>CAMZMU010000074.1:106642591-107108899 GCA_947311845.1 Poa pratensis | reverse complement strand
TGGCAAGGCCTTGGCTTGACATTTCCAATTGTGTGTGTAAATCCCCATTTGGTGTGCCAAAATCCACTTAGAAATGTTTGCAAATGTTGCTTAGAAATGGGGCCGTTTACCCTACTTTTGGAGCTCATTTGAAAGACATTTTTCAGCGAGTCCACCTTTTTGCTTAGAGATGGGGCCGTTATCCTACCTTTGGGCTCATTTGAAAGACATTTTTCAGCGAGTCCACCATTTTTGCTTACAAATGGAGCCGTTTACCCTACCTTTGTAGCTCTTTGAAACACATTTTTCAGCGAGTCCAAGCTCATTTGAAATTATATGGATTCAAGCTAGATTTGACCGAGCTCTGGCTATCCTATTTTGGTGTGCCAAAAATCCCCATTTAAGTTACGATGACGGGTTTAGAGCCAAAATCCCCATTTGGTGTGCCAAAATCCCCATTTGTGTCACCAGGCAATGGGGGTGCGGCGAGCAAAATCCCATTTTGTGTCCAATCAGATCGCAGAATGAGCTTCTCGCGGATCGCCCGAGTTTTCTGCCAGCAGATTCCTTCTAGAGGAACGATCGGACGGCTGCAGTTCAATGTGGGGTTAGTTCGACGGTCATTGTCAAATGGGGTTTGGAGGCACTCAACGGGTTGGAGGCACTCAATGGGGTTTTGAAAGTTTGAAGTGACTATGAGGAATCAAGTCATCGTTTTTTTTCAAATTTCATGTTTTAAACTTGTTTAAATGTCGGTCAACGTTAAGTGACCGAAATTTGAAATGAGCTTCAAATATTCAAAATATCAAAAAAGGAAATATCCTGCGCACCTATATTATTCATATACTAAACGATTCAAGCTGACAAACAATGTCTATACACAGTCTGATGAAAAATGCATGTACTAAGTGATATCCTCGAACTATGTCGTATGAACTCGAGGTTCAAATGAGCTTCAAATATTCAAAAAAATAAATCAAAAAAAGGAAAAAGCCTGCGCTCATAGTCGTCTTATGTCATATACTAACGATTCAAGTTGATAAACATCATCTATAAACATTTCAAAAGAGAAATGCATGTATCTAAGGCGATATCTCAGACTATGTCATATGATTTCTAGGGTGAAGAGAAGGGGTTTTGGATTTCGAACATAAAATGTTTTCAAACACCTCACAAAGTTTTATTTTGGAGTGACTAGAAGGATCCATGCTTATTTTTCCATTTTCATGTTTTAAACTTGTTTAAATGTAGGTCAACGTTAAGTGACCGAAATTTGAAATGAGCTTCAAATATTCAAAAAAAAAATAAAAAATCCTGCGCACATAGTCGTCTTATGTCATATACTAACGATTCAAGTTGATATCAAGGTCTACACACGTTCAGATCGCGTAACTACACAGAGCGCGCATTGTGGGTGCCGTTCACGTCCAGTTCATGTCCAGATCGCGCTTGGTGTGTTGACATGGATGAACCGACGCATTTTGCACGTAAACAAAAAGTTAATCGCGTCAGTTCTCGCAAAAAATGCTTCTGCTACGTGTAGATGTCTCCAGCGTCTCCAACTGCATTCTATTTGACAGAACGACGACGCAATCAAATGTTCGACAATTGGACTCGACACGTCAAGGGGCACCAGATGACGTGGTGAACATTTACAGGCATGTCAGTTCGACTAGATGTGAAGCGCGGTCACACGATGTCATCATTGCGAATATAATCTCTAAATTGGTTGTCATTTCACACTGCGTTGGCAAGAAAACGAAGCGATCCGCCTGCCGCCTGTTCGGTGCCCCAAGCGGTTATCGACCTACGCGCCGGCGGCAGTGAATTCATCACTATCCCTTCATCACACATAAAAATCCCATACCACTGCATTGCGGCTCACTCGGTTGTCTGTTCTCGACATTGCCACTGTGCAGTTCTTCTTTCTTCTCTCCAGCCCAAAAAAACCCCAACCACCCCCTTCCCTGCAAGGATCCATGGTGGCAGAACGAAGCTATCCCGAGCGACTCCGACGGCGAGGGGAACCCGATCCCGTGGTGGGAAGAGGCCACGGGCTGGAAGGAGAACACGGCTCCGACGACGACGGCGAGGGCGATGACTCCGACTAGGGGGAGGACGGCGACTCGACCCGCTCCGACGACAACGACAGGTCCGAGCAGGAGGACTCGGACCGGAGTTGGAGCCGCAGGACGGCACGGCTCCGACTCCGACGACGAGGAGGAGGAGGAGGACGACGACGAGGAGGAGGAGGAGCCTCCACAGGAGGAGGATGAGGAGGACGGGCGACGGCCACGGCTCCGAATCCGACGACTCCGACGGCGACGAACCGCCAGCCCAGAGGCGGCGCATGCAGTAGCAGTGCATTAGTTGCACTGCTACTGTTTAGTAGTAGTATTAGGCCGCGCGTAGCGTAGTAGCAGTGCATAAACTGCTAATCTTGTCTTATCTTTTGTAAAACCGCTGGATCTTTTGTAATCAAGTTAATGTATCAATGAATCATAATTTCAGTGTTAATCTTGTTAATCAGTTTCAGTTTCATTTTAGTTGTAATCTGTTTCAGTTCAGTGTTAACGCGTATTTCTAATCATAATTTCAGTGTTAATCTTGTCTAATCAGTTCAGTTTCAGTGTTAATTGTAATCAGTTTCAGTTTCAGTGTTAACGACGTAATTTCTAATCATAATTTCAGTGTAACGATGTACTAACCAACTCACTAAACAATGACTCGTTTCCTAATCAGTTAATTCAGTGTTTAACACGGGTTATTTCAGTTTCAGTTTCCAGTGAATATGAATCATAATTTCAGTTTAATTTCAGTGCTAACGACGTACTATCAACTCACTAAACAATGACTCGTTTCCTAATCAGTTAATTCAGTGGGGCGAGACCCCACTTAAACTCACGTCCTGACCCACTTAAACTCACTTCCTGACCCCACCTAACTCGCTTCGCTTCCTGTCCCCACTTAACTCGCTCCCTGTCCCACTTGATGGTCCACTTCCAACTCACGTGTCGCGCCAGGTGACCCCACAAGTCAAGCCAAGTTACGTGAACGGGTTGACCAGACAGGAACGGCCGTCTTGGCCATCGGCGAGTTTGCCAGGGCACGGACGAGAGAAACTACGCGGGCATGGCACAAACAGATAAATGAGGTAGGTAGGGCACAGAAACGATTGTCCCTAAAGAGTTATCATTAATCCCAAAAACATGAGAAACAATCAAATATTGCCAAGAAGTTATCAATAAATCTTGGGAACACATTCATGAGCAAGAGAGGGTTGCTAAAGAATCTATTGGGTAATGAAAGAGAGAGAAGTTGAGGAAGTTAAAATGCTTAGTGAAGTCAAGGATCCTTTGCTTGACTTAGAAAATTGTAGCTTGCATGAATTAATATCTATCTTACAAAAATTTGCAAGTGATCCTTCCATCAACACTAACCAAGCTGGTTTTGGTTCTTATATTGCTAATCATGTCTTGAAAGAAAAATTGCTAGGTACAACCAAGAGGCTATGATACCACCTAAGCTTGGGGATATATGGATTCCCAAGGTACTAGTAACTATTGGAAAAGAGACACACCATGCCATACTTGATCTAGGATCTAGTGTCTCTGTTTTATCTAAAGAACTATATGAAGTACTTGAATTGAAAAATCTTGAAAAATGCTCTATTGAACTTGCACTTGCTGATGATTCCATTAAACATGCTTTAGGGAAAGTAAGTGATGTTATGGTAGAGTTACATATGACTTTTGTGCCTGTGGATTTTCTAATCATGGACATGGGGAATAAAACCTCTAGTCCTATTATTCTTGGAAGACCTTTTCTTCGTACTACAGGTGCTCATTGATTCAAAGAGGGAATGTGAAGTTTCAGTTTCCACACAAGAAGTGCATGGAACACTTCCCAAGGAAGAGGGAACATCAAAGTTCAAGCTCCCTCATGAGCTTCATCTTCAATAAACAACAAGTAAGAAGCCTAGCTATATGGCTATAAAGAAAGCGCTTTGCGGGAGGCAACCCGGTTATTTTTATGTGTGATTTTCTTTGTGTCCTCTTGCTGTAACAAGAGATTTGTTTTTAGTTTAGTTTCTGGAATTTTAATAAAGTGCCAAGTTTTACTCATTTTGGTTTGAAAAGTTGCTTATAGCGTTCGGAGATTTTATTCCTGCACGAATCTGTGCACGGTATGATTTTTAATTCTTATTCTGTAACTCCGAATGAGCTCATATTTGAACTGTAGTTGCAACTTTTCATCCTCTGTATGCATGAATTTTTCGGAATTTTTCAAAGTTTGGTAGGGTAGAAAAATACGTTTTGCTGCTGCTGTTTTTCTGGACAGATTCTGTCCCATTTTGTTTGATGCATGAACTTTTAACTTGAATATTTTTTATCCAATTGAGTTTATGAGTAGGCATACAACATTATACTTTCTGGACATTCATATGATTTTTGTTAAGGATTATATGCAGCAAGAAATCTATTTGTTTATCACTACTAATGCACCCCACAGAAAAGAAATGGGAGAAACGGTGTTTTGAAGTTTTTTCACAGGGATTGGAGGAGATGCACCAAGAGCTATCCAAGGATGGTGAAGACCATAAGCTTGGGGATGTGAAGACAACCCCACTGGACCTACACACTCTCGGTTTGCACACGTCTAACTTCTGTTTTTCGATCGAAACACTTTATCGCATAAACTTGGAGCGTCTTTTTGTTTGTTTTGGTTTGATTTTTTTTTGTGAGACCACCACACTATCATTTATATATGAGAGCTACTGGAAATATGGGTTGAAATATGTTGGATGCTATTATAAGATTGGGAAAAGGGATGTTTGAGTTGATTTTTAAATTACATATAGTTGCATGATTCATGAGCTTGTTAATGAGTAATAATTTGCAAATTTTATCAAGAGCTATCTCTTATTCATGTTTTGATGCTGAATGTTATTTTACTTTGTTTAACATGGATTAGTTAGTTCTATGGACACTCATGCATGCATTTAGATGGTCAACTTTCTCCCTCTTGCTAGCCCAAAAATTCCAACAAGTAAAAACTTGTTTCCAACACCTTCAACCAAAGTTATTCCAGTGAGTCCACCATATCTACCTATTAGCTTTATGCTATTCCGAGTATGTTTATCATGATATTTGTGTTATCTATACCTCTGAATGAAAATGTTTATGTTATTGATTGTATGGGAAAAGTTGGTTATATAGCTCTCACGAACTTGATGCACACTTTACTTTTATTGCATAAATAAAACATGACCCATTGTGATTAAGATTATGATGTTGTGGCTTGATAAATGTCGGTTGGGAGTTAGCCCATATGTGCTGTCACATGCAAGCTTTCAACATGCTCCTTCATCATTTAGTTGATATCATGTACTTTTGTTTATGGATGCTATCATGGTGAAATGAGTGGAAATGAAGTAGTTTAAATGAGTTTGTATAAATGGTTAGAGAGACGCCTGGGCCGCTAATCTAAGCCATGCATCATTCATGGTGGAAATTTACTTACATGCTATGGTGAACCTTCTGTGATACACCTTATAATAAAAAGCTATTCCAATGGTAAATAAAAAGGGTGTTGAGGTTGTTCATTTGTTTGTTTGTCTTGTCATTTTGATATGGGCTTGTTCCATATCCTGGGACAAGAGGTACCCCAGTTGACGCTCTTGATGATACTATTATTACTTACAATGATATTAACTTGAACTTGCTTTGTTTCCCAAGTTGAGTAACTCATGGTGTAGTACTTGTATTCAAGGGGCATGAGACACTAACCTTTACTTTGTCAAGCACACTACTCATATTTGCTTTCACTTTAAACTTAATCATTCAAGATGCTATGATAGGGGAATGAGAGCTTGACACCAAGGATTCCACATTGCAATCATTAACTTAAGTAGAAGAGTTTGGAAGTTAGATGAAACTTATGCATGCTTTACCTCTACTCACATATATATCTTTCCAAAGTGTCCACCTTTATATTCAGATTTTCATCTACACTCTATGACCATATAGGATGTTCTTACTTATCATTATGCATACATGTGGTCCATATTACTTTCTTTCATGTTACACTTTGTGAATTATCATTGAACATCCTTGCATTGAATACTTGATATCACTTCATAAACTATCTTGCATATTGCTACTCCTTTGAAGAATGAATCATTTGACTCTATGTAGCAATAGTAATCATCTTTGATATCCATTGTTAGTATTAAATTGCAAAGTCCATGTTAGTTTTATCACCTTCATACTCGAGGACGAGTATTGGTTAAGCTTGGGGATGTTGATGCATGTAAAATGCATACATGAACTTTGCACTATATTACTTATATTCCAATCATATTTGCATCATATAAGGGTTATATCACTGTTATATAATGATTTTTGGGAATATTATATTTATTTCCTATTTTTATGGAATTAACCCTGCGCAGGCAGAAAACCCTATTTTTTTTTTAAGTTTCAGGGACCCAAACGTCGTCCAAATCACCTGCAAATTTACGAGCATCATTTTTGGAAGGAAAAAACTTGGGGCGAAGGAAGCGAACAAGCGGAGCCCGAGGCCCAAAAGAGGGGGCCCACGCGGCCCTGTACCTGGCCGCGTGGGCCCACCATTTGGCCTCGAGCTCCGTTGCCGTCGATTTTCTCCACCGACATCGTCTTGACCTAAAACCGCCTATAAAAATAGCCCCCGACGTTCTCTGGAAAGCGCCGCGAAACACAGAAACACGAAAGAGAGATCTGGAGCTGCAGATTGGAGGGGAAAACTCCGGCGGGGCGCTGCCGGCGTGGTCTCCATCTTCTCCATCGACATCTCCACCGTCTCCATGATGAAGAGGGAGTAGTCCACCTCTGGACTATGGGTTTGTGGAAGTAACTTATGTATCTCTCCTCTCTTTGAGCTTCACTAATTAGTACCGTATGAGCTGCTGAACATGATTACGGTCATCGTTGTAATTCCTATGTGGTGGATCTTTTTATGAGTTAATATATGTTTGAGATTGCAATGTTTGTTTCAGTTATGAATATAGATGCATATTATGTACCCCGTTCTTTTACTTGTTATGATCAAGCATGTTTATGAGAGCGTGTGTGGGGTGATGTGTGCATTAGTTGGAGTAACGGGGGGTGGTGAGTGCGGTAAGTTGACAACTGTAATATGCGATCCACTTGGGTATGTTACCTTACTTTGTTGCCTCACTAGGGATAAAAAAAATACCATGCTACAGGGGTGTGGGTGACCATGCCACTTCTCCGTGACTAGATCTAGCATGTTCTTATTTTAACTTCATGTCATGATACTTAAAGCTATACTCTGAGTTATCTTAATTACTGAGGTGTTATGATTTGGTTCGCATCTTGGTGGAGTATAAGTAAGATTAATAACCAAAAGATCTCTATGTTAGGACGTGATGCCCATATAATTAGTAACTTGTCATTAAACTTTGTGTTGCAATCTCATATGTCAACTCTAGTGTTCCATTGTCTACCACTTTATTAAAGAGAGAGTGCATTTGTGAAACCATGAACCCCGGTCCATTTTTAATCATAATAAACACCTTTCCAACAACTTTTACCACTTTTCCATTTTCTGCAATTATTAAATCCGAAAATACAAAAACACTTTTACATCTTGCATTCATCATGAAAAACCCAAAAATATCATTTATCATTGTTATCATCATCCTTGCATATTTATTCACCATCATCATTGCATATTTATTTCTTGTTTGCATCACATACTATCTTGATATCATTCTTACACAGGTGAGGTTGAGTACCAAAACATTTAACTTTGTTTTGTAGGTAACCAAAAGAAGGATAGGAAGATAAACCTTTCACTACTGATTCCCCGAGAGTTCGATATTAAACCCTCGAGTCACCCTCGTGAGGAAAACACGTCTTCCACTTACTACATACTCTGCACTTGGAGGCTCAACCTAAGCCGTATACTTTATCTTGCAGGTAGCTACTGAAGGCTATCACTTCTACGGATATCAATTGTTCCATGTTAATATTATGTCTTTGGCACTTGTTTTTATATTAAGTTTATGATTTATTTGGACTAACCTATTAATAGTTGCAAAAGTGCACAATGTTCTTATTTTACACTTTGATGTGTAGGAATTATCAAGAATACAAGAAGAAACCTTATCGGAGTCGAATTGGACTTTGCTGAAATCTGTCCTAGAACTGTTTTCGGAGTTTGTCAGTTTGACCCTCGAAGGTGACGTCAAATGGAGATCCAATTGTTCAGAAAGTTGTCACAAATTTCCATACGAAGATTTTAAGCCCGAGAACAGACCAATCGGAGTTCGGATGCAGCCTGTAGGCCCAATATGGTGAACCACTAAAAGGGGGTGACGGAAATCCGAGAAGATATATAAAGGGAGGAAACCTAACTCGTGGAGGACACCCCACCCACGAATTTCAGCCACCAAAAGCCACGTTTTTGCCTCCCCATGGATCCCATCTCCATGGGGGAGGGCTCCCAAGAAGCCATGAAGGAGGGAGGCTAAGGGGCGGCGCTCCCCATGATGCCGGCGGCGGGGAAGGAGTTCCCCACGCCGCCCTGCGCTCCTCGCTGCCCTCTCCGCCGTCTTCACCGCCATTTCCATCACCATCTCCTCCTTGTATTCAGTGGTTCATCCTCCTATAAACCTCTGTACCGTCTATGTAAACATGGTGTTTGATGCTATAATATTTATCCTATGATCTATGACATGTTTACGTAGTTTATTTGTCTTTTGATTGCTTTGTTGAATGTCTATGGTTCATTAGTGTTGTATGTTGATATGGTACTGTCCTTTGGTGTCCATTATATTTGTGCGCGCATGGATCAACACCCTAGGGTTAGTAGTATGTGCAAAGGAAGGGGGTAGTCCTGCCGGAGTGACAGAAACCTGAGGGCTCAAACCGGTTAGTTGCATGTATGGGAGTAAGAGGACCATGAACTTAATGCTATGGTTGGGGAAACCTTAATGCATTATTAGTATTTACGGATGTTTGCTAACAATCCAATCATATTGTACTTGTAATCCCAAGTAGTGGAGTGCATGTATATTTAGCCTCTCCCACATTGAAAACTGCATCAAAGACAATGAACTAAATGTCTTCACTAATTAATCTTGGACAAAGCCATCACAATTACCACCACTTTTCCACACTCATGGTACTGTTAGTATATGGTTACTTAGTGTACTTTATTGCTGCAGCACTAACTTTTACTTTCTTGTATTTATTATCTGCAAAACTATCTCTCATACCCGTATTGCTACTGTAGTTTTATTTCCTAGATAATGCAAACGTTTAGTGTGCGTAGAGTTGTATCAGTGGTTGATAGAACTTGAGAGAATACTTATCCTACCTTTAGCTCCTCGTTGGGTTCGACACTCTTACTTATCGAAAAGGCTACACGCGATCCCTATACTTGTGGGTTATCAAGACCTTTTCTGGCGCCGTTGCCGGGGAGCCATAGCGTAGGTGAATATTCTTGTGTGCACTTGTTTGCTTTGTCTCTAAGTAATTTTTATTTTCAGTTTTAAGTTGTTCTCTATCTTAGTATGGGTAGGAATGCGAATTATAAAAAAAATTAGTTGTAGTTGTTATCTAAAAAGTTTTCAAAAAGAAAGTGATTGGAAAGATGAGTATTGGTTAAGTGGGGGTCGACCTTGAACACTTGTGTTCATGCCTATAAAACAAAAAAATCTTTCCATGGAAGCTTTTCATCAAAAACATGTAAATATTGTGTATATACCTCTGTACATAAAAATAAAATTGGTTATAACAATCTCTAGTAGAAAGTTGATGCTAGATTTGGATTTCTGCACAGGGACAGATTTTTGCTGTCCACCGTTTTGAGCTTTAAAAATTCCAGAAAAATTGAAAATTCTGAAAAAATTCGTGCGTGATCCTCAGATATGTACGCAACTTTCATTAATTTTGACTTTTCTGATTTGAGGTACGTAGATAGGTCGAAAAATTCGATCTTTACTGACTGTTCTGTTTAGACAGATTTTGTGCTTCTCTGTAAATAAAATCGTGATAAATCTCAGAATATTATTTTGACCTGAAAATTTTTGTGCATAAACCTGAGATTATTATCTGTCTTTCATTAATTTTGAGTTTTGTCATTTGAGCTATATAACTATCTCGTTAAGTGTCATCTTTACAGACTATTCAGTTTTGACAGATTTCTATTGTGTTTATTCAATATTGTACTTAGGGTCTCTTGATTTCCTTAGTTTTTCGACGGACAACGGAAATAATAAGAACTTCGGTATATACAGTGGCTAATGTTAGATAAATATTATGTAATTTGTCAATGCTTGAACATGAGTGGATTTTATTTAATGAGTACTAACCCTACTAATGAGTTTTGTGAAGTTTTATGTGGATGTAGCTTATAAGATCTAATCGATATGGTGATATGAGATGAACAAGAAGACGCAAGAGCTCAAGCTTGGGGATGTGTAGGTGCATCCCAAGAACATATTCAAGAAGATACAATCATCTAAGCTTGGGGATGCCCGAGTCATCCCCTATTCATCAACAAACATGAGGTTATCTCGTTCATACTCTATATTACCCGTCCACATGATATGAATTGTCTTAACTTGTATTATAATTGCTTTTATATGTCTTGGTTTTACCTTCTTTAGTTTTCTTAGGCTTCTTATTTGGTATCTATTGCTTCTTTGCTTTCACTTATAATTTCAAAACAACAAAAATATTTTCTTTTGTTTTGCTTCTTTGTTAGGTTCTTTATTTGGTTGTTACTTTTGGTTTTCTTTTAGAGTTTTCCTTACTGTAGCTAGCATGTTTAGGTCTTGTTTAGCCTCTGGTCTCTTAGTTTATCAAAAATAAAGTACCAAGTTTTACCCATTTAGCTTAGTTGATACAATTGTAAAAAGTGATTTTCTGTTTTCGGTATCTACTGCTCATTGCGCGATTTTTCATGTTTTACTGGAAACTCTAAAAATCACGAAAAATTACTGTATGTATCACCGAATTCTATGCATGCACAAAAATTGGCTAAAATTTCGGACATGTTTAAGAGCACCTAAAAATTGCGTTTTCCAGCTGCTGTTTTTCTGGACAGATTCTGACTTTTGTTGCAAGAGTGGCCTCTTTTCGTTTTCATTTGATTTTTAATGGTTCTTACCTTTCATTTATAAGTTGGCCATTTAAGCAACCTTTCTGTAACCTAAAAACAAAATTTGATTTGGTTTAATAGCAGCACTTGGGAAATATTATTTATTGCACTAATGTCTAACCGCAGAAAAGAATGGGAAAGTTTTTGTGTTGAAGTTTTTTCACAGAGAATGAAGGAACACCAAATTGTGAAATGTTGAAGAATGGCCAAAGTCATAAGCTTGGGGATGTCCCCGCATCCCTCTTCATCAATAACCCCTCGGTTTGCAAACCTTAAACTTTGTTTTTTGAGCAACATATGAACTTGACTAAACTTGAAGCGGCTGTATTTTATTTATCTTAGCATCAAACACCGGTTACATTAATAAGTGGATCCTCACATATTTTATTTATCTTCTGTTTTCAAGTTTACTTGGTTAATGGATTATTTGATGAAACTTAAAAATGATGTGTGAATGATTTGTTTAGTGGTTATATTTTCTTATGGTTAGTCTCAACTAGCTAATAGTGTATATTATGATATTTTGATGTTAACATGCATTGTCTGTTCATAAGATGGTATGGTATTGTGGTATCCTCCTCTGAATGATTCTTTTGAATTGACTTGGCACATGCTCACGCATGCTTATGACTGAAAAACAAAAAGTCAATTAAGCCTTGATGATTTACTTTGCCTCAGAGTTCTTGTATCACTTTTATGCCTCCGTTAATTTTGTTTTGTCGCAAGCATGATTATGACGGTTATTGCTCTCTTGATTGTCGCTTCCCAGTCTATTGCTAGCCTCACTTGTACTGAGCGGGAATGCTGCTCGTGCTTCCAAATCCCTGAAAACCAAGTTATTCCAAAGAGTCCACTATAAATTCCTATGCATGGCATTTCAAACCATTCAAGTAAATTTTCATGTGCTACCTTTAAAACTTCAAATTACTTCTCATTTTGTGACACTGTTTTTAGCTCATGAGGAGTAGTAGTTGGGTTTGTTATCTTCCATACTAAATTAAGTACCCCGACTTGCATGCTTCATCTGCTGTCACTAATTTTACAAAGAGCTGGTTAGACCACTATAACATCAAAAAGTAAAAAAGTAAAATAGACACTCCTCCATGGTATGTGATTGTTGGCAGGCACCCGAGGATTCGGTTAGCCATGGTTTGTGTAAGCAAAGGTTGGGAGGAGTGTCAAGCTATATATAAAAGTGCATGCTATAAATGCTAATATCAATATTCGGAACCGCTCTCAACTTGTTTAGTATGGAAGATAACAAGAACTCTATTGCCATTCGTTGACAGGAACAACCACCTCCCAAAATAATTTTACTTCTGTTTTAAAAATAAAAAGCTCTAGCACATGTTAATCCCTGCTTCCCTCTGCGAAGGGCCAATCTTTTATTTTATGTTGAGTCACCATCCTTTCTTTGAGCACCTTCTCGAGAGCATAATTGTCATTCTTAGTGTAATGTGCTTGTCCCAGAATGCGGTTAACTGTGGTATAACTTTGATGCTTTTATCTTTGATATTCTTACTTCTAGTCTTCACTTGAACTTCAGAGGTGCCTTGGCATTTATGTTTTGCTCCACAATTAAGGGCAAGCGAGATACCACTCTACCATGCTTTATTATGATCATTACAATCTTGTTGATGTTTATAAATTTCATATTATGAACTCTTAGTTGGTTGATACTTTTCATTAGGTAACATGATTGCTAAGTTTTATTATCCATACATCATGCAATTGTTAAAGACCTGATCATAGCATTTACAATCAAAAATTATTTTGTTATCATTTACCTACTCGAGGACGAGCAGGAATTAAGCTTGGGGATGTTGATACGTCCAAAACGTATCTATAATTTTTGATTGTTTCATGTTAATATTATGCCTTTGGCACTTGTTTTTATATTAAGTTTATGATTTATTTGGACTAACCTATTAATAGTTGCAAAAGTGCACAATGTTCTTGTTTTACACTTTGATGTGTAGGAATTATCAAGAATACAAGAGGAAACCTTGTTGGAGTCGAATTGGAACTTTGCTGAAATCTGTCCCAGAACTGTTTTCGGAGTTTGCCAGTTTGACCCTCGAAGATGACGTCAAATGGAGATCCACTGTTCGAAAGTTGTCACAAATTTCCATACGAAGATTTTAAGCCCGAGACAGCCCAATCGGAGTTCGGATGCGGCCTGTAGGCCCAATATGGTGAAACCCTAAAAGGGGGTGACGGAAATCCGAGAAGATATATAAAGGGAGGAAACCTAACTCGTGGAGGACACTCCTACCCACGAATTTCAGCCACCAAAAGCCACGTTTTTGCCTCCCCCATGGATCCCATCTCCATGGGGGAGGGCTCCCAAGAAGCCATGAAGGAGGGAGGCTAAGGGGCGGCGCTCCCCATGATGCCGGCGGGGGGGAAGGAGTTCCCCGCGCCGCCGCCGCCGCCCTGCGCTCCTCGCTGCCCTCTCCGCCGTCTTCACCGCCATCTCCATCACCATCTCCTCCTTGTATTCAGTGGTTCATCCTCCACAAACCTCTGTACCGTCCTATGTAAACATGGTGTTTGATGCTATAATATTTATCCTATGATCTATGACATGTTTACGTAGTTTATTTGTCTTTTGATTGCTTTGTTGAATGTCTATGGTTCATTAGAGTTGTATGTTGATATGGTACTGTCCTTTGGTGTCCATTATATTTGCGCGCATGGATCAACACCCTAGGGTTAGTAGTATGTGCAAAGGAAGGGGGATAGTCCTGCCGGAGTGACAGAAACCTGAGGGCTCAAACCGGTTAGTTGCATGTATGGGAGTAAGAGGACCATGAACTTAATGCTATGGTTGGGGAAACCTTAATGCATTGTTAGTATTTACGGATGTTTGCTAACAATCCAATCATATAGTACTTGTAATCCCAAGTAGTGGAGTGCATGTATATTTAGCCTCTCCCACATTGAAAACTGCATCAAAGACAATGAACTAAATGTCTTCACTAATTAATCTTGGACAAAGCCATCACAATTACCACCACTTTTCACACTCATGGTACTGTTAGTATATGGTTACTTAGTGTACTTTATTGCTGCAGCACTAACTTTTACTTTCTTGTATTTATTATCCTGCAAAACTATCTCTCATACCCGTATTGCTACTGTAGTTTTATTTCCTAGATAATGCAAACGTTTAGTGTCCGTAGAGTTGTATCAGTGGTTGATAGAACTTGAGAGAATACTTATCCTACCTTTAGCTCCTCGTTGGGTTCGACACTCTTACTTATCGAAAAGGCTACACGCGATCCCCTATACTTGTGGGTTATCAGTGCCCACTCGAGGGATGGCGAGCGAGCTGAGGGGAGGTGAGGCGGCGACGCTCCTGGCTCTCCGGTTGTACGCCCTCACCGAAAAACGCTGCCTCGCCTCTCACTGCCTCCACGTAGCCCACGAGGGCACCGGCGCCGGGTACCGCAACGAGACCCGCCCACACGGAAGGGGAGCTGCTGCTGCCGGCTACCACTCCAGGGGCCTTTGCAAGGCCAGCACCTCTTCGAGCTTGGTCAGCACCACTCCGGGTCCGCTGCTCCGCTGCTCCAGCGCCGCTTCAGGTCCACCGCTCGGGCGCTACTCCAGATCTAGTACCTCGGTCGCCAGATCCAGCGCCAGAGCACGTAGATCGAGCGCCTCCGCCGCCGAAAAGCTCGTTGCCGGCGAAAAAAGTGCAGTCTTTGACCAACAAATTCATGGTGCATGCGGGGTGTGAGATGTTGGAGAGATAACACTGTGATGGGGGAGAAAGGGGCGGTGTGGGGAGGCGGCGGCGCGGTGGATAGCCGGAGAGCGAGTGGGAGCGCGGGCGGACGGCGACGGCGAGAGGGAGTGGGGAGCGAGAGGAAGACGAGAGCGAGGGGAGACCAGAGCGAGGGCGAGACGAAACTGTGTCTGCGGGAGGGCAAAACGGGAAAGTCCAAAATATTTTGTGCGTGACAGAAGTTGTACGTGAAATCTAAAACGTCTTATATTTCTAAACGGAGTAAGTATATGCTTATAATTCGTGGACAAGTCTGTTGTGCCATGAAAAGGCAATTCCAATTCAATCAGGCCGGCGACCTAATCTAAGTCCCGCGGCGGCGGCGTTTGTTGCGGCTGTGATGTTGGACTGAGAGAGAGCTAGCTGATGTCTGGGATTCAGAGATTGGGTGGAGCATGTCTACGTCGTGGGGTAACCAGCTGTGGGCGGGAGTGTTCGTTGGCTCTTGGATGTGGCGGGAGCGGAGCCTTGAGCGGCGGCAACGGCAACTACGACGGCGAGCCATAATGAAGTAAACAGATGTATATTTCTGCAACACGGCGAGCTGCCGAAGGTGAGGTCTGGCTGAGGCGGCGACAAACCAATTGTTTTGTTGATTTAATGGTTTTCTCTCAATTAAGCTATCCTCTGTTTTGCTATGCTTTTCCTCCGATTTTTTGTATTGTTCTGTGAATTTTCCATGGCGACGAATCCAGCTGTTGCGCAGCTCTTTGCCGGCACTCGGCGCAAAAGGAAAGGCAACGCAGTGCTCGACAAAAGGTCTGGAGTTGGAGAAGAAACATGTAGGAGTAGAGAACACGAGCTAATTGTGCATCATAAAAAGGGGGATAGCCTCCCGTGTCGCTCCCTAGGGCGGCACCGGGGCTGAACCCAGCTGCCGCCGGACACAACTACTGCGCCGCCGCTGCCGCCGGCCCTTGCCGCGGTGGCGGCGCCCCATCTCCCATGGCGGATTGGGGAAGGATGGCCCCAAAGGCTCAAGATGGACGCTAGGGCGCCCGCGACGGTCTTTGGAGCGCGTGAGGCCGGGCGGCGCCCCCGTGCCGTGCAGGGCGTGGCCGTGTTGGCCTGTGCCCGAGGGCCTCCGGCAGATCGACGGTGAGGAGGCGATGGCGCGCCGCTGGTGGCCGTCTCGGTACACGGCGTGCTCTAGGCTGCAGGGCTTAGATCTTGGCTCTAGGGCCCTGATCTGGGCAGAGGAGTTTAGTCAGGATCTGTGCTGCGGGTGTCTAGCTGTGGCATTAGTCACGCTGAAGACGAACTGCGGCTGGGTGCTGGGCTGCTTCTCCTCTTCTGTCGTTCTGCACGGAGATGACCGGCAGGGTGGGGCTGCGAGTCTCGCGAATAATGGTGGCGGTCCTATGGTTCCAAATCGTGCCAAGACGAAGATCTGCTTGCTTGACGCCTGTACGTTGATCTGGCAAGAGTGTCGAGTTTCGGAAGGCTCCGCCGGTGATCTATCATGGCTAATGCCTAAAGTTTGCTGGATCGGGGGGATTCGGTCGCGCCGGAGGTAGCGGTGTGAAGCTCTGCTTCTGTGCCATCATGGCAAATCCATGGTGTAGTCAGAGGCGGGGAATGTCATGAAAGCTGAGATTAAAGGACTAGCAAATGGTGATTGGAGGTTCTGCAGTGATGAGGAACTTGCTTGGAGTTGCAGGAGGCGGAGCAGCGGCATGTTAGTGGGGGCAACATCACAGGTGAAGTTCAAAGTCCTACCTTTTAGGGTGAAAATCCAATGCCTGGCCTTAATTGGTTGTGTCTGGCAATGCTCTTGCTGAAGACATTGCTTTGAGAGCGTGGACTTTTATCTTCAGGGTGAAAACCCAAGGTCTGGCCTTAATTGGTTGTGCCTGGCACTATTCTTCTTGAAGGCGTTGCTTTTGAAGATTTGGACATTAGGTGGTGTCTTGGTGGTGGTTGTGCGGCTGCTGCCGGAGGTAGCGGGACTTTTCTTTTTATTTCTTCTTCTTATTGTCTTTTGGCTGTGTGCATCCGTAATGGCTTTGGCTATCGCGTTGTTGCAGAGACTGGGTGTAATTTGTATCTCCGCGATATTTATATATACTCTTTATCTAAAAAAGGAGTAGAGAACACAGGATGGTTTTCAAACTTTTCTGCAGCCTGCCCGAACGGAGGACCTATCTATGCGAAGGAATAATCAGGTGGGCTTGTTTTTGCGAGATAACATTTCTGACAACTCCACCGTGGCGTCCAAACTGACCAATTCGGACTGTTTGGACCAAATCAACTCCGCCTATATGAGTTTGTGTACCGCGCCACCACACTTTCAAAGTTCGTGTGTGATTTTGCACGTAGAAGTAAAGTTTGGGTACCAACAACGTTATTGACTCTTTAAAGTTCTTTTGAACACTCAAATTTTAAAAGACGCTTATCATTGAAACTTAAGACCATTTTACAACGAAATTTAGACTGAAAAACATTAAATGAACCTAATCCAGATCTAGGTCGATGGAGACGGCTCGTAGGGCCATCCATGTTGTCGTTCGACGTTGGCTGGTGCATGAAGTGTGTTTGCGCACCTCCCTCCACCTCTTCTTCACGTCGTCTGGTGCTGCCTCCCTATGGGTTTACAACAACATTGCTACTTTCCGCTTGTCGACCATGAGCTGGCGGGCGGTGGTCTCTTTCGCTGAAGTGTCACGGAGATCCCTGGCGCGCTTCTCGATAAATTGGTTAGTGTGCTTAAGGACCACTGCGCTCAACCGCCATTCGCTTCTCTTTCGGCGCGCTGCCATAGGAGGCCGAGAGGATGACCTACTATGAGAAGCTCCTTCTTTGTCTTTGTCTCCATCCTTCTCCTTGGGGAGTTGGCTACAACGGTGGCGCCTCTATGCACGCGGTTGTCGTCAGGGTGGCCTAGGTGGTGGGAGGTCGGGAACCATTTTTGGGATTGGATGACGAAATGAGAGCATGACGAGAGATGTGGCACAACAGACCAATTGCGTAGGCGATGCGTCGGTTTAATGTCGGTAACACGCACGGAAGATATGTCGCCGGCGTGTCGGAAGGCAGCAACGCCTATCTCTAGAACCGAAGAGGTGTTAGTGCCATTAAAACAACGTTGACTAACCAGTGTGGATGACGGGTTGGACCAGCCTTTCGGAATGGACGTGTCTGACACCCTCGAGCCTACCCTCGAGGTTGGGCGGACAAGAGGCCTTGTGGGGTGTTCTGAATATTCTGCCCCCACACCTTGCATATGATGATGTAGATTTCACCGATTCAGATACTGTTGATGCCTAAATGGCTGGCACTGAAAATTTGACATTATTATGCGTTGGTGTGATTATGGGGAAGCAAGTGCTAATAAAGAAGGTAGTTTTATACCTGTAATTTGTGACTTCATTTTTAGGAAGTTCTTTGTACCGTGAAGTCAGGGCGTCGACCTGTTTGCATGCTATCCACCCGGGTTCAAACCTTGGCTCGACGGGTGCTCAAGGTTTTCAGGCTTCGAACCAGACCACGCTACGACCATGTGGGAGCGAGTGGGGCATTTATATAGACTTGACATCACCATATTTACAAAGATAAATTTTCTAGTGGCGTAATTTTTCTTTATCACAATAATCTTGTGATGATTGACAAAAAAATGTACGAGTAAGTATTTTATGTTTGGTGATTGACAAAAAAAATGTCATTCGCAAAGGTGAGAAAGAACGGAGCGAACATCAACTTCACATACTTTGTATTCTTCTCTGCATAAAAATGACAAAGTTTAATAAATCCAATCTCCTCTCGTGAAGAAAACCCATTTACCCAGCAGCAAACCCAACTCCTGACTCCCGCACACTACTCACATCACAGTCCCCTGAAAAAAAAAACTCACATCACAGTCATAGTCCGCCGCCGCCGCCGCCCAGCTTGACCTCCGATCCACTACACCAGCGGCCGGCCAGGAAATGGCTACTTTGCCGACGGCGATCCCCGATGAACTCCTCGCCGAGGTCTTCCTCCGCCTGCCGGACCCTGCCGACCTCGCCCGCGTCTCCGCCACCTGCCCCATCTTCCGCCGCCTCGCCACCGGCCGTTCGTTCCTACGCCGCTACCGCAAGCTCCATCCCCCGCCCTTCCTCGGCTTTGTCGATGAACGCAGAGCCTTCCACCCCTCCCTTCCGCCTCACCCGTCCGCGGCCGCCGCCCGAGCCGTCGCCCTCGCCGCCGACTTCTCCTTCTCCTTCCTCCCCACCCCTGCCCGCAGCTGGGTCGTCCAGGACGTCCGCGACGGCCGCGTCCTCCTCCTCGACTGCGACCTCTATGACTTTGACGAAACGGAGCGCTGGGTCTTCGCGGACGTCGCGGTGTGCGACCCCTTGTACAGGCAGTACCTTCTGCTTCCCTCTGTCCCCTACGACCTAGCCGCTTCGGTGGAGGACCCACCCGCCCCCATGCGTTGGTGCGAGCCCTTCTTCGTTCCCCGAGGCGAGGAGGACGATGATGCTCTGGCCGAGGAGACAACATTCAGAGTTATGTGGATGGCAGAGTTTGATACTAAGCTTGCCATCTTCGACTTCTCTTCAAGCACCGGACAATGGCAGGTCGCTTCATCAAAGTCTTGGGGCGATTTGTTTCCTACGGCCGTCTTGTCCGAAGTGCCGTCACGACGACATATGTTATTCGAGCGCAGATATGCCTATGGTTGCTTCTACTGGGTGTCACACTATTGGTGCGGAAAGATGCTAGAGCTAGACATTGGGAAGATGGAGTTTTCCGTCACTGACTTCCCACCCGGAGGATGGACGTCGCGACGCACTGCCTTTGTGGAGGCAGGGGAAGGCAGGCATGGGATGATTTTTACAGAAGATTTCACCGGGTATAGTTTTATATCTGACCTCAGATATACCATTAAGCGAAACAATGGGCAGGATTCCAACCAGTGGCAGATGGAGAAGCCAATACCAATCCCTTTTGGATACCGGTATGATATCGTTGGTAAAACAGAGAAGCACTTGGTCCTAGAAATGACAAAGCAAACGCTTCAGAGACAAGATTTTGAATACTTTTCATTGGACGTCAACACATTGCACATGGAGTGGGTGTGTGATTCAAATATGGGATTAGTAGGCCACAAAGATTTTCGAACTTCCCGCCATCGTTGTTGTCGTCACCGACAGTATGTAGTGGTAACTTTCTGCCTCATCCTAGAGCTTGTTTGATGCTTGCTATAGTTCGTTGTAGTGATTGATACTTCTTTGCACCCTTTAGTAGTGGTTATTTTCTACACTTGCAGAAAAACAATCAAACCGAGGAATAGAAATGTAATTCATTTGCTTGTCTGTTCCAATTGCCATACTAAGATAAACAGACAAGTTAAAGAAAGGATCTTGCACAGTATGAGTAGCAATTAGGAAGCCTCATGGAATACTAGAATAGATCATTCGAACTATTTTTGGGAAAAGTTTATTTGGTGAAGGTAATGTAATGGATAAGGATTGGAACTTTAGATCCAGGTCACCTTCTTTGATTAAACATACATTATAGTCAATCAGGACTTATCAATTAGAGGTTAGGCCCTCAGTTTTTTTAATGATAGTTTGATCACTTGCATCAGTCTCATTCCTCAGAGGAACATGTCAAATACTCCCTCCGTCCAATAATAACTGTCTCAAGTTTGCCAAAAGGTTGATGTATCCATACATGAAACATGTCTAGATACATCCACTTTTTGGCAAATTTGAGACAGTTATTATTGGACGAGGGAGTACGAGCATTCGTCTTGAAGGAATGACAGTTTGTTAATCACCACTACAAGAATCCTTACTTTTTTAACATCTGTGACCTAAGTTCGGAATTTGTTTTATTACCAGGACACTACCAATTCTGTAATTTAGGAACTCTTGCGACATGACAATACCAATTCTGTATAGCCTAAGTTTTTTATTTCCTTACATTTGCATATCTCCGTTTGGCTTTGTGTTCCAACTTGTCTTGTATATTACACATAAGTCTGCAGTCACATCTTCCAAATTCAGTTTCGATCAATATTTCCAATGGACAGTCGCTAAAAGGAGTTCTGAGAGTTGATTTACCATGTTTTGTATGTGATTTGTTCAATCCCTGGTATATATCTAACGTATTCTAGACTTCTATTGCATCATTTGTTTTTCACTTAATCAAAAAGTGTTGCCCAATATAAGACCAAGTATAATCTTGATATATTGAGCAGGCATGAAGAAATGTGTTGCAGAGGAGATGCTGGAACAAGGCGCACAGGTGCTGCAAGCTGAAGCGCGTAGTTATCATGATCAGAATACTCCTGACGCGATTGCTGGAGGTCAGGCTGATACAGATGGTGCTGAGGCCGCGCAGGTCCACAGTTGACCACAGGTTGGTCTGAAATCAGGCAGTAGCTTATTGTGGCTCAGTTTGGTTGTAATGTTAGTTGTGTAGAGGGAAAAAAATGCAGTATAAGGTAGCAAAAGCATCAACCTTTAATTTCTACCAGTCAGTAGGATCAACCTTTATTTGAAGTATGTTGCTCATTCTTTTTCCTATTTCTGTGATGTGATAGTCATCCGAGTAAGAAAATGGGGATTTTGCAAAGAAATGGATGGACCATGAGGCATGCGATAGATTTATGTAGCAAGTTCCAACAAAAGCATGCTGAAGAGATCGAGATTCATCCGAGGTTCCTCTGATGGCTTTATCCTCGAAGATACTTTGATGTGTCAGTGCTTACTTGCTGATAGGGGTCGTTAACAGTGATGAATAATCACAAGCTGGGTAGGTACTTGATCAAGCACTTGAGGAAGCATCGTCAATCGCCTGATCATGTCGTGGCGAAGCATCAAAGGTAGTACTCCTGATAGCTGGGTCAGAACGGTCTGACAGGCAGAACCGTCAGATAGCAGAAGAATGCCATGAAAGCCGTGGCAGCTCGCTCTCCAGAGCTCATCTTGTAATTTCGGATGTTTCTCTTTGACTTGACAGAATGTTACTATAGAACTGAAGAACGAAGGGAGTACATTTCAAATGCAGAGGAGTGCATGTTTTGGTGAGGACATTCTTGCAGCACATCGGCACCTGACGCAATGCAATGAAGCACTGGAGTCTGAGGTGAGCGCCATAATGGAGGTATCGCACTCTCGCATACCTGGCCGCCACTCCCGTTAATTCTCCAATCAGACTATTGTCTGTTGTAGAACTAAAGGATTCTGCAAGAAATGAAACTGCTTATGGTACCTATTTGATGAAGTCAAACGGCGGATGAAGCTTCCAGAGATTGTCCTTATGGAAGTGGACATAGATAAAAATAGGGTTGCACATTGCCTAGCTAGTATTGGTAGAACAGGAGGGAGCACCGAATGTTCCGTGCAACATGTTTCTGTTTGCATTTCACGGAAGTGCTACTGTAGCCCGAACGACCCATAGCTCCTTTTTTCAAAATTCAAAATCGGAATTTCTGAGCTTCGAACAATTTGAAACAAAAATTCTACATGTAGATAATGTCGAGATCTCCGAGTGCACAAATTTTGAATCAAAAAATTGCATTATTCTAGGCTATAAAAAAATATTAATCTGACAAATACTCAAGTTTTTAAAATTGTTACCGTTCACCACTCAGATGCACTCATTAGTCATTTTGCCAAGCCTAAATTATAACGAATTTTGAATTGAAATTTTGCACACTTGTAGATCATACTAGTTTCTAGAGTTGTGGGTTTTCTAGAGTTTTCTGAAACTTAACGATGCAAAATTTAATATGAGCTCGGACTACAAAATGCCCCTTTCGTATTTCACAGCTTATTTTAGCTGATAGTAACACTATATCAGAGGAATAAAATCTCTATGGCCAAAAAGAAAACTAGGCACTAGTTCACTAATGGGGTAAAAAAGGCACATCGAATATAATTTATTGGCTAATAAAATGATTGATGTGGATCGGTTACATGTTAAAATAAATCATTAATTCATGTTAGTGAAGTCTTACCATTTTTCTTAAGAAGTCAGTGGAGTTTTACTTCATGAG
The DNA here is from genome assembly GCA_947311845.1 of Poa pratensis. Lineage (NCBI taxonomy): Eukaryota > Viridiplantae > Streptophyta > Magnoliopsida > Poales > Poaceae > Poa > Poa pratensis. The sequence continues at coordinate 107,085,962 of CAMZMU010000074.1, read as the reverse complement.
GAGAGATAATAGTTTTTCTTAGAGGAGAGAAGAGATAATATGTGGAGTGCTCATGGGTTTATAGTTTAGACTGACTATTGGGTTACATTATGGCCCAAGTGCACTCCACCAGGCCCATCGTACCCACCGGAGCCTAGGTGAGAACTGCATGGCCTCTGAGCAGCCCGGAAGGACGGAACTCCAGGTACAGACACATCGGACGCTGATGTGGACTCAGGTGGTCTCGACAGCCACTCACGAGTTGACAAGTCACCGCCACTCCGGCCAGTCCCTTGCCACGTGTGGTCCTCCTGCGCGCCTACGGGTCGCCATTAGTGGATGCCCCCCAGAATCCCATTTTGCTCGCTCCTGAATGGGTTCGCTAAATGATCAGGTGCGATCCTGATTGACCTTTGCGACCAATGACAGCGTTGCTGTGAGCAAAGCCATGCACGTCCCAATACGGGGGGGATTCAGCGGTTAGGATTTGTCCATGGAAAAATCTAGTTTAAGCAGGGTTAAGCTGCTTTATGGATATGCTCTGCTGTTCTGTCATTCGATCATGCCTACTGCCACTCGTTTGCGGTTTGACACTTCTCTTTAGTTCACGATTTTTGGCCAAGCACTCTAGTAATTCTTGGTGAAGTTTCCTTAATCAGTTTTCAACTTGTAACTGCAAATTATGTGCTTGATGCCCCTCGTCGATTTGCAGCTTGTGACTTGATCCAAGAGGCATATGAATTCGAAGTTCCAAATACGTCAAAAAAAAAAAATCGAAGTTCCAACGGAATCGATCACGTGGAGTAGGAGTATTGGATCCTCGCGTGCATGCTAGCGTCAACGTCTCTGTCTAACGTGCATCTTATCTTTGGCTGCACCTGTAGTGCACCCACGCAGCATTAAGACGTAGTACCACCTTTTCTTAGTACCCGACTAATTAAACAAGCTTAGATAGATTGCGACTCCAAATATCTCCGATTAGTCTATCCCATTCCCAGACACATTCATATCCCAGATCGATTGTCCACTTACATTCTTGTCACGTAGCCACCTTGTATATAAGAGGGGCGGATCCTTGCATTGCTGCTAGCACAACCTTGTCACACGCGACCGCTCTCCTCCGGTGCATTCAGAACACGTCTACTCCTGATCATGGCGCCAACGGAGAGCCCGTCGCCCGGCATTTTTAATCCCGACGCCGGAAGCGCGCTCACTTGGCTGAACACCAACGCCGTCGTCGTGCTCGCGCTCCTCGTCTGCGCCCTCTTGGCCGCGATCGCGCTCCACGTCGCCCTCCAGTGCGCGCACCGCCTCGCGGCCCGCGCGTGGCACGCCTACGGCTCCGGCGCCGCCCTGCAGGAACCAGCTACGCGCGCCGGAGGGACCGACGGGAGTGGCACTAAGCGTGGAGCGCTGGCGCTGGCCCAGGAGCTGCCGTGCCTGGCGTACTTTGCGGGGCTCGAGCTGGCCGGTTCGTCGCGGGCGGATTGCGCTATCTGCCTCGCCGAGTTCGCGCCCGGGGAGCAGGTGCGCGTGCTGCCGCGCTGCAATCACGGCTTCCACGCCTGCTGCATCGACCGGTGGCTCGCCGCGCGGCCGACGTGCCCCACGTGCAGGCAGCCGCCGTTCGACGAGCGCGTTCAGCTGGAACTGGCGAACCTTGCACGGCCGGCGCCCGTTGTGACGGTGGTGCAGGTGATAGTAGATGGTGGCGGGGGCCGACGTGTGGAGATTTAGCATGCGTGATGCTAGCCAGGCTGATTGTACAGTACCAGTACTGAACTTTTTTGCGATTTAGTTTTTTTAAGAAAAAAGGGTTTGCCCCGATTTTCAATACGCCAATATAGTATAATCCACATTGGTTTTTTCATTGGTGATATTCTAAAAAATATATTTTAATACCAAGTACTGTATAAAGCATGCACTTTTGACTTGTAGACAATGTTAACCATGAAAAATTAGTGTAATTGATTCAGTGTATACTCCACACATTTCTATAAAGATGCTTACTTGATCATACACTAGGTGCTATCGAGGATTTTTTAGATTTGTATTAATTCTTTGTGTATCTTTACCATAAGTATTTATAAATTATATAAATTATGCATTTTAGAAAACATAGTTATGGGACAAGTTTTATTACAACAATTTCAATGTATTCACTGCAAGCTAAAACAGACAAACTAATATTTAGTAACATTTCTAGTTACGTGTTTAAGCTATGTGAATAAACATATGTCTATACATGTAGATATAACATGTTAAAAATAAGAGCCAAAGAAGTATAAAGTTTGGTATAAATTGTATTAGCCTTGGGCCCATTTTGGTCTGTGAAACCATTTCGGCTGAAGAGGCACACGATGTCAGCCTAAAACCGCCTCCACCATCGTGATTTCCCATCCATTTTTGGCGAGCTCCGATTGATTCCCACGCTGTTGCATGCTCCTCTCGTCGACCAGACCAGGACGCCGCCATGTCCCTTGCAAGTGAGCTCCACCGCCTCACTTATCGGTCCCACAAGAGCATGCTCGGCTGACTGTGCGAGGATGTTTTATGTCTAGTATAAGTTATTATTACGGTTGATTTATTACCGCTGCCATATTTATTTGCAATACTAAAATAAAAATAGAGAGCATATCCCTATTATAAGGGACGTAAATGCATTCGGAGCACCATAGTATATGCTTTCTTAACCGTAAAAACAATTATTTTTTCATAATAATGTATGACACACTAAACCTATTTGGACAAACTCTCAAAAATCTGAAACACAATCGAGTAGCTCTGCATGCATCTATGTTCTCTAGTTCTCCTCTCGATCCCCTTTCTTTTCATCCCGCCTTATCCCTTCCGGGTGAGAGAGCCATGTCGGAGCCATACCGAGGTGCGTGCGCAGCCACGGGGACGTGCGGTGGTGACGCCTCCCAAGGACAACAGTAATCTCCACACACACACACACACACACACACTGTGCGCGCTCACTCGCCTAATATTGGCCCAAGTTCATTGTCACTCCATCATGCCAATGCACGTCTCGAGCTCTTTGGTGGCTGCTCATCCTGAATCCCTCCTGCCGGTGCTCGCACGTGTCATGATAATAATATACTTTATGATGTATCTAACAGTATTTATTTAGTATTTCGTTTTCCAGAAAACTTGATTAAACTTTACAATCTGAGTTTAGTAGAAAAAACTATGGGCCCTACTTCTAGGACGGAGCGAGTAATTATTAGTGTATTGTACTTAGAATAAAAGGGAGGTTTTGTAGTATTGCCATTCAACTGTTGTTCAATTCATGGAAAAAAAATTGTTGTTCAATTGTTGTATAATAATGAACTTCAAATTCAACCACAACAAATGCATCACAAATATCACTAAGAGAAAAGAGATAGATGGGACGCATCGATAAAGCAACAAGTATCATAAGAATCGAATAGGATTTGCAAATTCATCAATAAAGTCTCTCTAAACTTTTGCAAGAAACACAATAAAGGTATAAATAAGTTTCATGCCATGATGCAACCTACACAAGGTTGGATGCTAGAAAAGTTTGCATGAGGGTGAATACTTGTTACCGAGATGACATTGGGTTGATGTAGTAGATAAAATTTCATCAACCATCCTCGCTTGACTCCAATAAGCATGTAGTGAGGTACCTTCATTATAAATGAGACAAGCATCCAATGCATCTCCATGTACCTAAACATATTCAAGTAAAATTGTTCCCAAACTAATTGGGTCCAAGTAGTTAGTCAAACTACAATACATAGAAGGAACTCCTCAAAAAATATGTGCATATAGATATGAAATTGGATTTCATGCGCATCTTAACATATTTAGGATTTCGAGGAGTTTCACCTATATATACAAAGAAAGAAAGCATGCCATAAAATAAACATGTAGTACATATGCATGCCTATTAACTTTAATAACTAAAATGAGATACAATTTGGACAAATATCAAGAAATCAAAGATGGTCCAAATTATATCAAAGATCCAAATCAAAAATTGATTTAGAGAAGCCAATTGAAACTAAAATCAAACCAACACATGAATGAAAATATATCAATTGGACAAAGATATCAAAATGAAAATAAGATACCAATTGAGAGAGAGATGTTAATCAACGAATGATATAACCCACTCCCAAAGAGAGATGTCAATTGGGACAAACTCTCAAAAAGAAAGAGTGGGGTTCCAACAAATAAACCACACCCTCTACACTTTTCATGATGGCACAAAGTACCAAGCCGAAAAGGTTTGTCTTACATGAGACATGTCATCGGGATCAAAGACCAAAGGAAAGGATCAAATACAAATAGAATATAAATAGTGTTTTAAAAAAACATGATAGCTCTCCCAACAAAAGTGTATTATTTATGATCTTGTATTTGAATACACTATGCACACATATGGAATCATCGATCTCCAAATATCTATTCAAACACTAGTCATATATCAAGTAAAATCAATAAGATCCAATACTAATGAAAGAAAATAAGTTTGTATTCAATATAGGATAGCTCACCCAAGAATAGTGCATTATCTATAAGTAGACTTTGAATGCAAGGTGCACAATGATGGGATCAATGCCTCTCCTACACCAAATAAAACATTAGGAAAGTTTGAGTAAAGTAAAAGAATCCACAAGTGGCAAGGAAGACAACGGGAGATAAAATAAAACACATTAAATTTGGCAAGAAATAAGACAATAAAGTCAAGAGCCAATATGAAGACGACCTACAAATTCACCACAATTATGTGAATCACTTGTTCTTGGACAAGGAGTATATGGAGAGATATTTCTCGGTGGTATATTAGAATGACATTCAGGATCATCTACACAAAACATAAGCACACGACATTGTATAAGATTTAAGTGAGAAGCTTATGGAGATAGAAGTTCTTGATAGCTTCAAATATTCACATGATAATGCAAAGCAACTACAAAGAGTACTTTGAAGCAATTGGTTTTCCAAAGATATATATGAGAACATATTAGAGGAAAACCTTACCAAGAACATTCATCACAAACAAGATCCAAAGTGTGAGTAAGTAAAAACATTTAAGCAAATGGGAACTTGTTTGAGAAACATGCCACATAGGAACAAGATAATTAACAATATCAATTATAGGTGGCAATACCTCATATGTTCACATTGACTAGGTTGTAATATGCACATAGCATATTACTCCCCATAATGTGATAAACCATTTATTCTCCACAAGAGGCAAATAAAAACCAACTAGAGATAATTAATGGACATTATAGAATTTGAATTTCTCATGGGTATGACATACCACATAGAAACTAGATAAGATTGATATATCAACTCTAAGTGGTAGAACTCATGTATACATATTTTTAGGATTGTGAGGTGTGCAAGCATATCACTCCCCCAAAATGGGATAGTCCAAAAATATCTCAAAAAGAGCCAATTAAGATATAAGCAAGTTGATACAAATGGCTCAACACAAACTCACCCATACATGGTGCGCAAACCAACATACACATACTTGATTCTCAAGATAAGTAAGTAGAGAGCACAACACATACAAACACTAGCAAGGTAGAAAACCAAACACATGCAAGGGTGCAAGCAACTTTCAATGTATGTATGATTTAAACACAAGTTACCGCAAGGAGGAACATTGGATATGAGATAGAACAATATAATCCAAATGACTTGGCTTGAGAGAATATAATTGATGAAGATCCCTTAATTCTTCATGATGTAGCCAAGTCTCTAATGCCCTCCACCAACACCTATTGATCAAGTTTTAGTTTGTTGGTCCCAACCAAGTTGAGTCCTAAGAGGTTAGTCACAATAGGCTTGGCAACCCAAATGGTCCTTTTCTTGACACCACTTTGAGTACCAACATATTTGGCAAACACATTGCCAACCTTATCCTTCCTAAGAGAATAAACATTATCAATTATTATGGGATTGGATAAGTTACCACTAGTGCATGAAGAGGCAAAATGACCCTTCTCACGACATATGTAGCAACATTTGCTTCCTCCTTTCTTCTTAGTTGAAGCTTCATCATGAGGAGGCATGCCATGGTTTTCCTTGGGAAGGGACCGTTCTTCATCTTGATGAACTTGAGTTTGAACTTGAGGCCTCTTCCCTTGTTGCTTCTTGCTAAGAGATTTCTTCTTCATAGGGCAAGATCTAACATGGCGCCCTTCAACTTTGCACTTGAAGCAAGTGATCTTGGCCGAATTCTTGACTTGTTCTTGGCCCTTCTTTTTCTTGTTATACTTGGACTTGTTCTTACTATTGGAGTTGAATCCAAGTCCACTCTTTTCATTGGGACGTCTTTGCACACTCAACATGTTGTCAAGTGTGGGCTTCCCATCATGACGCTTTTCCAAGTCTTTCTTCAAAGAAGTGACTTGTGCCTTGAGCTCTTTTAATTCCTCTACATGGTTAGTATCAACAAAAACACTAGAGGAAGTAGAAACTTCATTGTTAGAACAAAAAGGCATGGAAAGTAATTCATCACAAGATGTAGCAATATTATGAGTGGATGAATTACTAGGACTAGCACATGGCAATAAAGCAAGTTGAGTAGAAGTTGTGCCATTGTCCACATGAGGTTCACGCGATGTTACCTTAGACATAATAGCCTCATGAGCTAACTTTAGCTTATCATTGGAGACTAAAAGATCCTCGTGAGAGCTCGAAAGCTTTTCATGTCTTTCTTCCAATTTCTCATAATTGCTAGAAAGCAATGCAAGTTGAGCCCTTAGCTCAACATTCTCAGTCAATATGGATGCTTCACAAGAGATAGAGTTAGTAGCACAAGCATCATTATTTATGATAATAGGAGAAAGTAACTTGGCAAGCTCTTTAGAGTGAGAAGCTTTAAGTTGCGCATGAGACTCGGTGAGTTTGATGAGCTCACCCTTAATGACCCTAGAGCCATTGTCTAGGTGCTCAAAATCCTCAAGGAGTTTGGCATGTGCATCTAAAAGCTTACTATTTGTTATTTTGAAATCATTAACCAACTCAAGGGCTCTATCATGGGATCCCTTTACTCTAGAAAATTCAAGAGCAAATGTCTCCTCAAGAGACTCCTTAGTGGTTTCTTCTTAAAGAGCTTCCTTGAGTTCGGCGATCTCATCCGCATATTTATATTCGCGGCTTTGCATTTTCTCAATCGTGTCTTCATGCTCATCAATAAGTTTCTTGCTCTCGATAGCAATAGTCAAGATTTCTATAAAGTTAGAACAAGCATTCTTATTTTTACTTAGATCATGAAAGACAACTTGACCTTTCCTATTTAAGGAAGACATACTATCATCACAATCATCATCACTATCTTCATGGGATATATTGGAATCCAAGGTAGGAGATACCTCAGAAGCTTTAGCCATAAGGCAAAAGTGAGTAAATGATGATGACGATGAAGAATTGCTTGAAGCACCATTTAAGTCCATGTCTTGTTCCATTGAGTGTTTGGTTTCCTCTACATGGTTAGCCAAACAAATACTAGAGGAAAGCGAAGCATTTTTATTTTGGCAACAAGATGTAGAGAGCATATCATCACGAGGATTAATCAAGCTATTGGTACATGATATGCAAGGACTATGAACACAAGCATGTAAATCAATTTTTGTGCTAGATGTGTTTAAGTCCAAAGATAAATCATTGCAATAAGATATAGGTGAGGGATCATCAACAATAATCTCACTATCATCATTACAACATTTATCACTACTCACCATTGCATTATTTTGTGGCTTGCCACATGTAGGTGAAGTAGACGAAGTTGAGAAATCATTACGGCTGGAAGTGGAGGGACAACAATCATCTCCACAATTCTTGGACACATCATATTTATCTTGAAATTTGGTCCAAAGCTCATGAGCATTCCGAAAAGGAGAGACCGACATAATAACTACATCGCTCAAAGCATTGAAAATCACATTAGAAGCTTGAGCATCTAGATAGGAATTATTCTCATCCAATAAAGATAATCTTTTGGGATTCCTTGGAGGAGAATAACCCCTATCTAGAATTCGCTCTATGTATGGGTCAATGACCCGAATAATATCAAGAATGCGAATTTTCCAAACATCATAATTTGTGCCATCTAATATAAAAGAAGCATTGTGCACTAGTCCGCTAGACGACATCTTTACTCTCTAGGCGGTGAAGCCTAATAAGGAGAGAACCCGCTCTGATACCAATTGAAAGGACACGGATGTCGCCTGGAGGGGGGTGAATAGGCGATTAAAATTCTTTATGGTTTAGGCTTGAATAAATGCGGAATAAAACTAGCATTTAATTTATCAAGCACGAAACCTAAACAAGCTAGGTTTACCTATGTGCACCAACAACTTATGCTAAACAATATAAGCAAATATGTGATAGCAAAATTTATTACTTCAAGCTCGATGGCTATCACAAAGTAAATAGCATAAGTAATAAGCTCGTGTATAGAAATACCGAGGCACTTGGAGACGATGATTTAACCCGAAGTTCACTTCCCAATGGAAGCTACGTCTCCGTTGGAGCGGTGCGGAGTCACAAAGTGATCCCCGAATAGCCGTCAAATGGCACACCGTAATCTCCTTCGTGCCTCCACCAATGCGGAGCACCACGATCCACTGATGACTCCCAAGTGCAGGAGATCAATTGTAGTACCTTTCAATTAGAAAAGGTTGTCGAACCCACGAGGAGCTGAAGGTATTGGTTAGTAAGATTGATAAATAAAACAATAAAAGATGCAAGTGTTTTTGGTATTTTCGGTTGTATAATTCCAATGCAGCAAGTAACAGTAGCAAGTGAAAGCTCTCAAAGAGAGAAAGCCCAATCCTCTTATGTGACAAGAGGACAAGCTCAAGTGATGTGTAACTTATATGTGGAAAACGTTCCCGAGGGCGGCATGGATATCACTAGGCATAGAGATTTATTAAACAACACGTTGAATATCTTGTCAAGTTTTAATCTTCTTTGGACGGAGCCATAATTCGGTATAGCTAAATAAATAACTACAGCCCTTATGATGGATCATGTGGCCAAGTAAATGACTGCACAAGAATTATTAAGACATAAAGTCCCACCATAGCATTACACTCTAAGGTCCCCGATACTAATACCCTCATAATATAACTTCATGACTCTCTCAGGTTTACTTGTCCTCCCAAGTCTCCTCAATTCATTATACTACGGTGTTCTCCTATGAGCCCATATAGGTGAAGTGTTGTGCAGTCGACGTTCGCACAACACCATCATAGAATCACATAAAAGATAAACTCTTGACAAAATACCAACACATGTTATATATAAATCATTGCCAATTCATCCTATGCCCTCAGGAACATACGGGAACTACTCACAACGTGCAAACATGATCATAATCAGTGGCATAAGTGGTACAACACAATCTGAAATTATAACTTCACCACAAATAATGACAAGTACTCAATCACAAACATGAATAGTAGCACAAGACAAGTATCTAGGGTATAGCAACTCTCAAACTATGAGGGGAACGGAGTGGATCACGGAGATGATGATGGAGATGGTGCTGGTCTTGATGGGGGTGATGATGTAGAGGCCTCCTCCCACGCCAAGGAGGAGAGGTGATGACGATGACGATGATTTCCCCCTTCTCCGGAGCTCCGGAGCAGCAGGATCTGACCCCCTCGGAGGGAATCAGGAGTTTCGCCGCCGCCGCGACCTCGGATGGACTTGGAAAATTAGGGCGTACTTTTCGGGCGAGACGAAGGCGTTGCTAAAAAGCCCCAGGCGAGGAGGTGCCCGAGGCCATTTTGGTGGGCCCCACGCGGCCAGGTACATGGGCCGCGTGGGCCACCCCCTTTTGGCCCTCGTGGCTCTCCTCTCTTCGGTCTTCTTCCATCTCTTCCTTCCGATGAAAAACTCCGTGGTATTTTTCCTTTTATTATTTGGGTTCCTGAGCTCCTGAAACATTAAAAACAAGAAAAGGGGTTTTCTGCCTCCCAGAAATTAAATACCAAAAATAGGGACTTTGTATGAAAGTCCCCAAAATCATCTAAAACATGTAAAAACATTGATATAACATGCAAATAACATTCTAATATGATACTAAAAGTTATAAATGATGATATAAAATGCACGTATCAACTCCCCCAAGCTTAAACCTTTACTCGTCCTCGAGTAAGTAAGGACATAGATCATTACATGCATCAATGGACTTATGGTTGATAAATAAATACGAGCATTGTATCATCATCATATTCAATTGCAAGATAAGATTAATGAACAAAACTCATGCACATGAGGGCAACATAAGTAGAAGCTCTAGCAATCACCCCTTACTTTTGAAAGCAAATAACCATTGTATGTTGGACAATCGAATCATATAGTTTTTCACATGCTTTTGCTCTTATGGCAAGCATTATAATCTTTTATACTTTGCTGAAATTTAAAGACAAGATAAACTCTCATTGGATAACAAGTTAAAGAAGACAAATGAAAAGATAGATAGATATAAAAATTGTTATCACCTTGCTTCTCTAGTAACTAGTGCAAACTTTAGTCATGGATATCTCAATCAAGTTCCTATGCTCCATACCACCTTTATCTTACACTTTCCATGGCTAACTGAAACTTCAGGTGCCTTCCTTTCATTCACATTCAAGAGCATAAGTATTGAAATATCCATGATCATTAATTTGCTCAAAAGATACTAGAGTCTAACAAGAGTGTTTTATATCCTTTTCATTATCTTCTCAACTTTTATCCTACAAGACAATATCTCAACCTCAAACTATTAATTCCAAGTCATATTGACTTTTTACTTATTTATATGAGATAATTCTACAATTGTCCAACATACTCAAGTTAATTAATTTCAAGGCAAGATGTGATTGAAACTCTAAATATGCCACGCTCATTTGCATGAGTGTTACCCATAAATCTCCAAACAAGAGAATCATGGATGACACCATACTTTAATATTCATTGATAAACCATAAGATAGGATACATGATAATGCTCCATGAGCTCACACACGCCTAAGAGATATTGATAACTAAACGATAAAAGCAAAACACACCATGACTAGATAGATATGATAGACTATAAAGAGAAAGACTAGGTGGAACTCCCCCAAGCTTGACGTTCTTCCAGACTCTCTTTGCTGCAGCCTCCTCCTTCTCATATTCTTCCTCCCATTCAGCCATCTTCCATGGGAAAGGCCTTCCATCACGGAAAGATGTAGGTGGATCATTATACCTGAGGGTGGCGGCTGCTGCAATCTTCTTGAAGCGTTCTTCATATTCGCAGTTCTGGTTCTCTACATCCCACATGAAGCATTGGAACTTTCCCACTTGTCGATGACGTCCTTGTATCTATCTTCCAGATCTTCAAGCCTTTCTTGTACTCTTCAACCTTCTTCTCCAGCTCCAGGTTCATGAAGTGATGAGCATCAAGGCTGCGGTAAACCACAGTGCCATACCTGAAGGTCTTGTCCTCCAACTCATCCAGCCTTTCCTCCACCGTGCCGGTGGCCTTGGGAGCCTTCACCTCCTCCACGAGCATCACGCCCTCCTTGAAGCACACGGTCTTCGGTGGTGCCATCACGGAGTTGAGGTAGCGGTTCACAACACCTTCCTTGGGAGGCTCTCCCCCTCTTGGTTGGATCCGGAGCAAGACATGGCTAAAACCTGACAGACAGAAAAGCAGAAACAAAGATCGCTCGAGAACGCTCGGTGCGAGATTAGATCGAGAGAGGGGTATATATTGAGGGTTTTTAGGTCAAGACGAAGCGTCGGGATCGAAAACGAGACGAAAAGGGACTCCGAGGGGAAAAGGGTGGGCCCACGCGGCCTGTACTGGCCGCGTGGGACCCCCTCTTTCCTTCCTCGGGTCTCCGCTTCGTCCAGTTTTCTTGTCCCACACGTTAATTTCCATAAAAAATGACTTCCGTAAAATATTATGCAATTCCGAGAAACTTTCCAACAGTAAGTTACCTTCTATTGATTTAGGGTTTCTGAAACTGCACGGTTTCTCTCAATTACCTCCTCCGGTGTTTGTAAATTCAACTCTCCACCATTCCGATGAAGCTCTTTCCTGCAATATAAGGTTTAAGGCGTTGTCCATTGACTACATGAGGTTTACCTTTCATGTCACCGTGAAGACGGATAGCTCCTGAACGGTACACCTCCTGTATCACTAATGGTCCCTGCCACTTTGAAGCAACTTCCCTGCAGAAAACTTAAACGAGAGTTGTATAAAAACTTGATCACCTACTTTGAATTCCTTTTCTTAATTTTCTTGTCATGCCAAATTTTAACTTTTTCTTTAAACATTGGCACTTTCATAAGCTTCATTTCTCCATTCATCTAGTAGGTTTAAATCAAGAATTCTCTTTTCTCCGCAGTTTTAAAATCAAAGTTCAATTGTTTAATAGCCCATCTAGCTTTATGTTCTAACTCAACAGGTAAATGACAAGCTTTTCCATAAACCATTTTATAAGGAGACATTCCCATAGGATTTTTAAAAGCAGTTCTATAAGCCCATAAGCATCATTAATTTTAGTTGGCCAATCAGACCTAGACTTATTCACTGTCTTTTCCAAAATGAGTTTAATTTCCCTATTACTTAATTCAACTTGTCCACTTGTTTGAGGATGATAAGGATGCAATTCTATGGTTAACATCATATTTTGCCAAAGTTTTTCTAAGAACACCATGCAAGAAATGAGAACCACCATCAGTAATTAAAAACCTAGGAACACCAAACCTGGGGAAAATGATGTCCTTGAGCATCTTCATTGCTGTGGCATGATCTGCACTTTTGGTTGGAATTGCTTCCACCCACTTTGTAACATAGTCAACTGCAACCAAAATGTGAGTATGCTTTGTCTTTGATTCTGGGAAAGGTCCCATAAAGTCAAAACCCCACACATCAAATGGTTCAAGTGGCAATGAATAATTCATAGGCATTTCATTTCTCCTACCAATTTCCTACTCTTTGACATTTATCACAAGATTTAACATATTCAGCACAATCCTTAAATAAAGTAGGCCAATAAAACCAGATTGTAATACCTTTGCTCCTGTGCGATCTCCTGCATGATGCCCTCCATAGGGACTATCATGACAATCTCTTATAATAGCCTGTTGTTCATGCTCAGGTACACAACGTCTAATAATACCATCCACACTTTTCTTATAAGGAAAGGATCATCCCAAAAATAATGTCTAAGATCATAAAGAATTTCTTTCTTTGTTGAGAAGTGAAGTGTGGAGGTAAAACTTTACCAACAATAAAATTTGCATAGTTGGCAAACCAAGGAGATGCAACTTTAGCACTAGAAACATTAAATTGCAAGTTGTTCATTAACAAAGCTATCATTAATAGGAATAGGATCATCAGGTATATTTTCCATCTAGAGAGATGATCAGCTACTTGATTATCTTCCCCTTTCCTATCAACAATGTGTAAATCAAATTCTTGCAATAAAGTACCCATCTTATTAATCTAGGCTTAGCATCTTTCTTATTCATCAAGTATTTAATAGCAGAATGATCAGTATGTATGTGACTTTTGAATCAGTAATATAAGGTCTAAACTTGTCACAAGCAAATACTGCTAAAAATTCTTTTCAGTTGTAGCATAATTCTTTGAGCAGCATCAAGTGTTCTACTAGCATAATAAATAACATTCAGTTTCTTATCAACACGTTGGCCCAAAACAGCCCCAACTGCATAATCACTAGCATCACACATAATTTCAAAAGGCAATTTCCAATCAGGAGGTTGAATAATAGGAGCACTTATTAAAGCATTCTTCAAAATATTAAAGGACTCAATGCAATCATCATTAAAAGAGAAAGGAACATCCTTTTGCAAAAGATTGGTTAGAGGTTTTGATATTTTGGAGAAATCTTAATAAACCTACGGTAAAAACCTGCATGCCCAAGAAAACTTCTTATACCTTTGATGTCCCTTGGTATGGTAGCTTTTCAATAGCTTCTATCTTTGCTGGATCAACTTCTATTCCTTTCCAGAAATCTTATGCCCAAGAACAATACCTTCAGTAACCATGAAGTGACACTTCTCCCAATTAAGAACTAAGTGTTGGTCTTCACAACGCTGCAAAACTTTGTTAAGGTTGAACAAGCAATTATCGAAGGAAGTACCATACACAGAAAAATCATCCATAAAAACTTCCATTATCTTTTCAATATAATCAGCAAATATAGCATTCATGCATCTTTGAAAAGTAGCAGGAGCATTACAAAACCGAATGGCATTCTCCTATAAGCAAAGTACCATATGGGCAAGTAAAAGTGGTCTTTTCTTGATCATCCTTATGGACAGGAATTTGTGAGAAACCTGAATAACCATCTAGATAGCAAAAGTGAGATGTTTAGATAACCTTTCTAACATTTGATCAATAAATGGCAATGGATAATGATCTTTTCGAGTTGCTTTTTTAATTTTCTGAAATCAATACACATCCTATAACCAACAACAGTACGTTGAGCCACAAGTTCATCCTCATCATTTGGAACAACAGTCATTCCACCCTTTTTAGGAACACAATGAACAGGACTAACCCACTTACTATCAGCTATAGGATAAATGATACCAGCTTCAATAAGTCTTATTACCTCTTTCCTTACCACTTCTTTCATTTTTGGATGGAGACGGCGTTGATAATCAACAACAGGTTTTGCATCTCCTCCAATTAATTTTATGCATACATAGAGCTGGGCTTATACCTTTAAGATCATCAAGAGAGTATCCAATGGCTGGTCGGTGAGCTTTTAGCACATCAAGTAATTTCTCTTCTTCTTCAGCTGAAAGGTTAGCACTAATAATGACAGGATATATGCTCTTCTCATCCAAATATGCATATTTCAGATTTGCAGGCAAAGGTTTTAATTCAAAACTAGGATCCCCTTTAGGTGGTGGTAGCACTCCTAAATTATCAGGTGGGATATGCAATTGTAATTGTGGTGGTTGTTGCCATAATATTTGTTCCAAAGCCTCTTTTTCCTCATCATTAAATGGTTCATCTTGATTAAGCATATAACGTTCTACAACATCTTGAAGCTACAGCTATATGAGCAAGAGTTTCAATTAATCTTCAGAATTGGCTCTTTCACAACATGTTTATCAGCAAATTTAGAAAAGTTGAATTCAAGTTTTCACAGCACATTTAATAAACACTTTCTCTTTAGCAAATTAATTTCAGCACCAACAGTACGCAAGAAAGGTCTACCAAAAATGATAGGACAAAATGAATCTTGAGGACAACCAAGCACAATAAAATCAGCAGGATATTTTATTTTGCCAACCAATACTTCAACATCTCTAACAATTCCAAATGGACTAATATATTCTTTATTAGCAAGTTGAATTGTCATACCTGTCTCTTCCATAACAATAGGATCAATATCAGGCTTGATTTCAAGATAGAGAGAATATGGAATGACACTAATGCTTGATCCAATATCACATAACCATGATAACTTGAAGTACCAATAGAGCATGATATAACAGGTTTCCCCACCTTGGCCGAATTACCTTTGATGACTTTAGTAGCATCTTCACATAGATAAACATCACAGGATCTTCTTCATTAAGTTGCTTGATGACAGAAATTTGAGTGTTGACTTCCACCTGTTCATATGGCTGAGAACACTTTCTATTACTTTTGTTAGTAACAGCAATAAGTAAATTCTCTTTAACTTGTTTGGATAGGGAGGTGTTTCAACATACTCCTCAATTGTCACAGATGACACGGTTCAACCTGTTTAATAACTTTAGGAACAACAATAGATTGTTTAACAGGTTCAACATAAACTTCAAACCCACTTTTAGGAACACGGATATGCTCAGCAAAAGATTTAGCTATCTATTATATAATTAAAACACAAGATAATGAATGGCTAGGATGAACCAATCTTAAGCAACGGAAAAAGGACGTCCCAGATTTACTTTTCGTAACATCCGGCCGGGGTCGATTTCCATACGCACATATACTGTCCATCTTCCCCACGTCTACAGATAAGAGCCCATCACGGTGTCTCTTTCGAAATCACAAAAGGAAAGAAAAAAATAACTAACTAGACCAATGTACGTTAATAAATGCTGCAGATTATCAATCGTATCTTTCCAGGGAGGCTGCCTTTTCGGGCGGCCGGCGGCCGCAAGACGAACCCTAGATCTTACTACGCATGTCACCGGCCTTCTCGACTCCATGTCAATCGAGACAATTTCCAGGACCAGGAGGTGCCGAAGAACGGGGTCAGCTTCTAGCTAGGACGTCTCTAGCGTCGACCAGGCCACAACGCGAGCTCCGGTGCCTCCTTGGCGCCTCCACCGTGCGAACGTGGCTGCCCCCGGGCTATAAGCGCCGCCCGACACGCGGGTGGACTTCGCAGCAGAGCGGCGAGGAGGAGGGGGAGGTGGCGGTGAAGAAGGACGGCGCGACCAAGGGGATCTCCAATTGTATGAATCGCCGTTCAGATCCCTGTAGGAGTTGATTGCATGGCTTCTGTTCTCAAGTTCTACTCTTATTTTCTTTGCTACCTGACCGATGAAATTCCCACCAAAGCTATGCTTTTCTGTTGTACCGGAGATGAACAAATTATGTGGAGCCCACTAATTCAGAAGGTGAATTTATTTCAGGGAGAGAACTTTGTGCAATGAGAAGTAACAATATGTGAGTATCAAAGTAAGGGATGAGAATATTGCTACATGATATTTATTTTTGTGCTTGCATACATGTAGACGACAATCGGGAACAAATATAATGCAGCCCATTGAAGAGCAAGACACGTGAAATGCAGCCAATGCATGAGCATCGAGGCCCCGCTGGATTGTCCATTGTTTTCGCTGCGTGCCGCCATGAGCAGCAAGGTGAAGTACTTGGGAAGAATTTTGTAATATGTACTTTGAGATTTCAGTAGCTGCTATTCACATGATTTTTCGTTCTGCCGGAGAGGCTGGTCAAAAATTTACATTAGAAAAATGGAAAGTTGTGGATTTAGGTGGTGTTCTTTCTTCTCGGTTTCTATAGTATGCTGATATATATACGTTCTAACCAGTATTCCTTCGATTGATACTTATAATTGATTGATTAGAGTATGAACATGCTAAAAAAAGATTAACTCAGCAGATTTATGGAATATTGTCTGGGCTGGTGTATGACAAGCATACCAGGAATTAATGTTTTGTCTTAATTAGTCAATTACTTTTTATTGTGTTCACTTAGGATTGCATTTAGCTTAACAACCATCTACTTACTGAAATTAGCCACAGATTGGAGTGCAGTCTGAAGGTCAAGAAGATGCATGTTATGCAATCATCAAGGAGTCCATGGTCAGCAACTGCGTACATTCACATTCTATTTCTTTGCATATGTTTAGTGATATAGCACAGGACTCGACTAAACAAATCATGGTTGTTCCAGTTATATAGATACCTCCTCAAGGATATTGATTGGTTCAGGTAGAAGTGTTCCGTTCACCGGACATTATTGTTCAGTTTAGGATTGAGTGCTTACATCTGAATTTTGTCTGAAGGCTCATATACGTTCAGTGGGTTAACAATGTGAGGGTATGAAAATTCACTACATCTGAATCATGACACTGTTATCTAATTTTAAAGAAATATTATGAGGGTTTGACTTTAGAAAAACTAAAGTATATCATATAAGAATAATATGTTCAGAAAATAAACCAAGAAGCAAGGAAGTAAGTAGAAGAGCCAGAATTTTGTTCTCTGCATTACTTTGCTCATCTTTCAGCAACAGAGTAATGTTTGTTCCATATCTTCTCTCATGGATGTTAGCCTGCATCACTACACAGTGGCTTGCACGAGCTTATGAATTGGTAGTATAACTCATGCAAAGAGGATTCAAGATGGAGCTGGTAAAGTATCTGCATCCATGCAAGGACAAGATGGAGAGCAGTAAAATAAAGATACCTTTTTTCTTAATAATTATTGAGTTACTATGTGATAAATCTAAGAATGAAACTATCTTTCTGCAAGGTGTCATGGTGAGTCAAACAACAATCAGTGTAGAAGGTGTGGCCGAAGGTAATATTTTTTCACGATTAAGTACTCTCAGTAGTTGACACAATACGGGGGCTGAAGTTGAATACTTTAACTTTTTTTTTTTAGAGTAGTTGAATACTTTAACTAAATGGTAAACTTAGGTGGCAAAGTAGTAGTAATTTATAGCTGGTCCTGAAACATAGATATACAGTTGTACACACTTTACGTGTAAACAGAATGTGCTCTGTTGATTTTTGATAAGTAGAACCATTAGGAAGTCAGCTCATGTGATAATTAAGCATGAGAGCAAGAAATTGACTCGCCGACGGCACCGAGTACTTGCTTGGACTCAGGAAGTAGTCTACTGTTTCGCATTCGTGACTCGCCGACGTGGTTGCATCATGGTACGGTGCAACGATCAGAGAGACCACAACAATAAATAAAAGATCTCCCTTTCTGCAAATATGTGTCGAAGGTAGCAATTGTTCACAATGAATTGCACTCTAAGTCGGGGCGATAAATCTTAGAGTGAATCTGCAGGTTCTGACGAGATGATAGACTGGAGGCTTAGGTAAAATAGAATGATAAACTGCTTTTACATTGCATCTGCTAGAATCCATCGGCTGCAGTAGAAATAGGCAAAGACCATATTCTGCTACCATTTTCTTGCCGGGATGAATATGCATCCTTATGCAACTGAATATGTAAATAGATGCAAATACCTATCATTTATTTGTATGGGCCGGTTTTCTACATTAATGAGTTCTTATGTGCAAAATTTGTTTAAACTTTCTGTTCTGCAAGCTTGGGAAGATAAAATTGTGCACTTTCTTTGTTATTAAAATCACTTACATAATGATGCCATAAGACTTATTAATAGTTGTGTATTTTCTACAGGAAAATCAATTAAATATGGCTGAAGTACAGTCTAGCAAGATTTTTAACAAGAGACAATATAATTTTTCCTGCCACTTCCACTATACTCGACACATGCTTACGGCCTAAGATCATGAAGACATTCTTCTTCGTTTACATATTATCATTATCGATGCTTGGTTTTTGCAGGTGCAGATCCTATTGGTTAATATTTGTGGAGTACACGACAAGAATATTCTTAGTAAATTCTTTTTGGTGGATGTCAGGTAGCTTTTACTTATTGCGTCTTTCTTCCCTATTTTCTGAAAAGTAGGTCTGTTTCATAGATATTATTTTTCTATTACAATAAGAGTTCAATTTATAAGATAAATGGCATGATGTTTCGTAAGATTTTGTAGGATATTTTTCTTTATTAGTGGACCTATCACTTATTTTTAGGTGTATCAATGCTAATATGGCGAAGTAACCAAATAAGATTGATGTAGCGTGCAACCAGTAATTTTTATTTATGCGGGACTGTTGTGTACATGATGCAGAGATGGATACGAGGTAAGCTGGTCTGGATTCCTTCACTTGACTATTCAGTTACTATCTGATTTGTCTTGACAATTTCTTACTCAAAGGTGTCATGGAAAGTCAGGCACCAAGGCCATCAGAAGATGTGTGTCAAGAGGCAAAAAATCACCTTAACATATAATAAAGTAGGTGAAAGCAAAATCTGAAGACTTACAAGATGATAAAGTGAATCCTATGGGAAATTGATCCCTGAAACATGGATTATATTGCACTGATGTTAATATTCGCTCTATGTACTACAATCTGTATGTTTCAGTTGACATTGGTAAATGCTCATATTATGTTGCCGCATTCATGAAAAAATTACAAATAACCTACTGTTTTTTTTGCGGGCATACAATCATATAAACTTTGATAGCACATAAGTATAGAAGAGATGGCCCGTTCAAAAAATATAGAAGACATGATAATAGGAGTGACGGGGAACACATGCGAACAAAAATTCATTAAGCTTTTTCAATATATTCATCCATACAACATGCTTTCTTTAAATCTTATACTCCATGTATCAAAGTCAATATCATTTATCTGGGTTCATATATTGTATTTCATATTCTAGCTTCGTTTCCTATTTGTGGCCAATTGTAATGTATTCAAATTTCTGATCTCCTATGTCAATGCCAAATCCTCAAGACTAAAGGGAATATATACTTCAGAGTTTACAGTGATCACAATAAAATTTGAGAGCTTTTGTGAGTGGGTGTAGATGTCTGGTGCTACTGCAAAACTTTCGTATTCTGTCTGTGCAAAACTCAGGTATGTTGCTACATCTACTTCCCACACTATATGTTATTACCTGATTGGTCTGTTTCAAAATATAGTACACTGTCATGTAGTCCACATAAGAATTTGCTGCTTAATTGGTAATAGTTGATCTCAGTTATGTGTGAAGGACACATTCTTTCTTCAAAATCGTGCAAAACCCCAGCCATATGTCGAAGACACTATATATCTTACATAAATATACGATGCACGGGTACGGTGCAGAGGAATGTTATCTTAGCACAATGCATTTTTTTATACACACAGATTATTCCTTGCTCAAAGTCATCATCCTCTATATATCAGTGAGACTGATATCATGATTGGTTAAAATGTTCTTATAGTTAGTTTGTTAACGCTTTTGCGTCATATAAGATCTAACATTTTTGGTTAACCAGAAACTAACCATTGACCGTTGATTTCATTTGCTTACAGGGAAAATATTATTATTATGTTCATGCCGAAAGAATGGTTATGCTGGAAGCATATTGAACCAGAAGTATTTGTAAGAAAGATTTCAAGGGAGACGGTGTTCAATCAGTTTCAAAGGAATATTTCCTCAAGAATATAAAGGGGACGGAACAGTGATAATTAACATAGCTCAGATCACTTTTCAGATTCAAGTAATAGTCCACTTTGTGTTGAAATACATAAATTATTAAGGTTGATTTAATTATTTATTATTCTCTTGCAGAAGTATGATTGGAAAATGAATTTGATACCTACCATGGTTGTTCGTTAGACCAAATCAGTAATCGTGTGTTGGTTTATAAATACATCATATCCCCTTCAATTTATTCTATTCATATGACATGCAAATAGTGTTGAATTAAAATAGAACAATGGGTGTAATAAGGTCATGAAGCTGAAAAAATGTTACTCAAGCTAAAAATTCATGAAAAATCTAGCCGCGCAATTGCGCGGGCCACCCAGCTAGTTTCAAGTATAACATAAGGGTCAAGATTAAATGTATCACTCATATTTTTAAATAGGATAGAAGTAGAGAAATTCTCTACACATGAATATCCATAATCAAAATAAGGCTCATTACCTTTGTCGAGTTCCCAATGTCCAGTATTTTCAGAAATAGTCTCCAATAAATTTCATGCTTCTTCTTCAGTATTATTTGTAAAACTCCCACCAGATGAATTATCCAGAATCTCCTTGTGACTCATAGGTAGCCTCACATAAAAGTTTATCAGTATAAGTTTCCTTGTAAGATCGTGACATGATTCTTGCGAATGAGTTCCTTCAATCTCCCCCAAACTTGAGTAATACTCTCTCCCAGATGTGGCCAGAAATTGAATATGTAACAGCGGTTCTCATAAGCTTCTTTAGGAGTAAAATATTTAAAAAAAAAACCTTCCTCAAGATATTCCAGTCAATAACAGCTTCTTCATCCAGAGACCTGTACCAAACACGAGCGTTACCAGATAAAGAAAAATATAGTAACTTCCTTTTTACCATCCTCAGGAATACCAGGAAGTCTAAATAACCCGCATATGTCTTCAATTAACTCCATGTGTTCACGTGCAGACTTAGTTCCATCCCCTGTAAATGGACTTTTCATAACTCTTTTAACATGACCCATGGGAATTTTATATCCCACTTTGGGTATCTCAGGCACAGTAGTTTCAACCACTTTAGTAGTAGTGGCATAAGCACTTTCATATAGAGCAAGGTGCAGCGAAGAACGATTCATAAATGCCATAGTATCAATGAGATAAAACAGCAAATAAAATGCAGCTTTCAAGTTTCCTTACCAAACTTCTTACCAATAGCGCAACGCTCCCCGGCAACGGCGCCAGAAAGTATCTTGATGACTCCCAAGTGCAGGAGATCAATTGTAGTACCTTTCAATTAGAAAAGTTTGTCGAACCCACGAGGAGCTGAAGGTATTGGTTAGTAAGATTGATAAATAAAACAATAAAAGATGCAAGGTTTTTGGTATTTTCGGTTGTATAATTCCAATGCAGCAAGTAACAGTAGCAAGTGAAAGCTCTCAAAGAGAGAAAGCCCAATCCTCTTATGTGACAAGAGGACAAGCTCAAGTGATGTGTAACTTATATGTGGAAAACGTTCCAAGGGCGGCATGGATATCACTAGGCATAGAGATTTATTAAACAACACGTTGAATATCTTGTCAGTTTTAATCTTCTTTGGACGGAGCCATAATTCGGTATAGCTAAATAAATAGACTACAACACCTTATGATGGATCATGTGGCCAAGTAATGACTGCACATGAATTATTAAGACATAATGTCCCACCATAGCATTACACTCCCAGATACTAATACCCTCATAATATAACTTCATGACTCAATCTCAGGTTTACTTGTCCTCCCAAGTCTTCCTCAATTCATTATACTACGATGTTCTCTATGAGCCCATATAGGTGAAGTGTTGTGCAGTCGATGTTCGCACAACACCATCACAGAATCACATAAAAGATAAACTCTTGACAAAATACCAACACATGTTATATATAAATCATTACCAATTCATCCTATGCCCTCAGGAACATATGGGAACTACTCACAACGTGAAAACATGATCATAATCAGTGGCATAAGTGGTACAACACAATCTGAAATTATAACTTCACCCACAAATAATGACAAGTACTCAATCACAAACATGAATAGTAGCACAAGACAAGTATCTAGGGTATAGCAACTCTCAAACTATGAGGGGAACGGAGTGGATCACGGAGATGATGATGGAGATGGTGCTGGTCTTGATGGGGGTGATGATGTAGAGGCCTCCTCCCATGCCAAGGAGGAGAGGTGATGACGATGACGATGATTTCCCCCTCTCCGGAGCTCCGGAGCAGCAGGATC
Source organism: Poa pratensis (assembly GCA_947311845.1). Classification (NCBI taxonomy): domain Eukaryota; kingdom Viridiplantae; phylum Streptophyta; class Magnoliopsida; order Poales; family Poaceae; genus Poa; species Poa pratensis. The sequence goes on along the minus strand of CAMZMU010000074.1, from coordinate 107,062,910 downwards.
TGATCCCCCTCGGAGGGAATCAGAAGTTTCGCCGCCGCCGCGACCTCGGATGGACTAGGGAAAATTAGGGCGTAGGTTTTCGGGCGAGACGAAGGCGTTGCTAAAAAGCCCCAGGGGAGGAGGTGCCCGAGGGCCATTTTGGTGGGCCCCACGCGGCCAAGTACATGGGCCGCGTGGGCCACCCCCTTTTGGCCCTCGTGGCTCTCCTCTCTTCGGTCTTCTTTCCATCGTCTTCCTTCCGATGAAAAACCTCCGTGGTATTTTTCCTTTTATTATTTGGGTTCCTGAAACTCCTGAAACAATAAAAACAAGAAAAGGGGTTTTCTGCCTCCCAGAAATTAAATACCAAAAATAGGGACTTTATATGAAAGTCCCCTAAATCATCTAAAACATGTATAAACATTGATATAACAGTGCATATAACATTCAATATGCTACTAAAGGTTGCATAAATGATGATATAAAATGCACTTATCATCCACTATGGGACACTTGAGGGTGGTCACTGAACCCGTACAAGGATGAGGCACACTCCACAACTTAATTGGAGGCTCTCACCGGAATCCCACGGCTCCCAAAGCCACAAGACTCACAAGGTTGGGGCGCGTCTCCACAACTTAATTGGAGGCTCCCAACTATCCCGCGAGCCACCAAAACTCCGAGATCAACAAGGACCGTCTAGGGCACTCCAAGTACCCAAGAGGACAAGCTCTAGGGCACCCCAAGTACCCAAGAGTAACAAGCTTCTCAACTTTGATTTCCACGTATCACCGTGGAGAACTCAAACCTATGCAACTCATGCAATGGGCAAGAACACAAGAAGTGCTCAAAATCCTTCACTCTCAAATCCCACCAAAAGCAACTAATGCTTGTGGGGGGAGAAGAGAGGAAGAACAAGGAAGAACACCAAATCCCTCCAAGATCTAGATCCAAAAGCTTCCTCTCACTTAGAGAAGAGATTGATTGGTGGAATGATAGATCTAGATCTCCTCTCTCTTTTCCCTCTAATTGGAGGCAAGAATCATGGAGTAATAGAGAGAAAGCAAGCTCCAAAAGGTCAACAATGATGGGGGAAAACGAGCTCAAGAGTTGGGGTCTCTTTGGAGAAGAAGACCCTTAAATAGGTGGGGAGAAATCTGCCCGTTTGGCCAGAAAAGCACGGGTCGGATAATCTGACCCACACTTTAATCAGATAATCCGAAATGCATCATAGAGCTGCAAAATAGCTGTTTTCGCGACCAGCAAAAATCCGGGTCGGATATTCCGATTCATTTTGAATCGGATTATCCGAGTCTGAAAACTGACAGAAACAGCAAAACGAAAACTGCAATATCTTTTTCATCCGAACTCCGATTTCGATATTCTTGGGCTCGTTGGAATCACCACAACGAGCACGACAAGATGATGCAAGAAAACATCATAGTCCATCATGTGAGGAGGAATCCACAAGAGAAGAGTTTGACCTCTCTTATAAAAGATAAACCGGTAAAACCTCCAATATCAAAAACGCAACAAGATATTCATGAAATCCTCTTTGATGACCTAGAGCTTGGTATAGAGATGACACAAGCTCTAAATTCTACATGGATGAAAGCCAAATAAGAACTAAGAAAGATGATATGCCAAGTATGCAAAGGTTTGAGCTCTCTCAACTGATACACGAAAACTCAATCGAGAGCCCCTCTTGATAGTACGGTATCTGTCCTATAACCCGGTCTCCCAACTAGAACCATGAGACCGGTAAAATAGAAACCCTATCATACCTTTGCCTTGCGCATTCCACTTGAGCTAGATGATGACGATCTTAATCTCTTCAAGTGGACCACATTTCTTGATTGCGCTTCGCTTGGTGAAGATCTACATATTTCTCCCCCATACACCACTATGGGAGAGCCTCTTATCGGCATATCTTCACATGACCATTATCTCCAAATGGGTGGCATGCTTCAAGCATATGATATCTTCGAGATACTTCTCTTGAACTTGCACATCTCAAGGTTGATGACGATCACCACTTGATGGCATCCCCATGGGCTATATGAAATCTTCATTTGATGCACACCCAAATAAAGATACCTAACCACACATAGAAAATGCCACACACATGTAATGGGTTAGTTGACAAAGCTATATGAATAATTTCTTACCATACCAAGAGATACATTATCCCACTTGGTATATCTTGGAGCTTTGTGTATTGATCAATCTTGATCAACCTTGTATCTTTTCTTCTCTTTTCAATAGATGATGTCTTGAAGATAACCATGAATGTCACATAATCCTTTTCTTCAAGACATACTTGCAATATGCTCAACTTACACATGACCAATCATCGGATAACTTCTCGAATAACAACTTGGTCATCACATACTCTCTTCTTGATCATATCAAGTATATATCCATAACCTTGATGATTTTGATGCCCAAAACTTCATTATATCAATATATTCATGACATCAATAACGTTGAATCCAACATATGGAGTTCAAGCATGGTCTATGGAGAAACCCTACAAGTACAACTCGATGCAACCATTAGTCCATAGGGATTGTCATTAATTACCAAAACCACACATGGGGGCGCCATGCCCTTTCAAAAAGTACCAGGACATGAATCACGGGCCTGGCCATAAGCATGTTCACACACACATGCATTCCCTATGTTCAACTTCAGGGAACACTTCTTTTACCCCTGTCATCACTGCTTGGCCAACATTGGTGCATATGGTTAAACCTGGTGGTGATCCAATGGATTGTCTAAGCAATTGCATAAACCAGCTCCAGTTCTCATTGGTTTCAGAATCAAAGACTCCAAAACAAACTGGATACATCCAATTGTGTCCATCGACGGCGGTAGCACTAGCAAGCTGCCCTTAAACCTGCTGATACCCGTAGAAGTGATAGCCTTCAGTAGCTACCTGCAACATAAAGTATACGGGGTTAGGTTGAGCCTCCAAGTGCAGAGTATGTAGTAAGTGGAAGACGTGTTTTCCCCACGAGGGTGACTCGAGGGTTTAATATCGAACTCTCGGGGAATCAGTAGTGAAAGATTATCTTCCTATCCTTCTTTTGGTCACCTACAAAACAAGTTAATTGTTTTGGTCCTCAACCTCACCTGTGGTTGTCAAGCACAAGGTGTAGAATGATATCAAGATAAATATGCAATGCAAACAAGAAATAAATATGCAATGGTGGTGAATGAATGTGCAAGGATGATGATAACAATGATAAATGATATTTTTGGGTTTTTTATGATGAATGCAAGATGGAAAAGTGTTTTTGTATTTTCGGATTTAATAATGGCAGAAAATGGAAAAGTGGTAAAAGTGGTTGGAAAGGTGTTTCTTATGATTAAAAATGGACCGGGGTTCATGGTTTCACAAATGCACTCTCTCTTTTAATGGTGTGGCAGACAATGGACACATAGAGTTGACATATGAGATTGCAACACAAAGTTTGATATCAAGTTACTAATTATATGGGCATCACGTCCTAACATAGAGATCTTTTGGTTATTAATCTCTCTTATACTCCACCAAGATGCGAACTAAATCATAACACCTTAGCAATTAAGATAAATCAGAGTATAGCTTTAAGTATCATGACATGAAGTGAAAATAAGAACATGCTAGATCTAGTCATAGAGTAGTGGCGATGGTCACACCCATCTCCGTAGCATGGTATTTTTGTTTATCCCTAGTGAGGCAACAAAGTAAGGTAAACACCCAAGTGGATCGCGATATTTCAGTTGTCAACTTACCGCACTCACCACCCCCCGTTACTCCAACTAATGCACACATCACCCCACACACGCCCTCATAAACATGCTTGATCATAACAAGTATATAAGAACGGGGTACATAATATGCATCTATACTCATAACTGAAACAAACATTGCAATCTCAAACATATATTAACTCACAAAAAGATCCACCACATAGGAATTACATATATGACCGTAATCATGTTCAGCAGCTCATACGGTACTAATTAGTGAAGCTCAAAGAGAGGAGAGATACATAAGTTACTTCCACAAACCCATAGTCCAGAGGTGGACTACTCCCTCTTCATGGTGGAGATGTCGATGGAGAAGATGGAGACCACGCCGGCAGCGCCCCGCCGGAGTTTTCCCCCTCCAATCTGCAGCTCCAGATCTTCGTTTTCGTGTTTCTGTGATATGGCGGCGCTTTTTCGAGAACGCCGTGGGACTTCTTTTATAGGCGTTTTTAGGTCAAGACGAAGGCGGTGGAGAAAGATCGACGGCTGCGGAGCTCGAGGCCAATGGTGGGCCCCACGCGGCCAGGTACAGTGGCCGCGTGGGCCACCCCTTTTGGCCTTCGGCTCCGTTTGCTTGATTCCTTCGCTCCTACGTCTTCTCCTTCCAAAATAATGACCTCTGTATTTTTCCATATTTTTCTGACGACGTTTGGGTCCCTGAAACATAAAAGGAAAAAATAGGGTTTTCTGCCTGCGCAGGGTTAATTCCATAAAAATAGGAAACAATTATTTTATTTCCTAAAATCATTAAATAACAGTGGTATAACCCTTATATGATGCAAATATGATTGGAATATGAGTGATATAGTGCAAAGTTCATGTATGCATTTTACATGCATCAACATCCCCAAGCTTAACCAATACTCGTCCTCGAGTATGAAGGTGATAAAACTAACATGGGCTTTGCAATATAGCACTAACAATGGATATCAAAGATGATTGCTACTGCTACATAGAGTCAAATGATTCATTCTTCAAAGGAGTAGCAATATGCAAAATAGTTTATGAAGTGATATCAAGTATTCAATGCAAGGATGTTCAATGATAGTTCACAAAGTGTAACATAGAAGATAGTAATATGGACCACATGTATGCATAATGATAAGTAAGAACATCCTACATTGGTCATAGAGTGTAGATGAAAATCTGAATATAAAAGGTGGACACTTTGGAAAGATGTATATGTGAGTAGAGGTAAAGCATGCATAAGTTTCATCTAACTTCCAAACTCTTCTACTTAAGTTAATGATTGCAATGTGGAATTCTTGGTGTCAAGCTCTCATTACCCCTATCATAGCATCTTGAATGATTAAAGTTTAATGTGAAAGCAAATATGAGTAGTGTGCTTGATAAAGTAAAGGTTAGGTGTCTCATGCCCCTTGAATACAAGTACCTACACCATGATTACTCAACTTAGGAAACAAAGCAAGTTCAAGTTATCATTGTAAGTAATAATAGTATCATCAAGAGCGTCAACTGGGGTACCTCTTGTCCCAGGATATGGAACAAGCCCATATCAAAATGACAAGACAAACAAACAAGATGAACAACCTCAACACCCTTTTTATTTACCATTGGAATAGCTTTTTATTATAAGGTGCATCACAGACGGTTCACCATAGCATGTAAGTAAATTTCCACCATGAATGATGCATGGCTTAGATTAGCGGCCCAGGCGTCTCTCTAACCATTTATACAAACTCATTTAAACTACTTCATTTCCACCTCATTTCACCATGATAGGCATCCATAAACAAAAGTACATGATATCAACTAAATGATGAAGGAGCATGTTGAAAGCTTTGCATGTGACAGCACATATGGGCTAACTCCCAACCTCGGACATTTATCAAGCCACTAGCATCATATATTAATCACAATGGGTCATGTTTTATTTATGCAATAAAAATAAAGTTGTGCATCAAGTTCGTGAGAGCTATATAACCAACTTTTCCCATAACAATCAATAACAAAACATTTTCATTCAGAGGTATAGATAACACAAATATCATGATAACATACTCGGAATAGCATAAAGCTAATAGGTAGATATGGTGGACTCACTGGAATAACTTTGGTTGAAGGTGTTGGAAACAAGTTTTTGCTTGTTGGAATGTTTGGGCTAGCAAGAGGGAGAAAGTTGACCATCTAGATGCATGCATGAGTGTCCATAGAACTAACTAATCCATGTTAAACAAAGTAAAATAACTTTCAGCATCAAAACATGAATAAGTGATAGCTCTTGATAAAGCATTTGCAAATTATTACTCATAAACAAGCTCATGAATCATGCAACTATATGTATCATTAAAAATCAACTCAAACATCCCTTTTCCCAATATATAAAAGCATCCAACATATTTCAACCCATATTTCCAGTAGCTCTTTCATATAAATGATAATGTGGTGGTCTCACAAAATAACAAACAAACCAAAAACAAACAAAAAGACGCTCCAAGTTTATGCGATAAAGTGTTTCGATCGAAAAACAGAAGTTAGACGTGTGCAAACCGAGAGTGTGTAGGTCCAGTGGGGTTGTCTTCACATCCCCAAGCTTATGGTCTTCACCATCCTTGGATAACTCTTGGTGCATCTCCTCCAATCCCTGTGAAAAAACTTCAAAACACCGTTTCTCCCATTTTCTTTTCTGTGGGGTGCATTAGTAGTGATAAACAAATAGGTTTCTTGCTGCATATAATCCTTAAACAAAAATCATATGAATGTCCAGAAAGTATATAATGTTGTATGCCTACTCATAAACTCATTGAATCAAAAAATTCAAGATAAAGTTCAAAACATGCATAAAACAAAATGGGACAGAATCTGTCCAGAAAAACAGCAGCAGCAAAACGTATTTTTCTACCCTACCAAACTTTCCGAAAAATTCTAAAATTCATGCATACAGAGGATGAAAAGTTGCAACTACAGTTCAAATATGAGCTCATTCGGAGTTACAGAATAAGAATTAAAAATCATACCGTGCACAGATTCGTGCAGGAATAAAATCTCCGAACGCTATAAGCAACTTTTCAAACCAAAATGGGTAAAACTTGGCACTTTATTAAAAACTCCAGAAACTAAACTAAAAACAAACTCTCTTGATACAGCAAGAGGACACAAAGAAAATCACACATAAAAATAACCGGGTTGCCTCCCGCAAAGCGCTTTCTTTATAGCCATATAGCTAGGCTTCTTACTTGTTGTTTATTGAAGATGAAGCTCATGAGGGAGCTTGAACTTTGATGTTCCCTCTTTCTTGGGAAGTGTTCCATGCACTTCTTGTGTGGAAACTGAAACTTCACGTTCCCTCTTTGAATCAATGATAGCACCTGTAGTACGAAGAAAAGGTCTTCCAAGAATAATAGGACTAGAGGTTTTATTCCCCATGTCCATGATTAGAAAATCCACAGGCACAAAAGTCATATGTAACTCTACCATAACATCACTTACTTTCCCTAAAGCATGTTTAATGGAATCATCAGCAAGTGCAAGTTCAATAGAGCATTTTTCAAGATTTTTCAATTCAAGCACTTCATATAGTTCTTTAGATAAAACAGAGACACTAGATCCTAGATCAAGTATGGCATGGTGTGTCTCTTTTCCAATAGTTACTAGTACCTTGGGAATCCATATATCCCCAAGCTTAGGTGGTATCATAGCCTCTTGGTTGTACCTAGCAATTTTTCTTTCAAGACATGATTAGCAATATAGGAACCAAAGCCAGCTTGATTAGTGTTGATGGAAGGATCACTTGCAAATTTTGTAAGATAGAGATTAATTCATGCAAGCTACAATTTTCTAAGTCAAGCAAAGGATCCTTGACTTCACTAAGCATTTTAACTTCCTCAACTTCTCTCTCTTTTTACCCCAATAGATTCTTTAGCAACTCTCTCTTGCTCATGAATGTGTTCCCAAGACTTATTGATAACTTCTTGGCAATATTTAATTGTTTCCTCATGTTTTTGGGCTGTAATGATACTCTTTAATGATGAGACTTCCTTAGCAAGCTGATCTACCCTTTCAAACAAAGCATCTTGTTTTTCAAACTTAGAGATAAATTCCTTATTAAGCTCCTTTTGAGTAGATATAAAAGATCTAATGGTGTTTTCCAAATCACTAGAAACATTACCACTAGAAGCATATTTATTTGGCACATATGGGGGTTTATTATAAGAGTTATAATTGTTGTTCCCATACCCATTGTTACCATAGTTCCTAATGAAGTTGACATCAATATTTTCAGAATTATTACCAACTAGTTCTTGCAAAGGAACATTTTCAACACTAGGTTTATTAAGCAAAGCAAGAATAGTATCCATTTAGATGACAAATCATTAGTTTCCTCAATAGAATTCACTTTCTTAGAAGGATTGGGTGCCCTATCAGTATGCCATTGACTATAGTTTTGCAAAATGCTTTCCAATATATTTTTAGCTTCTACTATAGTTTACTCATAAAAGCACCTCCAGCAGCAGAATCAAGTATGTTTCTAGACATGTAGTTTAAACCATTGTAGAAAGAGTGTAATATGGTCCATTCATTAACCCATGTGATGGACAAGTTCGAAGCATAAGTTTAATCCTATCCCAAGCCATAGCAACATGTTCATTTTCATTTTGCCTAAAAGAAAGGATGTTGTTTCTATTTTGCAAAATTTTAACAGGAGGATAGTATTTCTTAATAAAGCTTCTTTAAGATCATCCCATGAATTAATACTACCGGATGGCAATGAATGCAACCATTCTTTAGCTTTCCTCTAAGTGAAAAAGGAAATAGCTTCAATTTTAGGATATCACTTTCACATTCTTAAACTTTTGCATGTCACATATTTCAACAAAATCATGAAGATGCATAGAGGCATCCTCCATAGCACTACCACCAAATTGTTCCCTAGTTATCAAGTTCAACAAACTAGGACTCACTTCATAGCTATCAGCTTTAATCTCAGGTGTGGCAATAGCTTTAGAGATGAATTGATCATTAGGAGTGTTTGTGTAGTCACACAATTTAGTTCTTTCTCCCATTTTAGCAAGTTTTTTTTAATTTTATATGCAAAACTGAAAATAAAATGTGTCTCACAAATGCAAACCGAATTACAAAAGCAAGACAATGCAATGACAATGACAAAACAAATAATTTTGCTTTGAAGGTAAAGATGGATAAGATGATGCTCACGTAGGTGCAACCTCCCCAAGCTTAGGTGTTAGCACAAGTTGGTGATGTTGACTTTGTTGTGATGAATCCGCGCTAGAAAACAGGACTAGTGCAGAGCTTCCTTGGATAAATCTTTTCAGCTATGATTCCCCGGCAACGGCGCCAGAAAACAGTCTTGATACCCGTAGAAGTGATAGCCTTCAGTAGCTACCTGAAAAAGTATACGGGGTTAGGTTGAGCCTCCAAGTGCAGAGTATGTAGTAAGTGGAAGACGTGTTTTCCCCACGAGGGTGACTCGAGGGTTTAATATCGAACTCTCGGGGAATCAGTAGTGAAAGATCTATCTTCCTATCCTTCTTTTGGTCACCTACAAAACAAGTTAATTGTTTTGGTCCTCAACCTCACCTGTGGTTGTCAAGCACAAGGTGTATGAATGATATCAAGATAAATATGCAATGCAAACAAGAAATAAATATGCAATGGTGGTGAATGAATGTGCAAGGATGATGATAACAATGATAAATGATATTTTTGGGTTTTTTATGATGAATGCAAGATGGAAAAGTGTTTTTGTATTTTCGGATTTAATAATGGCAGAAAATGGAAAAGTGGTAAAAGTGGTTGGAAAGGTGTTTCTTATGATTAAAAATGGACCGGGGTTCATGGTTTCACAAATGCACTCTCTCTTTTAATGGTGTGGCAGACAATGGACACATAGAGTTGACATATGAGATTGCAACACAAAGTTTGATATCAAGTTACTAATTATATGGGCATCACGTCCTAACATAGAGATCTTTTGGTTATTAATCTCTCTTATACTCCACCAAGATGCGAACTAAATCATAACACCTTAGCAATTAAGATAAATCAGAGTATAGCTTTAAGTATCATGACATGAAGTGAAAATAAGAACATGCTAGATCTAGTCATAGAGTAGTGCGATGGTCACACCCACATCTCCGGTAGCATGGTATTTTTGTTTATCCCTAGTGAGGCAACAAAGTAAGGTAAACACCCAAGTGGATCGCGATATTTCAGTTGTCAACTTACCGCACTCACCACCCCGTTACTCCAACTAATGCACACATCACCCCACACACGCCCTCATAAACATGCTTGATCATAACAAGTATATAAGAACGGGGTACATAATATGCATCTATACTCATAACTGAAACAAACATTGCAATCTCAAACATATATTAACTCACAAAAAGATCCACCACATAGGAATTACATATATGACCGTAATCATGTTCAGCAGCTCATACGGTACTAATTAGTGAAGCTCAAAGAGAGGAGAGATACATATGTTACTTCCACAAACCCATAGTCCAGAGGTGGACTACTCCCTCTTCATGGTGGAGATGGTGGAGATGTCGATGGAGAAGATGGAGACCACGCCGGCAGCGCCCCGCCGGAGTTTTTCCCCTCCAATCTGCAGCTCCAGATCTTCGTTTTCGTGTTTCTGTGATATGGCGGCGCTTCTTTTCGAGAACGCCGTGGGACTTCTTTTATAGGCGTTTTTAGGTCAAGACGAAGGCGGTGGAAGAAAGATCGACGGTTGCGGAGCCTCGAGGCCAATTGGTGGGCCCCACGCGGCCAGGTACAGTGGCCGCGTGGGCCACCCCCTTTTGCCTTGCGGGCTCCGTTTGCTTGATTCCTTCGCTCCTACGTCTTCCTCCTTCCAAAATAATGACCTCTGTATTTTTCCATATTTTTCTGACGACGTTTGGGTCCCTAAAACATAAAAGGAAAAAATAGGGTTTTCTGCCTGCGCAGGGTTAATTCCATAAAAATAGGAAACAATTATTTTATTTCCTAAAATCATTAAATAACAGTGGTATAACCCTTATATGATGCAAATATGATTGGAATATGAGTGATATAGTGCAAAGTTCATGTATGCATTTTACATGCATCACCTGCCTGTCAAGAATGTGATGTCTATTGCTAAATATGGTCTACAGCCACTCTGGAATCCCTCTAAGCATGGCTTGAAAGCAACAAAAATTCTTTTAAACCTGATTTTATCATTTATAGTATGATGATCGATCTGCACTATGCTACCAGGACAACAACTTTCAACTTGTGCCTTAAACCTATATAGATTGTCAAAGCTGCTATCCCAATCACCATATAATTACTTCAAGGCTAGCAGCTTACCCATATACACTCTCATGTAATGGATTGTGACCTTGTGATGTTCTTTAAGCTTTGTTTGCAATGCCTTTGCTCCTAAAGTTGCATCTTCAATGAGCCAATCCTTCACCTTCTCACATATCCAATGCTTCGTTGCATTCTTCACCTTCTTTTTCCTTCTTGTGCTAGAGCAATCATGCTCGCATGGATTTTTTTTCACCTACAAAACAGGAATATAGTCAATTAGTTTCAAACACTTATGCAACAATGTTCACAAGAAAATAATGGAGAATGAAAGTTATCTTCAATTACCACTACGGTACATTGATCATCCATTGTAGAAGCATATATCCTCCATGGACAGTTATCTTCATCTCTTCTTCTACAATAGGCCCTAAACCTATTTGGTGTACTCTTCTTGGTTTTATATTCAAACTCATGTTTGACTGCATGTTGAGAAAGAGCCAACTTAAACTCAGCCATATTGGGATATTTGGAACCTTTGGTCATTGGAGGGTCGACTTTGTTGTACTCTATAAGTGGCACATGATCTGCCTCATGCACCTCCTCATCCTCCTCTATTTCAGGCTCATCTTCCTCTATTTCAGACTCATCCTCCTCTATTCCAGTCCCATCCTGGCTATGATCCTTGCTTTCATCCTCATGTAAACGCTCTTTGTCCTTCTCTTTATCAGAAAAAGAACCACATTTATAGGTGTGGGTTCTTTCTCAAAATACATATTCTCCTCGTCAATACCAACATGCTCATTCTCGGGTATTGGGTTGCAGAGATAACTATCCTCATCTTGTCCTATGTTGATTTCAGGTTGGATAAACACATCACTAAAAAACTCATTTATAGGCTCATATGGTTCAGAGGGATCACAATATGCCATGAACATTTGCACAACCTTTGTCTTGGAGAATTTCTCAAACATAGACAACAAATCTTGGTCAGATTTCACTTCCAGATATGTTTTCAGAACATCATCGTAATACTGAACATGTGGAACATCCAAATATCGTGGCGAGTACTCCTCTACAACTGACTCGACCAAATCCTTATAATTAGCTAAGTCTGAATCAATAAACTTGTCAAAACAAAAGCATCTGCTTTCTTTTCTAGCTTGAATCTGGTTGCCAATCAATCTAAATTTTAGCAAATAAGTTGATTTTGGATCCATCTTGTAATTCGAACACATATATACCATAAGCATCTCTAAGAATGGCTACTTTGCATCTCTAACATTCGTAACGAGCAGGCAAACTCACCCTTCCGGACATGCCGATGAAGCCACGACAGTCGCAGCACCATGGCCCAAGCCCGTGGCCGAGCTAGCTGCAAGAATCTCCAGGGATGCGACCAAGCATCCCTCCACAGCCACGCCTTGACCACCACCCGCTAAGTTGCCCTTGCCGCTCGCCGCCGTGTCCGCGCCAGCCGAAGCGGTTGTGCCCGCGCCGCCGGCCGACGCAGCCATGTCCGCTTCGGCCGACGCAGCCGTGCCCGCGCCGCCGGATGAAGTTGTGGCCGTCCCCGCGCCGCCCGCGGGGCCGCTGTGGTCGTCCCCGCGCCGCCCGCGGCCGCCACAGCCATTCACGCCGTCCCCCTCAGCTCCCGCCGCAGCCGCCGTTGGTAGGAGCCACCGTGGCTAGGGTTCTCTTCCGTGGGCTCGGTGAGGATATTTTTTTCTGAAATCGCTCGGTGAGGAATTAGGAACGAACGATACGGGCGCAGGTGGAGTCTGGGTCGAGTTATGCGAGACAATTTACCTGGGGCTATTTGGTCCAACAAAATTATAACTAACGGCAAGACTAACGTTAGTGTCAATATAGGAAAGAAATGAAGTTTACATGTCAAATTGGGAAGGAAAAAATTAGGAGTGTCGGGAAGGCATATTTAAGCCGGTATCAAATAAGGAATTCTCTCCTATTTAAACCGGTGCATCTCCTGTCCAGGTTTCGATGTGGGACTAAACTTTGTGTGTACTGGCTGTTGCGGAACGAACGAAGGGTGCGCCCGCTGTTTTAACCGACCGACGGCGGCAGCTTTGCTATACCTTCCCGTAGGAGGCGCTAAGAGCATCTCCACCGGGGGCCTCCAAACGACCCCCAAAGGCCCTTTGGGGGGCCGGACACCAAAAACCGCCACCAGCGGCCCCCCCCAAAGCTTCGCCCCGAGCGATTTTGTGTCCGGCACCCCAAATCGGGCCTCCAAGATTGGAGGCCCTCCTAGGGTGCCGGACATCGCGTCGGGCATGGCCCTGACAGCGTTGACCCGCCCGTCATACACAAAACGCGTCGCGCCCGTGTTAAATTGGCTGTGCAGGAGGCCGTTCCGCCGCGTTTAATGTCGAGGTGACAAGACGGCGCCACGCCTGTCAGGACGCGTCGCAATAACGCCGCGCCCGTTCCCCTGGCGGGCGTAGAGCGAAGCGACACGTCGCAATAACGCCGCGCCGCTTCCCATGGCGCAGACGGAGGCGACGCGTGCTGGAGTCGCAGTGGCTGGCCGCGGCGGTGCCCTGCAGACGCTTCGTCGGCGTCAATGCGCGGCCAGGCGAAGCGGTGGCCGCGTTAATGCAGGCCACCCAACCCCGCTCCTCCGGCCGGCTTTAAAACCCGACGAAGCGCGGCCCTTTTCTCCTCACACCATCACTTCTTCTTCTCTCCCCCTCTCCCTCAAGAACATAGGCCGCTATGGCGAGTAGCCGCGACGGGCGTTGCAGTGAGCAACGCCACGAGCAGCTGGAGGAACTCCGGCATCGCAACGAGGAGGCGGAGATGGCCAAGGTGTTCCAGCGAGGCATGTGGCGCGAGGAGGCCGACAACGCGCCTCCCTACGTGCTCTCGCTGGAGACCGTGCGGCTGAGGAGCCGCCACCAGCTGCCGGTGGACGACGTTGCCACCCTTCCGGACGGGTGGGTGAGGAGTGCCGCCAACACTACGGTGGCGCCGCGGCTCAGCGGGCAGGAGCGCGTCGATTTCCTCAAGCGCAAGTGGACGAAGATGTCGTACGAGCAAAAGCTCGACCCCAAGTACTCCAGCCCGGCGCCCTACTGGCACGCCATGGTGGACAAGGAGTACGAGGCGCGTCGTAGCGTCGACGAGAGCCAACGCCGGAGTTGTCCGCAACGGACGACGAGCGTGACGGCGAGGACGGCGACGACGACGACGCCGGAGTTGGGCAGCAGCGTCGCCGTCACCGAAGAAAGGGGCGGCGCAAGCCGAAGAGGCTTCTGATCAAACGCCCCGCCGCATGTCACGGCGGTAAAATCGAATGCCACGCGCCGGCGAAACCAGAAGCCTCAGCCGGCTCAGCCGAGGCTACGGGACGTTCCTCAAGGCCGGAGTCCTTGATATGGGGAGCCGGCGGGAACGTTTCTAAAGGCCGTAGCCGACGGGAACAGAAGATAAAATCTCGGCGCCGGATCATCGAGGCATGCAAGTCTCTTGATGATTCTTTGGCTTGGTTCGCATCTTCCTCTCCTTCGGCCGGCCATGAAGTGACATCTCTCTCCCTACCAGCGCGTGTATTGGTTGGCGAGAAGCTGCATAAGCCCCCTTCTCTCCGTCTAGTCTAGATTAGTTTGTTAAATCTCGTTTAAATTCGAAATTGTAAGTTTGTTAAATCTCGTTTGAATGAATGTTTGTAGAGCCGAAGTTTGAATGAATGAAAATTACAAAAAAAAGTTTAGGGTGCCTGCTTTGGGGGGTGCCGCTGTGGACGGCCTCGAAATGTTATCCGGATACATGTCCGGCACCCCTAAAGGAGACCCAATTGGGGAGGGCACCGATTTAGAGGCCCCGGTGGAGTGCTCTAATACTCTTGGAGCTGGTATCCCGCTAAGCGTATATTGCTTGCAAAAAAACAGCCACGCGGATATTTAAAAAATCACGCATGGACTGATGTTGGTAAGTTGGTTCCGTTGCATGCGTGATGCGTGTCAGTACCGTACACATGCTTGTACGAAATTGCATATAGCATTAAGATATTAAGAAACTAGCTAGTACATGCACACATAGAGATTTTACCGTGTATGATCAACCCACTTGATTAACTTGTTCGTGCTCTTGAATCTACCGTATATATGCGAGGGATAAATTAATTAGCACTGGAACAAATTCCCTAAATCATGTATGCACGGGGATTATAAAAAGGGACAATTGCTTATGTGCCCTACCTTCCTCTGTTTTATCTGTTTGTGCTCTACCCGCGTGATTTTTCTTGTCTGTGCCCTACCTAACTCTTTTGAGGCTCACACATGGCCAAACGGAGCTTTTCCATCTGGTCAATGGTTTGACCGTTAACTTCTGACAAGTGAGACCCACATGTCATAGATTTACTAATTTCAGAATTTTTTTTACAAATGTTTAAATTACTTACAGGGGACCCACTGCTGACAAGTGGGACGAGTATACTCGGTAGGTGGACAGAAAAGTATGGGATGGCCCAGATTTTGGAGATTGTACGATCTTAATTCAGTGCTTATGATGATGTAGTTATTGTTAATAGCAGGTATTAGGGGGGCTTAATACTCGTCTTTAACAGCGATTAGAATAATTTTGTCATAACACGGAAATGTCGCCGCCGTCGGGCCGTGCCCAGCCGCATCCGTCGTCGCGTGCCCATCAACACCGTCCGTCCAAGCGCCGAACGCACACGCCGGCGAGAAGGCCCAGCCGCATCCGGCGCCGCGTGCCCAGCAACAATGGTCCTTCAAAGCACCGACCGCACTGCTTCTCACGCCTGCTCGTAAGGCAGAGGTAAGCAGGAAGGTCAGGGCCTCCGGCCGGCCGTGAGCAGCACCACGCGCGCTGGCGCCGCATGCCACGCCGTAGATGGCGTAGACGGTGCAGAACGCGGCAGTCCCCACGGAGGCGACGAGGAGGTCCTCGGGCGAGGCGGGCGGCTCCGCGCGCCACGCCGCAGATGGCGTCGACGGTGCAGCATCGCGTCGGCGGGGCGGTCCGCCGTCGGAGGATCTGGGGCCAGCGCGCCTCTGCGGGGGTGGATCTGGGTCCGGCGAGCGCCAGGGCGCGAGCGGGTGCAGGCGGGCGCGGGAGCTGGAGGAAGTGCAGGCCAGGGCGCGAGCGGGAGGTGGAAGAAGGAGAAAAAAATGAAAATGAAAAGGAATGGAAAGGATAAGATCTTACGTATCTTCTTGCACAAACCCCCCTGAATTTTCTGAATCCGGTGGGTTTTCACAGTTTTGCCCTCGGCAGTATTACGAGACAGTCAACTGGGTTATATGGTCAACGGGGTTATTAGGGCTATGCTAGGGTATGGCCTAAACTTTGGATTCCTTATCGAAATGACCTAAAAAATTTGCACACGGGTGTACAATGCCATTGCGCACAATATTGAACTAGGTACAAAGATGTGTTTTTTGGCACTAAAAGCGCATTTTTCATTTGTTTAGTACCGAAACTGCCTTGTTTGTGAAGCAACTATCGAAACGTCTCCCCAAAAGCGGAATACCCCAAGGTATGAAAAATAGTAGTCCACTTTATAAGTACAAATGACCCTGGGTTTGGATATGAAAACATTTCTAGGTATTTCTTATATTTCACATAAGTTCGTGCCGATTTCGCTGGAAATGGGTCCGATTTGAACTACAAGTGTCTCAAATTTTCCTCGTTATTTTTTGCAAAAATCACTTTTAGATTCACAATATGTACTTTCTTTAGAGATCTTTGGCACTTTTTGTTTGAACGAAGGTATGGTTAGGTTTAGGTTCGGGGTAAGGATTTAGGGTGAGGGTTTAGGGGTAGGGTAAGGCATAACTAATTTTTTTTAAAATCAAAAAAATAGGAAACCTTCGCGTGGCGACCTCTTATGTGACCTACCACCTAGAAAAAAAATATAAACATGGGTTATGAAAGTTCTTGTGGAATACACTTCTAAGAAATGACCTATGAGGTAAAAAGATGTATGGCTTTCGACTGAAATGAGCTAGGTCATGGCCTTAACCATGACATAGTTTGTCGAAATGAGGCCATATTTCACACACTCATGTATCATGGATGGGAGAATAGTGTTGAAAAAAGGATTTTTCATTTGCCCCTTTTTTTAGTGTCGAAAATGATTTTTTATGAACAAAAATCCATTTCCCAATTTGAACAACCATTATTTTTCAGCGAGTAAAATAAAGTAAAATAATAAATGACATCTTATAGAAGCCCTATACCTAGTTGACAAGGTCTCACCATCTCAAAAAATTATTAGCCAACTGCAACTCGGCAATGCCATTCGAGCTAGAAGTGTTTTTTTTTTTTTTTGCAAAAACTGAATAGAGAAATTTCCAAACCAACAAAAACTTATAACTAGAAAGATGGAAGAAATCGAATTTGGCACACAACCATATAAATATTGTTTCCTAATTTTTTGGGAATCATCCGGAACATGCTGATGCCGACATCGCCATGTCCAGATCGCACCCTCAAGGTGTTCGACGGTAGTCCGATGGCGTCGCCCGCTCCTGTTCGTTAAAGAAGCGCTCTCTCGCGCATAAAACCTTGCCCATTAGGACGTTTGAGTCACCCTAAGTGCGATAGAGTGGACAACGAGGTCGGACTAGAACTGTTTGATAGAGTGGAACACGAGGTCGGACTAGAACTGTTTTTCACAAAAACATATTTGAGAAAGTTCAAAACTAGCAAAACCATATAACTAGAATGTTGTAGGATGCCCAATTTGGCACACAACCATATAAATATTGCTTCCTAATTCGTTGACAATTGACCGGAACGGGCTGATGCCGACATGACCATGTCAAGATCGCGCCCTCAAGGTGTTTGACACCAGTTTGACGGCGCCGCTCGTGGTCGTCGAAAAAGCCCTCCCTCGCGCGTCAAAACTTACCCATTAGGACGCTCGGCTCACGCTGAGCACGATAAAGTGGACTGCGAGGTCGGACTAGAACAGTTTTTCACAAAAACACAATAGAGAAAGTTCAAAACTAGCAAACCCGTATAACTAGAAAGTTGTAGGAAATCCAGTTCTGCACACAAACACATAAAGATTGCTTCCCAATTAGTTGGCAATCGGTGGGAACATGTTGATGCCAACATTGGCATGCTCAGATCGCGCACTCAAGGTGTTCGACAATACTACAACGGCGCCGCCCGCTTGTGATCGTGGAGAAACCCTCTCTCTCGTGTAACACCTTGCCGTTAGGACGCTCGGCTCACCCTGAGCACGATAGAGTGGAAAGTGAAGTCGGACGCAGGTGAATCGAGCACTGCGACGTTCACGTAGACGAGCTAGCCAGTCAGCCTTCAACTCACCTATAGCACAATAATTTACAAATTTGTCATTTTTACACAGACCAAACGACACAATATCTCGCGCTCTAATTTTGAACAGGAGTATAAATAATCATTGGCAACATCCGAGATTTTTTTGACATTTAATTTCGAAAGTTGAATTTTTCAAATTCTGCACTGTTTATCTCAGATCTAGAAAATTGTTTTTTTTATACAGACCAAACTATACAATATATTTCACAATCAAATTTTAAACACAAGTATAAATAATCATTGGCAACATCCGAGATTTTTTCACATTTAATTTCAAAAGTTGACTTTTTTCGAATTCTGCATTGTTTAGATCATCTCACATCTAGAAATTTGTCTTTTTTATACAGACCAAACTATACAATATTTCACACTCAAATTTTGAACACAAGTATAAATAATCATTAGCAACATCTAGAATTTTTTTGACAATTTTTTTTTGAAACTTGAAAATTCGAATTTACACTGTTCAAATCTCAGATTCAGATTCGAAAATTTGAAATTTTAAACTTTTTCCTGAAATTATTAAATGTATGAACTATGGGTCCCAACCATCAGAAGTTAACGGTCAACCATTGACCAGACGGAAACGGCCATCCGCGGCCATCCACGAGCCAGGTAGGGCACAGACAATGAAAACTACGTGGGCAGGGCACAAACAGATAAACTAGAGTGAAGTACGGCACATAAACGATTGACCCTTATAAAAAAGATAGTGTCCGACGAACAAATCATGTTTGCATGGGAACAAAAAAATAGTGTCAGAGGAACAAATCATGTCTAAACTGGAAAAAAAATTGTCAGATGGACAAACTATGGTTACACAAGGACCAAAATGACAGTGTCTAAAAAACAAATCATGTCTACACTGGAAAAAAAATAGTGTATGAGGAACAAACATGTCTGCATGGGAACATAAAAACAAAAAATCCTTGTTCGGAAAACAAATGAACAAGACTGCTTCGCGAGACTCATGTTCCATTCAGTGCACAGTTTTCGAGAACAAATAAGAGGGCACGAAGGAACAAGAACCCTTGTTCACAAACATGGAGGAACAATACTTTTTTAGATGTTTCTAAAGCTCCTTGTTCCATTTGGTGCACACTCATCTGGGAACAATATGCGGGAACAAGAAGGAACAAAGACTCCTAGTTCGCGAACATGGAGGAACATATACTGTTTCGCGAGGCTCTTGATCCATTTGCTACACACTTTTTTGGAAACAATAATCCATTTTCCGGAACACGGAGGAACAAGACTATTTCACAAGGCTCCTTGTTCCATTTCGTGCATACTTTTCACGAACCATAAGTGGAAACACGAAGGAACAAGACTCCTTGTTGGGAACACGGAGGAACAACACTGCTTCGCGGGCCTCTTGATCCTTTGTCGCACACTTTTCGGGAAACATAAGCGGAAACATGAAGGAACAAGAATCCTTGTTGGGAACACAGAGGAACAATATTGCACACTTCTAAACAAAGTTGGACCACGAAGGAACAACACTGCTTGTTCACGAACAAATAAATGGTGAAGGAACAAATCATGTCTACACGGGAAATAAAACATAGTGTTTGAGGAACAAATCATGTCTACTCAAGCAAGAAAAATATTGTGTCAGATAATAAATTATGTCTACATTGGGAACAAAGAAATGTCAGAGGAACAAATCATGTCTACACGGGGAACAAAAATTAGTATCCGAGGAACAACCATGCCTACACGGGGAACAAAGAAAAAAATGACCCAGAAACAAATCATGTCCACACAGGAAGAAAAAATTGTTGAAGGGACAAATCATGTCTGCATAGGGAACAAACATAGTGTCTGAGGAACAAACATAGTGTCTGGGGAACAAATCATGTCTACTCAAGGAACAAAACGTAGTGTTTGGGGAATGATGCATGTAAAATGCATACATGAACTTTGCACTATATTACTTGTATTCCAATCATATTTGCATCATATAAGGGTTATATTAATGTTTTATAATGATTTTTGGGAATATTATATTTATTTCCTATTTTTATGAAATTAACCCTGAGCAGGCAGAAAACCCTATTTCTTTCCTTTAATGTTTCAGGGACCTAAACGACGTCCAAATGACGTGCAAATTTACGAGCGTTAATATTTGGAAGGAAGAAGACTTGGGGGCGAAGGAAGCGAACAAGCGGAGACCCGAGGGCCAAAAGAGGTGGACCCACGCGGCCCCTGTACCTGACCGTGTGGGACCCCTCAACTTGGGCCTCGACGCTCCGTTGTCGTCGATCTTTTCTCCACCGACTAGGTTTTGACCTAAACCGACTATAAAAATAGTCCCCGACGCCCTCTGGAAAGGAGCGCCGCCGAAACACAGAAACACCGAAACAGAGACCTGGAGCTACAGATTGGAGGGGAAAACTCCGGCGGGGCGCTGCCAGCGTGGTCTCCATCTTGTCCATCGACTTCTCCACCGTTTCCATGATGAAGAGGGAGTAGTCCACCTCTGGACTATGGGTTTGTGGAAGTAACTTATGTATCTCTCCTCTCTTTGAGCTTCACTAATTAGTACCGTATGAGCTGCTAAACATGATTACGGTCATCTTTGTAATACCTATGTGGTGGATCTTTTTATGAGTTAATATATATTTGAGATTGCAAATGTTTTGTTTCAGTTATGAATATAGATGCATATTATGTAACCCGTTCTTATTCACTTGTTATGATGAAGCATGTTTATGAGAGTGTGTGTGGGGTGATGTGTGCATTAGTTGGAGTAACTGGGGGTGGCTAGTGCAGTGAACGTGAGAGAAAGTTATGCGATCCACTTGGGTATTTTACCTTCCTTTCTTGCCTCACTAGGGATAAACAAAAATACCATGCTACAAGGGCTGTGGGTGATCATGCCACTTCTCCGTGACTAGATCTAGCATGTTCTTATTTTAACTTCATGTCATGATACTTAAAGCTATACTCTGAGTTATCTTAATTACTGAGGTGCTATGATTTATTTCGCATCTTGGTGGAGTATAAGTGAGACTAATAAACAAAAGGTCTCTACGTTAGGACGTGATGACCATATAGTTAGTAACTTGTCACTAAACTTTTGTGTTGCAATCTCATATGTCAACTCTAGTGTTCCATTGTCTACCACTTTATTAAAGAGAGAGTGCATTTGTGAAACCATGAACCCCGATCCATTTTTAAATCTTCCACACATCATTAAAAACCCAAAAATATCATTTATCATTGTTATCATCATCCTTACATATTTATTTACCATCATTGCATATTTATTTTGCATTGCATAACTATCTTGATATCATTCTTACACCTTGTGCTTGACAACCACAGGTGTGGTTGAGGACCAAAACATTTAACTTTGTTTTGTAGGTAACCAAAAGAAGGATAGGAAGATAATCTTTCACTACTGGTTCCCCGAGAGTTCGATATTAAACACTCGAGTCACCCTCGTGGGGAAAACACGTCTTCCACTTACTACACACTCTGCACTTGGAGTCTCAACCTAACCCCGTTTACTATTTCATACAGGTAGCTACCTGAAGGCTATCACATCTACGGGTATCAAGACTGTTTTCTGTCGCCGTTGCCGGGGAATCATAGCTGAAGAGCTTTATCCAAGGGTGTGCACCAGCTTTGTTTTCTGCGTCCATCTCACAACAAAGTCAACTTCATCACCAACTTGGGCTAACACCTAAGCTTGGGGAGGTTGCACCTACGTGAGCATCATCTTATCCATCTTTACCTTCAAAGCAATTTATTTTGTTTTGTCATTGTCTTGCATTTTATATTTCGGTTTGCATATTTTATTTTCAGTTTTGCATTTTGTGTTGCATTTGTTAATTCGGTTTGCATTTGTTAGTGTCATTTTATTTTCAGTTTTGCATAAAAAATTAAAAAACACATAAAAACTTGCAATAATTGTTCTGGGAAACAAACAAGGAGTGAGTACTCCGGAATTCGGTTTCTAGTTTTAAACAATATCGTGGAGAAACATTAAAAGATGCTTGGGTAAGAATTAATAGGATGCACTATGAAGATCCTACACCTTGTGAAGATGAAAAGCTAAATCTTTATTTTATTATGGAATAGACCCTTGGTATCAAAATGCTTTAGATGGGGCTACAGGTGGAAGTTTTGTCTTGTCAACGCCACCTTGTGCATCCATGACACTTAGAAGAATTTTTGGTAGCTTTGTGGGTAGCAAGAAAAAGTTGGAGGACAGCACAGTAGCACTTGCATTATCTAAAGATAAATTTGAAACTAAGTTAGAAAAGCTACCAAGTAAAGAAGATTTTGAACAACTAGTGTCTTATTCTGAAAACATTATTCCAAAGATAAACAATGAATTGGTTAATGTTATGCACAAACTAAGATTATGTGAGAAAGAATTTCTTGAGAAAGATGTTTACCTAACAAAATTGAGGAAAGATTGGTTCGAGTTAGTGATTCATTAAAAAGACTCATCATTTAAGCATGTGAAAGAATTCCTGTCAAGCAACAAGTTTGGGTTAAAAAGGAAAAGAAAGTTGAGGAAGTTAAAATGCTTAGTGAAGTCAAGGATCCATTGCTTGACTTAGAAAATTGTAGCTTGCATGAATTAATATATATCTTACAAAAATTTGCAAGTGATCCTTCCATCAACACTAACCAAGCTGGTTTTGGTTCTTATATTGCTAATCATGTCTTGAAAGAAAAGATTGCTAGGTACAACCAAGAGGCTATGATACCACCTAAGCTTGGGGATATATGGATTCCCAAGGTACTAGTAACTATTGGAAAAGAGACACACCATGCCATACTTGATCTAGGATCTAGTGTCTCTGTTTTATCTAAAGAACTATATGAAGTACTTGAATTGAAAAATCTTGAAAAATGCTCTATTGAACTTGCACTTGCTGATGATTCCATTAAACATGCTTTAGGAAAAGTAAGTGATGTTATGGTAGAGTTACATATGACTTTTGTGCCTGTTGATTTTCTAATCATGGACATGGGGAATAAAACCTCTAGTCCTATTATTCTTGGAAGACCTTTTCTTCGTACTACAGGTGCTATCATTGATTCAAAAGAAGGGAATGTGAAGTTTCAGTTTCCACACAAGAAGTGCATGGAACACTTCCCAAGAAAGAGGGCACATCAAAGTTCAAGCTCCCTCATGAGCTTCATCTTCAATAAACAACAAGTAAGAAGCCTAGCTATATGGCTATAAAGAAAGCGCTTTGCGGGAGGCAACCCGGTTATTTTTATTTGTGATTTTCTTTGTGTCCTCTTGCTGTAAAAGAGAGTTTGTTTTTAGTTTAGTTTCTGGAATTTTTAATAAAGTGCCAAGTTTTACTCATTTTGGTTTGAAAAGTTGCTTATAGCGTTCGGAGATTTTATTCCTGCACGAATCTGTGCACGGTATGATTTTTAATTCTTATTCTGTAACTCCGAATGAGCTCATATTTGAACTGTAGTTGCAACTTTTCATCCTCTGTATAATGAATTTTTTCGGAATTTTTCGACAAAGTTTGGTAGGGTAGAAAAATACGTTTTGCTGCTGCTGTTTTTCTGGACAGATTCTGTCCCATTTTGTTTGATGCATGCTTTGAGCTTTTAACTTGAATCTTTTTGATCCAATTGAGTTTATGAGTAGGCATACAACATTATAAACTTTCTGGACATTCATATGATTTTTGTTAAGGATTATATGCAGCAAGAAATCTATTTGTTTATCACTACTAATGCACCCCACAGAAAAGAAATGGGAGAAACGGTGTTTTGAAGTTTTTTCACAGGGATTGGAGGAGATGCACCAAGAGCTATCCAAGGATGGTGAAGACCATAAGCTTGGGGATGTGAAGACAACCCCACTGGACCTACACACTCTCGGTTTGCACACGTCTAACTTCTGTTTTTCGATCGAAACACTTTATCGCATAAACTTGGAGCGTCTTTTTGTTTGTTTTTTTTGATTTTTTTTTGTGAGACCACCACATATCATTTATATATGAAAGAGCTACTGGAAATATGGGTTGAAATATGTTGGATGCTATTATAAGATTGGGAAAAGGGATGTTTGAGTTGATTTTTAAAGATACATATAGTTGCATGATTCATGAGCTTGTTAATGAGTAATAATTTGCAAATGCTTTATCAAGAGCTATCTTTATTCATGTTTTGATGCTGAATGTTATTTTACTTTGTTTAACATGGATTAGTTAGTTCTATGGACACTCATGCATGCATTTAGATGGTCAACTTTCTCCCTCTTGCTAGCCCAAAAATTCCAACAAGTAAAAACTTGTTTCCAACACCTTCAACCAAAGTTATTCCAGTGAGTCCACCATATCTACCTATTAGCTTTATGCTATTCCGAGTATGTTTATCATGTATTTGTGTTATCTATACCTCTGAATGAAAATGTTTATGTTATTGATTGTTATGGGAAAAGTTGGTTATATAGCTCTCACGAACTTGATGCACACTTTACTTTTATTGCATAAATAAAATATGACCCATTGTGATTAAGATTATGATGTTGTGGCTTGATAAATGTCGGTTGGAGTTAGCCCATATGTGCTGTCACATGGCAAGCTTTCAACATGCTCTCATTTCATTTAGTTGATATCATGTACTTTTGTTTATGGATGCTTATCATGGTGAAATAAATGTGGAAATGAAGTAGTTTAAATGAGTTTGTATAAATGGTTAGAGAGACGCCTGGGCCGCTAATCTAAGCCATGCATCATTCATGGTGGAAATTTACTTACATGCTATGGTGAACCTTCTGTGATACACCTTACAATAAAAAGCTATTCCAATGGTAAATAAAAAGGGTGTTGAGATTGTTCATTGTTTGTTTGTCTTGTCATTTTGATATGGGCTTGTTCCATATCCTGGGACAAGAGGTACCCCAGTTGACGCTCTTGATGATACTATTATTACTTACAATGATATTTAACTTGAACTTGCTTTGTTTCCCAAGTTGAGTAACACATGGTGTAGGTACTTGTATTCAAGGGGCATGAGACATTCAACCTTACTTTGTCAAGCACACTACTCATATTTGCTTTCACTTTAAACTTAATCATTCAAGATGCTATGATAGGGGAATGAGAGCTTGACACCAAGGATTACCACATTGCAATCATTAACTTAAGTAGAAGAGTTTGGAAGTTAGATGAAACTTATGCATGCTTTACCTCTACTCACATATATCTTTCCAAAGTGTCCACCTTTTATATTCAGATTTTCATCTACACTCTATGACCATTGTAGGATGTTCTTACTTATCATTATGCATACATGTGGTCCATATTACTTTCTTTATGTTACACTTTGTGAATTATCATTGAACATCCTTGCATTGAATACTTGATATCACTTCATAAACTATCTTGCATATTGCTACTCCTTTGAAGAATGAATCATTTGACTCTATGTAGCAATAGTAATCATCTTTGATATCCATTGTTAGTATTAAATTGCAAAGTCCATGTTAGTTTTATCACCTTCATACTCGAGGACGAGTATGGTTAAGCTTGGGGATGTTGATGCATGTAAAATGCATACATGAACTTTGCACTATATTACTTATATTCCAATCATATTTGCATCATATAAGGGTTATATCAATGTTTTATAATGATTTTGGGAATATTATATTTATTTCCTATTTTTATGGAATTAACCCTGCGCAGGCAGAAAACCCTATTTCTTTTTTAATGTTTCAGGGACCCAAACGACGTCCAAATGACCTGCAAATTTACGAGCGTTAATATTTGGAAGAAGAAAATTGGGGCGAAGGAAGCGAACAAGCGGAGCCCGAGGGCCAAAAGAGGTGGGCCCACGCGGCCCCTGTACCTGGCCGCGTGGGACCCCTCAACTTGGGCCTCGACGCTCCGTTGCCGTCGATCTTTTCTCCACCGACTAGTTTTGACCTAAAACGCTATAAAAATAGTCCCCGATCTCTGGAAGGAGCGCCGCCGAAACACAGAAACACCGAAACAGAGACCTGGAGCTGCAGATTGGAGGGGAAAACTCCGGCGGGGCGCTGCCGGCGTGGTCTCCATCTTCTCCATCGACTTCTCCACCGTCT
Organism: Poa pratensis; assembly: GCA_947311845.1. NCBI lineage: Eukaryota > Viridiplantae > Streptophyta > Magnoliopsida > Poales > Poaceae > Poa > Poa pratensis. The sequence continues at coordinate 107,036,452 of CAMZMU010000074.1, read as the reverse complement.
CCATGATGAAGAGGGAGTAGTCCACCTCTGGACTATGGGTTTGTGGAAGTAACTTATGTATCTCTCCTCTCTTTGAGCTTCACTAATTAGTACCGTATGAGCTGCTGAACATGATTACGGTCATCTTTGTAATACCTATGTGGTGGATCTTTTTATGAGTTAATATGTTTGAGATTGCAATGTTTTGTTTCAGTTATGAATATAGATGCATATTATGTACCCCGTTCTTATTCACTTGTTATGATCAAGCATGTTTATGAGAGCGTGTGTGGGGTGATGTGTGCATTAGTTGGAGTAACGGGGGGGGGCTAGTGAAGTGAACGTGAGAGAAAGTTCTGCGATCCACTTGGGTATTTTACCTTACTTTGTTGCCTCACTAGGGATAAACAAAAATACCATGCTACAAGGGTTGTGGGTACCATTGCCACTTCTCTGTGACTAGATCTAGCATGTTCTTATTTTAACTTCATGTCATGATACTTAAAGCTATACTCTAGTTATCTTAATTACTGAGTGTTATGATTTAGTTCGCATCTTGCTGGAGTATAAGTGAGACTAATAAACAAAAGGTCTCTATGTTAGGACGTGATGCCCATATAATTAGTAACTTGTCCTAAACTTTTGTGTTGTAATCTCATATGTCAACTCTAGTGTTCCATTGTCTACCACTTTATTAAAGAGAGAGTGCATTTGTGAAACTGAACCCTGGTCCATTTTTAATCATAATAAACACATTTCCAACAACTTTTACCTCTTTTACATTTTCTGCCATTATTAAATCCGAAAATACAAAAACACTTTTGCATCTTGCATACATCATTAAAAACCCAAAAATATCATTTAGCATTGTTATCATCATCCTTGCATATTTATTTACCATCATTGCATATTTATTTTGCATTGCATAACTATCTTGATATCATTCTTACACCTTGTGTTTGACAACCACAGGTGAGGTTGAGGACCAAAACATTTAACTTTGTTTTGTAGGTAACCAAAAGAAGGATATGAAGATAAATCTTTCACTACTGATTCCCCGAGAGTTCGATATTAAACCCTCGAGTCACCCTCGTGCGGAAAACACGTCTTCCACTTACTACACACTCTGCACTTGGAGTCTGAACCTAACCCCGTTTACTATTTCATATAGGTAGCTACCTAAAGGCTATCACATCTACGGGTATCAGGGAACAAATCATGTCTACATCGGGAACACAAAAATGTTCGAGGAACAAATCATGTCTACACGGAGAACAAAAAATGTCTAAGTAACAAATAAGGTCTACACGAAAAAGTGCACGAGGAACCAATCATGTCTACACAGGAGAAAAAAGTGTCCATGCAACTAGGCTAAGTTAAATAAATTTGGCATCCATAATAAGAATCATGACAATGGGAGGAACACAGATATGAAGAAAGTGGATCAATATTTTAATTCATGGAACTAACGATGAGTATAAGAGGAAGAAAAAGATCACGAGTATGAACAAAATTTGTGGATCTAACTTCTTAAATAAGGTGAACAAATATTTGCAAGTAACAGAACTAATAGTTATACAAAAGGAAATAACTATAACAAGTTCTTAAATGAAATGGAACAATTTTTTAGGGCCCAAGGAAGAAACCTCTTGTCAACACAAGGGACAAATATGTAAATCAAATGGAACAAAATCACTGACTACAACTCAAATAATAAGTTTAACGTCCGCGGAACAAAAATCATATCTACGAGGAACAAATGTTAATGGCCCGAGGAACAATATGTGTACCAGATGAAACAAACACGAAGCTGGGACAATAAGTTTAGCGTTTGAGGAACAAAAAAAATAACTACGAGGAATAAATCTTAACCGCATAAGGAACAAATACGTATACGAGATGGCACAAACACGAATATAGTTGGAACAATAATTTTACCTTCCGAGGGAAAAAAACACATCTATAGGGAACAAAAATTACATCTATGAGGAACAAAATCAGATCTATCAGGAACAAAAAACAAATAAGGAACAAATGTCGACGTCTGTTGGAACAAACATGTAAACTGATTGGAACAAAACTTTATCGTTGATGGAACACGATTTAGATAATATTGATTTTTTTTTTTGAAATAGACAAGAAACAAATTGTGATAACTCAAGGGAACAAAATGTTTAGAAAAAAAGAAAAAGACGAAAATAAGGAAGAAAAACAAAAAAACAAAGAAAAATAAAGAAAATGCACAGAAAATACCAAAAGAAAAATGCCAATAAAAGGAAAAAAGAAAGAGAAACCTACGGACGGAGGAACAAATGTTAGTCGCCTAAGAAACCAATACATATACAAGATGAAACAAACACCAATAAAGTTGGAAAAATAATTTTAGCGTCCGAGGAACATAAATCACATCTCTAGGGAACAAAAATTACATCTACGAGGAAGAAAAATCAGGTCTAACAGGAAAAAAACACATGAGGAACAAAATCTCGACGTCTCTTGGAACAAACATTTAGACTGTTTGGAACAAAACTTTATCACTGATGGAATAAGATTTTGCTAATATGGATTTTTTCAATGTTCAAGATATCGCTTATCGCTTACTGCTCGGGTGGACTTAAATTAGAGATTAATCTTTTATCGGCCGATTAATCGATTTTATCGGTCGCCTATTTATCGGCTAGTTTTTTTGTATATGTCAACTTCCAGCACTAAATACTCTAAAATATGCTTTGCAAAAATTACATTTGAGTATTGGATATAAGTGCTACATTCATTCCTTTCTTTGGAATCAACAAAATGGGTAAAATTTGAGCGATTGTAAAGTTTTACAAAACTATCGTCTGAGAAATCGGCTGTCAGGCCGATAAATCTCTGATAAGTGACAAAAATCGGCTGAAAATCGGCTGTCAGACCGACAAATCGACCCCAGTGATAAACTCGACCAATATGCCATAATCTTATCAGTCACCCCACGATTCACGATAAATCGGCCAATTAATCGGCATATCGGATGATTTTTTGAACATTAGATTTTTTTGAAATACACAAGAAACAAATTATGATAATTGACGGGGAACAAAATATTTAGACAAAGGGGAAAAAGGAACACAAGGAATAAAAAAAGAGAAGATAAAAGGAAAGGAAAGAAAGGAAAAAACAAATAAAATGGACATAAAATACCAAAAGAAAAATAAATAAAAAGGAAAAAGAAACAAAAACATACGAACAAAGGATCAAATGTTAATTGCTTAAGGAACAAATTTTAATCGCCTAAGGAACCAATACGTATACGAGATGGAACAACCACAATAATTTTAGCGTCAGAGGAACAAAATCACATCTGTAGGGAACAAAAATTACATCTATCAGGAACAAAAATCACATCTACAAGGAACAAAAACATATGGGGAACAAATTTTCACGCTGGAACAAACATGTAGACTGTTTGGAGATAACTGACAGAGGAACAAAGTATTTAGACAAAAGGAAAAAGAGGAATACATGGAAGAAAAAGGAATAAAAATAAAAATAAGAGAAGGTAAAAGAAAATAAAATAAAAAATATATAAAGAAAATGGACAAAAATATCTAAAGAAAAAACAAAAATAAAAAGGGAAAGAAACAGAAGCATACGAACGAAGGAACGACGAAGGAACAAGCGGAACAGAAAACGAACGGGGTCGAAGCAAACACTTTAAATGGGCCAAGCCCACGATCGGTGCTCCTTAAGCGAAACGGTGGCACCAAAATGCTCGGGCGATACCAAGTGATTCCCACTATTTCAGTTGTTCATAATTGTCGCGCATTTTTGAGTTTAGTCAAAGTCAAAACATAAAGGAAACATTGTGAGCATCACCAAATGCATACAGAGTATAAAATAAGGATCATTTCCCTAAGAAAAACATGGTAGATTAATTCTGGAAAAAGTCCAAAACAAACCTTGAACTTATAGTCGAAAGTTAAATCAAACCCTGAATTTTGAATCCCTGAAATTGGTACCCTGAACTATTAAATCCCGATCTATTTCAACCCTGAACCTGTTTTTCATGCTAGAAATAAAAACTAAAGATTACTGCTCCCACTGACAGCACTGACCCACTTGTCATATGTTTCTTCAACCTTGCTTCTCTAAATTTTTCTCTCCCCGTCATTTTCTTTCTTCGTCGTTGAACTCTGGCGAATTGGCCATGTCCTCTCCATTCTTCACAGTCCCGTGGAAAGGGTGCTTGCGCGTATAGTTTGTTTGCGTTGCGGGAGTACACATCACATATCAGCAAGTAGCTCAAATCTTAAACCGGAAAAAGAACTAAGCAGCTCACAGAAACGACTTGCTCACAGAACTAAGTAGCTCAAATCTTAAACCGGAAAAAGAGTTTATTAATTCCATGAGCTCAAATCTGGAGAAGGCATAATAGCTCAAATCAAACCAATTCCAAGAGCTGCTGGCAGCGAGGTCACCATGTTCCGCATCCTTTGGTTTAACTGAAGAACTCGGGCAGTACAGGGCGAGCTGGGCGCAGCCATGGCGGGTTGAAGACATACAAGCTTGGATTCGAGATCGACGTGCTGGGGAAGACGCCGCCGCGGGATGAGCACTGACAGGCGACCTATTCGGCGTAGGAGAGGAACTGCAGGAGCGTGATACGACAATTCTTGGGAAGACGGCGTCGACACGGTCAAGATTGGCGGCCGACGAGGTAGAGCCCGAGGTAACCTACGAAGGGGAAGAACTGAGCAGGCAACGCCATGGCGGCGGCGTCGACCAGCGCGCCTCTCACGGAAGCCCAACCTGCCTGCCCCACTTCCCCACGCCCATATCCTATTGCGGTCAATATTAGAAAGATGTAGGTACAAGATGGATATGACAGTGGGCCTGTATTGTAAGTGACACAATTCGTTTTTCCGGTCTGGATTCCATTTTCCCGGTGCGCCAAACAGGTACAAGGTTGAAAATAGACCGGAATTTAACAGTTCAGGGTGCCAATTTCAGGGATTCAAAGTTCAGGGTGTGATTTAGCTTTCATCTACAAGTTCAAGGTTTATTTTATACTTTTTCTATTAATTCTTGGTAAAAGTCCACCCGGAAACGGATGTGCGCTTGAGAGAATTCGACGGTTGCGCACGGCCGCACGGGCAGAAAATGTCGGCCGGCGACCGCGACGGCTCATCTGCCGGTCGAAAGCGCCGGCAAGAGGCTACAGAAGTCGAACATTTTGCTGGCGCCGACGTGGACGCGCCTGCTTTGAGCACCGAAAGTTTCGCTGGGCGGCGTGAACAGGCCAAGATCAGAGCACTTTCAAAACTCCAAGTCTTGGCTTTCTCCTGTTCTGGAGACTACCAGTCCACATCGTCCAGCTTATACACAAATTTAATTAGCATCATCCAAAGTTCGACTTGACGACTCCGACGTGTCCACGAACGAGCACACGTGCTAGTGCTAGTTGCTACGTGCAGCAGGCCAGCACACGTCCTCCACCGGTGATCGGTGCATGGCCGGAGCTCTTTTCCCGCAGCAGACCTTCTCTTCGTAGCTAAATTACTTGCTAATTTCAAAAAAAAAAATACTTGCTCTTGAGTGACAAACAAATATATGTGGATTTGGTACTGCATGCCGCCACTTCCAGGTCAATTTTTCATGCACGTACTGCATGCCTCCCAATCTATTGAATCAACATAATACGATCAATGGCAAAGCTCGTCAAGGCTTTGACGGGGCCACTCGACACGGCCGGTCTAGCCACCCTATCGCTAATGCCTATGGTGATCCTGAATCTATGCCGACGATAGTGTTGTGTGATTTACCCATCTCACGGTATACACATGCGTTATACATTTGTGACTTCATATACCATAACCCCTTTGACTCTTATACCTAATCTCTTGCTAATTTGGTAGTTTCTCTACTTCCTCCATCCAGAATTAAATGTCGGTAGAACTAGATACATCCTTTTAGCGACACATATTTCCAGGCGTAGGGAATATAACCCAGCTCGTATGTACAGTCGACCCAAACTTCCAACAAAGCAGATGTAGAATAATCAAAAGAAGAAAATATAATGGAAACTGAAAATCTCACAATACCTGACTTCATGCCAGCAAAGGCTGTGTGCATCACTCGATGCAGAGGCTGTGATTAATAAAATTTCATTTTCTAAAAAATGTCAGCAAAGGCGTATGTTTTGAATACGGGAATCTAAAAGACTAAAACTCAGTATGAAAAAATATGAATGAATAAACTAATAATAAAGGGATACGATAAATAAAGAAACAAAATCTTATTACATTCGTCTAGTCCTCTCTTTAACACTACTAAATGAAGGGATACGATACGAACAAGGGTCGTGAGCTACAATACACATCACACAATCTTGTCCCAAAAGATGCGAGATATCTTGGTCGATACCGTAATTACGCACAGTACGAGGGACTGGGGCCTGAAATCTGCAGAGCTGATCGAGGCCCCAAAAACTCGGCCACGGCACCGGGCCGTTTCCTACGGGCGGACGCGTATAAAGCACCCCACCCAAACGCCTTTACGCCACCATCCGTCGGCCGTATTCCTTCCTTCCTTCGTCTCGCTCCTCCGCCGCAGTCCACCCCGCCGCCGAGCTCTCCAGACTCACCCCGTGGACAGGTGATAATATAATCCCCCCCCCCCCCCCTTCCTGCTCCCCCCTCGAGCTGCTTGATCTGAAAGTAAATCAGCTAAGTTCTACCTGGGTAGATCGTCCCGCGAGCTTCTGGTCTGGTCGGGGAAACTCGTGTGGTCTATCCGTGCGTTTTTTTTGTGTTGCCGTGAGGGCGAATTTCGCTGCTTGATTCGGTGTGTCGGTTATCGCTTCCGGAGCAGAGAAATTTGCTGGGATGAGCGGGTGATCTGTGGATGTGTTTATCGCACGGGCTCCCTGGTGTAATTTTGGAAATGAAATGCGGGGTGTAGGTTTTGCTTTTGGGGCTGTCCCCTCTGATCTCCAAATTCTTATTTGTTTTAACCTAGTAGTAACTGCTTTATACTGATTACCGCGCAGTGACAAAATCTTCAGTTTAGCAACAGAAGCAAGCCGCCAACAACACCAAGGCGAAACCGTGTACTTTTGCTTTAGTCTTCCATAAATAAACTATGTGTGTGACCCGTGACGATATCTATGCGATTTACTTTACAAAATTGATCCGGGCAATTATTCAAGAGCCCCAAGTTTGTCTTACTCTGCATGAGTAGATTGATAATTTAGACGCGTCACGCCTACTTTGGTGTCGCTAAAAAGTTGATTTGAGGTGATCATCGCTTACCTGTCCAAGAAAAAATCTCTCTAATAAAAAAATGGTTGTGTGTTCCTTAACATGTTTATGCTTGAAAAACCCGTGGAAATTGATGGTTGGATTGCTTAAACTTCACTTATCCATTCTGATTGTGTTACTGAATTGCTGAATCCAACCGGATGACAGTTATAGATGTACCACAGTCACTTTCAAGCACTCTGAAGTCTGTACTGATTATATACCTGGTTTGCCTGTTTTTACATTAAAAATCTATGAATTTCTATTTACTGATGTTAAACCATCACATGTTTCAGTTACTCTGAATACCTGAGAAATGGCTGATGAGGATGTTCAACCTATCGTGTGCGACAATGGCACTGGAATGGTCAAGGTTGTTGTCCTGCAGAAAATCCTTTCAAAGAACAAGAAAAGCATACTCTTCCAAGCTAACTGATCACATTCTTAATGTTTGGCAGGCCGGATTTGCTGGTGACGATGCACCCAGGGCTGTTTTTCCCAGCATTGTGGGAAGACCACGCCATACTGGTGTCATGGTTGGTATGGGCCAGAAGGATGCCTATGTGGGCGATGAAGCTCAAGCAAAAAGAGGTATACTGACATTGAAGTACCCCATTGAACATGGAATTGTCAACAACTGGGATGACATGGAGAAAATATGGCATCACACCTTCTACAATGAGCTCCGTGTCGCACCTGAAGATCATCCTGTGTTGCTGACTGAAGCCCCTCTGAACCCCAAGGCCAACAGAGAAAAGATGACCCAGATTATGTTTGAAACATTCAGTTGCCCAGCAATGTATGTTGCAATCCAGGCTGTTCTATCCTTGTATGCCAGCGGTCGAACAACCGGTATGTCTGGTACCTTGTTGCAAACAGTTCCTACTGAAGTTCATTGAGTAGGGGCCTTGACCTACTGACATGAGAACTTCCTTTTGCAGGTATTGTGCTCGACTCCGGTGATGGTGTGAGCCATACTGTTCCAATCTACGAGGGATACACACTTCCTCATGCTATCCTTCGTTTGGACCTTGCGGGTCGTGACCTCACTGACAACCTAATGAAGATCCTCACAGAAAGAGGGTACTCCCTCACAACAACTGCTGAGCGGGAAATTGTCAGAGACATAAAGGAGAAGCTCGCTTATGTTGCCCTTGATTATGAGCAGGAGCTGGAAACGGCTAGGAGCAGCTCCTCTGTGGAGAAGAGCTATGAGATGCCTGATGGTCAGGTTATTACCATAGGATCGGAAAGATTCAGGTGTCCTGAAGTGCTTTTCCAGCCATCTCTTGTTGGTATGGAAGTTCCTGGTATACATGAAGCAACATACAACTCCATCATGAAGTGTGATGTTGATATCAGAAAGGATTGTATGGTAATGTTGTTCTCAGTGGAGGTTCTACCATGTTTCCTGGAATTGCTGATCGCATGAGCAAGGAGATCACGGCCCTTGCTCCTACCAGTATGAAGGTTAAAGTGATTGCACCACCTGAAAGGAAATACAGTGTCTGGATTGGTGGCTCTATCTTGGCCTCTCTTAGCACTTTCCAGCAGGTACTCCTTTTTTCCAATTCAGTTCTGGAAGTTGCATACATTAGTCCTACTGTCTTCACTCAACCATTTTGATTGGGCCTTCGGGCCAATTTTATGTCAGTGTGTTTTTCTGATAACTGGCCCAGAATCCTTTATCCATCATCTTCACTCAGTTTGTGTTCGAGGAATATACACTGACCATTTTATAAAACTTAATTTGAATATGCATGTATCCATGTTTATAGGAGTTTGGCTTAATAATGTTCTAGTTAGCCTACTCTGTTTGAAGTTTGAACTCCTTAGAGATTCTGGATTTTAGTTGATTGCTTAAGCAACCAAAGAACATGCTAGTAGCTTGGGGGGGTAGGCTGTTTAATAAGTGTTTCTACTTTCTAGGACTTGATTAGGTGCATCCTTAGGAATCAAAATTTTGATGTCGACTTATTTTGTATGGCAGATGTGGATCTCCAAGGCAGAGTACGATGAATCTGGTCCCGGCATTGTCCACATGAAGTGCTTCTAAGCTTCCGGGAAGTTTGTAGCTCTACCTGTTTGTCCAGATATATGTTTACAAAGCAGACTTCGCTTCCAAGAATATACAGTAATACATGGTTAGTATTTGAGACAAGATGTGTATCAACTATCAAGTGATAGTGCTTGGAGGAAAAAAAATCAAAATGATTAACCATCTTTTGGGACAATAGCATGCCTTTGGTGTTTGCATGTGAAATAATGAAATGGAAACATTGTGCATTCCTGATCGACATGGTTTTATACACCGTACACTTGATCTGCTCCTGTTTGGTTTCAGCTTATACCGCGATGCTGATGCACAATACGCAAAAGCATCACGTCGCAAAATAGTATGTGCATACAACTTTTCTGTTGAACTGCTGAGATGGGTATAAAACTTAGGGTCTATTATTTTGTTGCCTTGTTTTTCTCGGTTGTGCCTAGGGGTGTAAACGGATCGGATCGGATTTTGCCTCTACCATATCCTTTACCATATTTTTTTCTCGGATTCGGATCGGACAATGAACGGTTGCGGATTCGGGAGCGGATAGATATAATCACGGGTTCGGAACGGAAACGGGGCGGATTCGGGGCGAAAAGAAAATTAATCGGATCGGTATACGCAATGTACATCATCAACCCACATAACCAAAAACAATAGCTCAACAACGTAATAATCTAACAAAGTTGTACTCTATTAGTTTAGAAAAATAGAACTAACTACAAATTGTGCTCCACAAATGAATTTCACAACTCACTAACTACAAATTGTGCTCTATTAGTTTAGACATTTCGGTAGAAAATCGGATTATTCGGATTATAACCATCGGATAATCCTAATTAATATTCGGATAATCCATATTCGGATGCTATTTTACATACCATATCCTATACCGTATCCGGGTGTTAAGTTCAGAATCGGATATCCTTATCCGGCAGATTCTTCGGAACCGGATATGGATTCTTTAAAACGGATTCAGCGACGGATCCGGTACGGAAATTATCCTATCCGTTTACACCCCTAATTGTGCCCTATTCGTTTAGCTTTCCTCGGTCTTGGTGTGCACATGGCCAAACGGACGTTTCCGTCGGGTCAACCTCTTTAACTGTTAGTCGGCCTTTCAAAGGCTTTTTTCTTCCAATCACTTTGAACTACAGAAGATAATCATCAAACTGTTATTGATTAACCATCGGCATCACGTTGCCTGGGTGTACAGAATTTTGTACGTGGTCTCATTTGTAATTGTTAGAAATATGTAAATCTGGCTCAAAATGATAAATTGACTACTTTTTTTACGAGTATGTAACTGCAAAAATATAATTGTAGATATATTTTTAGATAAAGAGTATATATTAATATCGAAAAGATACAAATTAAATCCAGACCAGAATAAAAGGAAGAATTACGGAAAAGAAAAGTCCCGGTACGGTGATCTATTCCTTATAGCAGCAGACCTAACCTCACCAAAACAGTTACAGAAGTTCAACTGCCTCCAAGAAGTTGAACTGCTTCAAAAGCGATGCTTCCAAGAAAAGAAGCGAACAGTGCTTAAGCGCCGCCATTGCCCTGATCATAGACCATGGTTTTCACCTAGAAGAAGGTTCGCACTCAAAAAACAATGTCGTCAACAAGACTATTGCCAGGCACAACCAATGAAGGCCATACCTTGTATTTTCACCCAGAAAGTTTAGACTCTAAACTTCTCATGTGCTGTCATCCCCATTTGCCGTTGTCGCTGCTCCAAGTTTCGAAACACCAAGCCAATCCTCATCGCCACTAGGACTTGAACCATCATTACCAGTTCACAAATTTTGCCTTCCATGCAATTCTCCGCACACTGACTTCACCATGAAACAAAAGATATGTCCACGATGGCAACCGACTGCGGAGCTTCACAATGCTCCCTATGAAACAAAACGGAAAAAAAACATGGTTGCGCATGATCGAATCCCTCCGATCTAGCAATCTCCAGGCATAACTTCCCAGTGAAGTTGGTCGGGGGAGCATTCCGAAACTTGGCACTTCGGCTAGATCAATGAAAACATGCATAATGCAAATCTTCGTCTTGTGTGAGAGAAATCCTAGGACCGCCTCCTTAAATGAAGCCGAGCCGACAGCCCCCACGCTGCTCGACGGCAACCTGCAGAATCCGCCGCACTGAACTCTACTAGCAGCCGCGGGCTAGTCCAGCATCGAGAATGACAACGACAGAGCAAGGTCGGCCTTCCACCGGATCCGGCCCTACCACGCAGCGGAGAGGATCTAGGAAGGTGGCACGGAAGACACCCGGATAAGAAGATCTAGGGTTCGTCCAACATCACCTGCCTTGCCCTAGATCTCCGCCGTCGGCCATGGTGCCGCCGGGAGAGGGTCTCTGCCTCCACACCGACCAGGGGCGCCGCCCTAGTCACTGCACGTCGACGCACCGACCATCTCTTCCCCAGCAGATCCGACGGCCATCTCTGGCGGCCACCATCCCCAGGCCTACTATGGCAGCTGGGCCCGCCGCCGCCACGACGATGGCCGGTGGCAGCGGCGGCGTGAGGAGCAGGCGGTGGCGGTTGCTGGCGGCGCGGTGGTTGCCCCCAGTGTCGCCCTGGGGTGCGACACGGGGGGTTTTCTTTTCGCTCGGGGAAAGAACTCGTTTTTTGATCCCATCATTTCTAGATATACATTTATCGAAAAAGATTGATTGGCTCCAATTTATATATTCATCGAACGATGATGAACTCCGAATTACAATCTTTCTGATGCCAAATGCGCACAAAGAAACGAGAGCAGCAAAAACGGCGCAGCGAAGCGCGCCAGGTGATAGACGTCAGGGACATTTTGTCAAGGAGTCATCAGGAACGTACGCAGCTGGCCTATAAACCGCGACACAGCCCCATGCCCCCATCTCTCAACACACAGCCTGCTTCCGCGCCGGCGATCCACCACAATGAAGTGCCCCAGCCGCTTCGTTACCGCCGCCGCAGCCGCGCTGCTGGTCGCCATTCTCGTCACCTCTCTGCCAGGGCCAGGCCGGCTAAATCCGGAGCCCTATGCAAAAATCTAAAACGGGGCCCTATTTTACACAAAAAACTTGAACTAATAAATAATTCTAATGTATATGAAAGAAATTTTACGTAACAATTCTATATATTGAGAATCCTACCGGACGACACTTGTGATGCTTCTTTTCTAATAAACTTGTCCATAACACCTTTTTGAGATTTAATTAAATTTTGTTCCTTTTCTTTTCTCTTACGCTTCTGAGAACCGTACTGATGTTTCCCCATGATAAATCAAATCTGTATTATTGACAAGCGATGAATAAAATAAAATTTAAGTGATGATGCGATCATGCGAGTAGAAACTGAGGAATCAACAACAAACCTGGCTGTGTGTGGCTCGGTGTGTGACGTGCGTCGGCCGGTCAGCGAGGCCGCGAGGGGCCTGGGATTGGCCGCAATCGCCGTCAACAGGGGAGAAGATCGAGCAAGGCGTCGGCGAGGGAGCGGGAGCCTGGGAATCGAGATGAATCCGTCCGTGGCGGCATGGCGTTCCGCCTTTCCGTATTCGCTTCATCAGCCAGGAATTGATCGATGGAATGTGTACTCGTATGAGGAAAGGAAACGATGGATCGCATGGCAGCCGTCCAGGTCCAGCCCACACAGCGAGACGGACGCGCCAGGAGCCAGGGGGCCTGCTTGGCTGATACATGGGTCAATTCCTGCTATACAAATATATATAGGTAAAAAAAAATTTGGGCCCCTAAAAATCATGGGCCCTGTGCGGGCCGCACTACTTGGAACCACTGTGGGCCCGGCCTTGCTCTCCGCTGACACTGCTGCCTTTGCGCCCGTGCCTGCCGGCCGTCAAGGCCCCGTCGACGGGCGCCGGGTACGAGCCTGCCGGCCTGGCCGCGCTCGCCGAGGTCGCGGTCTACTACGCCACGACGCCGACGACGCCGCAGCAGTCGCACGCAAAGATCGCGCTCTCCCTGTCCGTGCTCCGGCGCCGCGCGCCCATGCGGCTGCTGGTGTTCGGGCTCGGCCACGACTCGCCGCTCTGGCACGCGCTCAACCCGGGCGGCGTCACCGTGTTCCTGGAGGAGGACCCCGAGTGGTACCGCGTGGTCCGGTCGGCGTCGCCGCACCTGCGTGCCCACCTCGTCAGTTACCACACGCAGCTCCACCAAGCGGACCACCTCCTCCAGACCTACAAGCAGATCCCCTCCTGCGTCCCCGGCGGCATGGATGAGCCCGTGAGAGTCCAGGGCAACGCGGCGTGCCCGCTGGCGCTGCACGACCTGCCACCGGAGGTGTACGAGATCGAGTGGGACATGCTCATGCTGGACGCCCCCAAGGGGTACTTCGCGTCGGCGCCGGGCAGGATGGCGGCGGTGTGGACAGCGGCCGCCATGGCGAGGGCGCGGCGCGGCGAGGGGGACACCGACGTGTTCCTGCATGACGTGGACCGCGAGGTAGAGAAGGCCTACGCAGAGGAGTTCCTCTGCGACGGGTTCAAGGTGGGAGCGGCGGAACGCCTCTGGCATTTCAGCATCCCGCCAGTGTCACGGCGTGGGAACACCACGACGGCGAGCGGCGGTGGCATGATATCGTTTTGCTGACGGTAGAGGTTTGCATAAGAAATTATGCGTGAGACAGACGTGGAGGCTAAGACTAGTCACAATGGGGAGTAACATAGGAGTAACATCAGTGCCACATAGGCAAAAAATCTGATGTGGCGGGTAATTAATGAGGAGAGAGATGGTTGTGGTAACTAGCTATGTACCATAACATCACACATTTCAAGGCAAGATGAGTGTATAACCTATTAAATATGACACTACACACATGTTACTCCCCACTATGGAGGCAGTAACTTAGAGTAGTAACATATGCATGTTACTAGTCTAAATTACTCTCCATTGTGACTAGTCTAAAGGCTATAGTATAATGTAATAATCACTGATTGATCTAAATAATTTCTTATGCAAATGAGACCTGTTTAAGCAAGCATCATGGTTAGGTAACACTAGCTATCAACCCGTGCGTCTGCACCACGGGCTGGCTTTTCTATGAGACGTATATTAGAAGTTTAGACTTTTTGCATGTGATTATTTTATGTAAATATAAAAATATGGATAAAATGCATATGTTTCTTCAAAGACGTTCTTATTTATGATAGTCCATGTCACAAAAGATTATGTTCTTAGTGTGTTATTATCATGCCAATTTGGTGTTTGAGCAAACTTACGGTATTGTAATTTTTAATTGAGGGGAAGCACAGTTAAGTAATAAGAGGGCTGCAATGTGTACGACCAAATCCATATTTCCGTTGGACGCACTGTTCTTTCGAAGTAATAAATAGTATTTGAAAAGCGGTAAGCGGCGGTCTGAAATATTAAGTTCTAAATTATACCAAGCACGGTTATGTGATATAACCAATACATGTCGTATGTACAAACTCCACCACTTTGGTTTAAATTATCATAAGTGCAAGTTTAGGTTGATATCTACTCCTATACAATTAGTTCTTTAATGCCAATTTTCCTTTGCTAGTTTGATCCTTATAGACTCAAGCCTTTGATATGGCAAGTTTTGTTTCGTCGCTATCAATGTTTTGCACTTGATAAAAAGTATTTTTTTCAAGTCTATATTATGAATGATTTAATAAGCATTCATATATTTTCCCGCTTTGAAAGATTCATGTCATGTTTTACATTACCATATGAGCTACTCTCAAATGAATATTGGGTTCATGATTTTTTCTATCTTGGATCACTTGGCTCCAAATCATTTTAGAACATAAGATTACTGTAAATTAGAACAAAGAAAGAAACACATCGTAAGTATTCAAGGAACTTCTGCATATATCTCTTGTGGTTCATGAAATACTATTGACAGTTTGATCATCAGTTTGAAACAAGGTTCATATTTTCAGAACGGGCGGGCCACATATGAGTATATATGACCCAAGAGAGGGCACCGGCCACAACAGCCCATGGTTGATGGATGTTCACCTAAAAAAAACGGCCCATGGTGGTCCCAAGCCGAGCTCCACGCAGATCAACCAATCACGATGCAGGAACCACCACGCCAAGGATCGGCCCCCACGATCCGCGTGCCTCACCCTCAACCGCATCTCCACCATCCACTCCTCCCAAATCCGACGCTCCAAACCCACCTCCGCTCCCAAACCAAAACCCACCGCCCGCGCCCGAAAAATTAAAATTTCCGCAGTCTCCCGCCCACCGGCGGCCTATAAAATCCTCCCGCCCACCCACCGTCTTCCTCACTCAAATCCCCACCATTCCCACCACCACCACCTCCGGCGAGCCCCCTCTCCTCCTCACACCCACAGCCTCCCGTCCCGATGGCCCGCACGAAGCAGACTGCCCGCAAGTCCACCGGCGGCAAGGCCCCTCGCAAGCAGCTGGCGACCAAGGCGGCGCGCAAGTCGGCGCCGGCCACCGGCGGCGTGAAGAAGCCGCACCGCTTCCGCCCCGGCACCGTCGCGCTCCGGGAGATCCGCAAGTACCAGAAGAGCACGGAGCTGCTCATCCGCAAGCTGCCCTTCCAGCGCCTGGTGCGCGAGATCGCGCAGGACTTCAAGACCGACCTCCGCTTCCAGAGCTCCGCCGTGTCCGCGCTGCAGGAGGCCGCCGAGGCGTACCTCGTCGGGCTGTTCGAGGACACCAACCTCTGCGCCATCCACGCCAAGCGCGTCACCATCATGCCCAAGGACATCCAGCTCGCCCGCCGCATCCGTGGTGAGAGGGCGTAGAGTGCTTGCGTGGTGTCAGATCTGGACTTGGTGTAGAGATGTTGGCTTCTTCTTATCCTGTGCGTGTGTTGGAATCTAGAAGGTGTGGTAGGAGGATTAGTCGTTCGTGCTATGATGTGTGTGTTCTGTTCTGGTTTAGTGTCTGATGTTACCTTCTTGTTATCATCAGCAATGCAAAAAGGTTGGCTATCAGATCTGAATGTTGTGCTCTGCAACTTTAATTTATTGTCAGTATGATGGTGTTCCTGATTTGGTCGAGTGTTTGGCTAGTTTGAGTGTGACGGGGATTTGGATTGTCAGCTAAAAGCCCCATAGTTCATAACCTGTCTGAATATTTTGGGTCTGTTATTCAAATCGTGCCTGCACAGATTATTAAGTATGTTAGTATGCTCTGGTTAGTCCTTTCTGTTTGTCGTTGGCACAAATCGCTGGATCCACTAGATCTGTTACTGCACCTGATTTCTGAACCCTTGCTCTACTGTTGGCTCTATCACATGGAGCCTTACATGGTCTTCTGAACCATGATAGTTAGCGTTATGTTGGGTGTGTTCTATTTGGGCTCTGTACTTAATTTGG
Organism: Poa pratensis; assembly: GCA_947311845.1. NCBI lineage: Eukaryota > Viridiplantae > Streptophyta > Magnoliopsida > Poales > Poaceae > Poa > Poa pratensis. The sequence goes on along the minus strand of CAMZMU010000074.1, from coordinate 107,019,802 downwards.
TTGTCATTGTCATCTTGCTACGAATTTGAAAGAATGTTGGGTTAGCTCATCATTGTGCATCAGCTAAAATCCCCAAACCATTGCATACACTTCTGAATCTGAACGTTTTTCCATCAGGCTACCGAAATGAAACTGCGTATGTTAGTATGCTCTGTATGTTTGACGATTGCACAATATTACTTATACATTTACTGGATTCATGAAGTATGTTACTGCACCTTATTTCTGAACACTGCTCTGCTGTTTTATATATCATACACAGCCTTGTGCTGTTTTGAACCAGGAGGTTTTGTGTCTTTCACCCGTTCAAATTGCATTGTGCACTGGCGCTACCGAGCAGTTTCTTTCCTTTCTTGTTCCGTTGTTATGGAAACATTCTTCGTCTTGCAGATTGTGTACTACTCTAGCAGGATTTGTACTTGGTATTGAGCAATTTGTATGAATCGCCTGTCATGGTTCATACAAATTAGCCTGATGTTGAGGTTACTCCTTTCTGTTTATTGTCAGCTGAAATGCCTATATTGCATAACCTCTCTGAATACTTCTGGTTCTGGATCTGTTCATGTTTTAATCGTGCCTAGACAAATGATTTTAATTAGGTTAGTAAACTCTGGTTTATCCTTTCTATTTGCCGTTTGCACGAATTACTGGATTCATTAGATCTGACACTGCACCTTATTTCTGAACCCTTGCTGTACTGTTGACTATCTCATAGAGCCTGACAAGATGTCTTTTGCTGTTCTGAACCATGTGATTTTATATCCGTCAGGTCGTTCATGATGCCTTAGTCACTGATGCTTTTTTTTGCTTGTTGCATTGCCATAGAGATCATCCTTCATTTTGCAGATTGCCTCCTTGGAATGGTATTTCTGTATTGTATGTGCTAGAGTAAATTGCCTGATGAACAGATTACATACATCCTTGCAGGATGTCTTGTGCTGTTCTGAACCAGGACTTTTTGCGTCTTTCACACCCGTTCAAATTGCCTTGTTCACTGATGCTACCGAGCAGTTTCTTTCCTTGCTTGTTGCATTGCTGTGGAGAACATTCTTCGTGTTCGAGATTGTGTACTAGTCTAGCAAGACATTTATTTAGTATTTAGCAATTTGTATGAATAGCCTGTCATGGTTCATACAAATTAGCCTGATCCAGAGGTTACCCTTTTCTGTTTATTGATGGTACAATATTACTTGTACATTTTTCCTCCAATTTACTGGATTGACGAAATCCAATACACCTCATTCTGACCCCTGCTCTGCTGTGTTTATCACATACAGCCTTATATGATGTCTTGTGCTGTTCTAAGTTTCTAACCATGAGATTTTTTTTATTTTGACAGCTGAACCATGAGATTTTGTATCTGTCACACACCCATTCAAAATGACTTCGTCACTGATGCCGCGGAGAAGCTTCATTCTTTACTTGTTGCATTATGTAGAAGATCATTTTCGTCTTGCAGATTGTCTAGTTGGAGTGGTATTTACCAGTATTTAGCAAATGCATGAACTGACTTGGAGTGCTAGTTACTAGTATTTAGCAAATGCATGATCTGACTGTCATGATTCTGCAAGCAACACTTGCATGTCCTTATATTTTTGTCATCCAATCTGAACAATATAAAAGTAGATCAAAACATATTTTCTCAATTGTAAGGTGGAGTGTAATTTGAACATTTAATCAATTGTCAAGCTAAGCAGTGATTATAGACTATAGTCCTCAAGCCCGGCCAACTGTAAAGCATTCTCCTAACTATACTGCCAGCACCAAGTAAGTCATTCTCTGAAGTGTCTCATGAATTGCGGCTATCCGTTACTGCTTCGCTGTAGTTGTCATTTGACTATGTGACTAAATTCTCATTAAATGGCAGTAAGTTGGATCAGGTATCAATATATGTAGTGTTAAGTTTGCATGTTTTGATGGCAGCACTGGACTCATTGCATTCCTCCTCAAAAGTTCACAATATATAGTGTCTGATGTTATGATCAGCAATGAAAAATGGTGTCTATCAGATCTATTTTTGTTTTTTCTTTGTACCTTTAATTGTTTGCTAGAATGATAGTGCTCCCAATTCGGAAGGATGTTGAATTAGTTTACTGATGTGTTGTTCTAATTCGATAAAAATGACTAACCTTTTGCATTGTCACCTGTCCAAACCATTGCATAACTCCATTGTGTACTGAATCTGAAAAATTGTTGTAAAAGCTTTCTGTTATCGATGACATATTACTTGCACATTTTTCTCGAACTTTAAAGTTTACTGGACTCATGAAATCTGTTATTGTACCTTGTATCTGAACCTGCTCTACTGTTGTATTATCACATACAACCTTAGATGATTCATCGTTTAGATTGTTAACTGAAAGCCTCACACCAATTCATATCTCTTTTGGCTGCTTCTGAATCTGAACACTTTTCATCCCCCAAGAAAATCATTCTGAGGATGGTGGTATGCCCTGGTTACTTGTGTATCTTTGGAAAGCTCTTACATTTCTTCTTAGTTAACTGACACATGAAATCTGTTTTTGTACGTTATTTCTGAGCTCTGCTCCAGTGCTGTTCTGAACCATGAAATATTTGTATCTGGCACACCCGTTAGAATGCCTTGGTCTCTCAGAGTACCATCGAGCGGTTTCTCTCCTTGCTTGTTTCATTTCTTTAGCAAATTTTTACTGAGTGGTATTACTAATAGTACTGGTATTTAGCAAATCTACGAGTTTCCTGTCATGATTCTAGCAAGCAAGACCTGCAACTCTGCATGCTTTTGCCATCCCATCCGACCCCTTTTCCTTCTCCTGAACAAATAAAAGTAGATACTAGATAGTAGTAAGTTCTTTTTCCTAAATGTCTTGCCAGCACTGACAATTTTTTCTCTGAACTTCTGCAATGTTTCATGGATTGACGCTACAGAGTCATTGGTTTCGCTTTACTTGTTAAAATGAGCAGGACTATGCGACTAATCGTCGATAAGTAGCATCAGATATCACGTCTGGAACTAATAGCCATCCAGATCGGCCCACCAAAAAGAATCCAAATCTGTTTATCTCTACGATTTTCCTGACATAAAAAAGACATGCAGTACAACTGTTAGATTGGTAACCTAACTGGTTATATTTTCCTTTGACATGTCTCAAGTGTTTGTTAGGGTGAATTGACTATGACAGGGACGGCGAGTGATGATGACTACATACATAGCTATTGCTGGATCATGTAGTGCTGACGAGCGCTGGCTGCTACCTAGCAAAAAGCCTATGACATGAGCTGTAGATGGTGCCGTTGCGTCTCTTAGGGCACGAGCAGCGGGGGCGTCGGCAAACGGTGGTTTCAGCAAATCCAGATCAGCAATAGCTCGTGAGGCCACCGTCCGGTTTTCTACTGCCCAACGCAGTTGTAGCCTTGTGATGCGAGCATGACACACATGGTGGCCCAGGTTTCTCTCATTTCCTTCCTGCTTTTCTTCTCTCCCTCCTGCTTTTCACCTTTCTTTAGATGAAGATCCTGCCTCCTCTGCAGGCCACACCTGCGCTCTGCAAACCACTGCTTTTCTTCCACCTTGGCATCCGAACCTACGTGGACCCTGGGGCAGTAGCTTTGAGGCATACGGCTGGCCATGCCCTTATCGCCCCAAGGTTATCTGTTCCTTACCTCTTGAATGCCACTACTTTGCGATAACCGCATTATCCTTCCATGTACTCTGCTTGAGTAGACTGATCATTTAGACGCGTCACGCCTACTTTGGTGTCGCTAAAAAGTTGATTTGAGGTGATCATGGCTTACCTGTCCAAGAAAAGTCTCTCTAATAAAAAAATGGTTGTGTTCTTTAACATGTTTATGCTTGAAAAAACAGTGGAAATTGATGGTTGGATTGCTTAAACTTCACTTATCCAATCTGATTGCGTTACTGAATTGCTCAATCCAGCCGTCATGGTGGCTACAGCTCTGGGAGTGGCCATCTTAGGTATGCTAGATTGTTCTCCCTCTCTTCTGCTTAGTTGCTGATGTGGTTGGCTTTGTTCCTTGCTTGCTCTGGGGATTGCTGTGCGTGCATCCGCTTATATTGTTGTGTTGCTGCCAGGTCTGAACATGGTTAGATTGTTTCGTACGGCAATTTGTTGGTATGTTTAAATTAAGTACATGAACTTGATAGGTTGACGTACCGTCTCAAATCGGCATCCAAGTGGTCAATTTTCTTTCAGTTTAACAACATCGAGCTGTATTAGAGTGCAACGTCCGACGTCTACGTAGATCAGCTGGTACTGGGGTACACCGTACACTGGTACATAACGTGCATATGTTTATCTCTGGTTTCTTCAGTTAGCACTGGGATTGGCTCAATTATGAGTCTGATTATATTAGTACGAATATTTATTTTGGACACAATCATCAACGCCGTATGGATTGGATTTGCTGCTCTACGATTACCTCAGGCGTTTGATCCACACCTGACACCTGGCCGAGCCAAAGGAGAAAAAAAAAACAGTAAAATCACAAGTATTAGTATTATGAAACTACTGAACCTTAAAGTTTTCTTAAGAAAAAAAAAATATACTCCGTCCCAAAATAAGTGTCTCAAAGTTGTACAAAAGTGGATGTATCTATACATGTTCTGTGTCTAGATATATCCACTTTTTGACAAATCTAAGACAGTTATTTTTGGACGGAGGGAGTACTTGTGTTATTAGTTTTGGGACTATGCACATAAAAACATGCAGTTTTAGTAAAATAAAATGTGTAACTGTAGTCTGTTGTGTTTTTAAGAAAAGGACATCGTTCCAAATAAAGAAAGAGCAGTTGCCGCATTTTAGCACGAACAGTATATGTCATTGTACTTTTGAGATATGTGCGTTTATTTAAGTTTTGGAAAAGATGTCATTTACTAGTTTATCTTGAGACGCTCGTATTAACTGATGCATGAAATCTATTTTTGCACCTTATTTCTGAGCCCCGCTTCAATTCATGTTCTGAACCATGACATTTTTTGTATCTGTCACACCGGTTCAAAATGCCTTGGTCTCTCACGGTACCGAGCTGCTTCTTTCCTTGCTTGTTGCATTTCTGTAATGATCATCGTTCTTGCAGATTGTGTACTGGGAGTGGTATTACTAATACTACTAGCACTGGTATTTAGCAACTACGAACTTGATGTCATGATTCTAGCAAGACCTGCCACTACTAGAAACAGGACCATTAGTACCGGGTGGTAGGGGCATCTGGTACCGGATTCCCACCTGGGACGCCTGATTCGGGACTAGAGCCCCCCCCCTCTAGTCCTGGGTGGCTTACGACCCCGGACTAGAGAGCTCCACGCGGGGCGCTGACACCGCGTGTGGTCGAGGACCTATAGTCCCGGCTCGTAATATGATCCGGGACTAGAGACCCTTTTTCTGATTTTTTTTTGAAATTTTTCGATTTTTTTGAATTTTTTTTCTATATTTCAAATCTTTGAATTATTTGTCAGTTTAATCTCTAATCGCCCCTCCCAGCACGCTTTCCCCCCATCCTCGCACTACTGATCAAACTTCCCGATCGGTCTCGCCCCTAATATCAAGTCCCATCACGCTTTGCCCCCATCCTCGCACTAGTGATCAAACTTCCCGATCGGTCTCGCCCCTAATATCAAGTCCCAGCACGCTTTGCCCCCATCCTCGCACTAGTGATCAAACTTCCCGATCGGTCACCCATCCACACACTGCTCCACCCTCAACACGCTTAACTTTTGAGTTCCTTTCCAATTTGCTTCCAAGATTGCACTGAGAACATCTTGATAATACTATGGTATCAATCTTATTATCCTCTAGATTTTGATGTCACATGATATTATTTTTTGAATTCCAAACCTATATTAACATAAAAATTAATTATACATTATTATTGTCATTTTCAATTTAATATGGAAATATTCATATCTTTAAACCGATAAATTGAAATTCGACAAATAATATGTATAAATCGATCAGAAAAATGATAGGAATCTAAATATTGTGTCCATATCATCTTTTGCATAAATATTACTGATTAAGTAATAATAATTATTAATTCATTTTTTGTTATTTGTAGAGAAAAATCTTATTATTTTTTTGAATTTCAAACCTATGTTAACATAAACATTAATGATTAAGTACTAATAGTTTTGAATTCAAATAACAAAAAAATTAATTATACATTATTATTGTCATTTTCAATTTAATATGGAAATATTCATATATTTAAACCGGTAAATCGAAATTCGACAAATAATATGTATAAATCGATCAGAAAAATGATAGGAATCTAAATATTGTGTCCATATCATCTTTTGCATAAATATTAATGATTAAGTAATAATAATTATTAATTCAACGACATTAAGATGATCGTCATTGGTATTATAGCCACGTAGACTATCCCACTTCCGTGCAATCTCGAAGCCGAGACGAGCGTCCAGAGCGGCATACAAGACTTGATCGTAGCTCAATGGAACGTTGCCCCATCCGAAAATTCGGAGGTCTTCTAAGTCGTCGTCGTCCTTGCCCTTCTTCTCGTCCTTCTTCTTCTTGTTGTTCTTCTTCTTCCCAAGTTTTGTCCCAATGATAGCATTGGAGAGAGCATAGAGACTCGGAGTAGGATTGTCGGTTGGGTTCCAGCTATCCCTCTGGAGGTCGACCGCGGACGAAATAACAATTCCGTAGTAGCGCAGCATCCGCACGTCATTGTGGATAGCCACGCCGTAGAATTTGATGGTCTTGTCACCTAAGAAATCCACGAGGAGCTGCGGTACCCTATTAGCCTTGCAGATCTGGAAGACAGGAGTCTCGGACGCCACCGAGAGTTGAAGGACGGCGGCGCGCTGCCTTTTCTCGGGTGGAAGATTGATACGTCTCAAACGTATCTATAATTTTTGATGTTCCATGTTGATATTATACCAATTGTTACATGTTTTATATACACTTCATAGCATTTTTATGCATTTTCTGGGACTAACCTATTAACAAGATGCCACAGTGCCAGTTCCTGTTTTCTGCTGTTTTTGTATTCCAGAAAAGCTAGTCTGGAAATATTCTCGGAATTGGACGAAACTTGGACAGAACCTCCTATTTTTCCAACACGAAGACGGAGTCCAGAGGAGAGACGGAGGAGGGCCACGTGGCACCCACACCATGGGGCCGCGCGGGCCCCCCTGCCGCCGTGGGGTGGTGTGGGGCCCTCGTGGCTCCACAGCCGCCGCCCTTTCGCCTATTTATTCTTCCCGACGCGAAAACCCTAAACACCGAGCCATTATCCACGAAAAGTTCCAGAGACGCCGCCGCCGTCAACCCTAGCTCGGGAGGGTTCAGAAGCTCTTCCCGGCACCCTGCCGGAGAGGGGAATCATCACCGGGGGCTCTACATCACCATGCCTGCCTCCGGAGTGATGCGTGAGTAGTTCATCCTTGGACTACGGGTCCATGGCAGTAGCTAGATGGTTGTCTCTCCACTTTATGCTATCATGTTTAGATCTTGTGAGCTGCCTATCATGATCAAGATCATCTTATTGTAATGCTACATGTTGTGTTTGCTGGGATCCGATGAATATTGAATACTATGTCAAGTTGATTATCAATCTATCTTATATGTTATTTATGATCTTGCATGCTTTCCGTTACTAGTAGATGCTTTGGCCAAGTAGATGCTTGTAACTCCAAGAGTGAGTATTTATGCTAGATAGTGGGTTCATGCCTCCGGTAATCTGGGAGAGTGACAATAACTTCTAAGATTGTGGATGTGCTGTTGCCACTAGGGATAAAATAACCGATGCTTAGCTTAAGGGTGCGTTAGGTCTAATGCATTTGTTTACATTACGCACATTACTTAATGCAATTATCCGTTGCTTGCAACTTAATACCAACGGGGAACTCGGTATGACAACCTGGGGTGGATTATTAGTCATAGACGCTGTTGGATAACGGTCTATGTATTTTGTCGTAATGCCCACATGAATATCATAGTAATCATCATGTCATATATATGCATTGTCATGCGCTCAATATTTTGTCAATTGCCCAGCTGTAATTTGTTCACCCAGCATGTTAGTTATCTTTTATGGAGAGACACCACTAGTGAACTGTGGACCCCGGTCCATTCTTTTACACTGATAATACAACCAACTGCAAACATTGTTCCTTTTCATTCTCTGCAATTTACTACTGTTTTCCACACCATACGTTTAATCCTTTGTTTTCAGCAAGCCGGTGAGATTGACAACCTCACTGTTTCGTTGGGGCAAAGTAGTTTGATTGTGTTGTGTGCAGATTCCACGTCGGCGATTCCCTGGTGTTGCGCCGCCATATTCCAAACAACCTTCAGAAGTGATTTCTTGCTCCTACTGGTTCGATTAAACCTTGGTTTCATACTGAGGGAAACTGCTGCTACACTGCTTCATACCTTCCTCTTGGGGTCTCCCAACGAACGTGTGATCCACGCAATCAAGCTCTTTTTCTGGCGCCGTTGCCGGGGAGCAAGAGGATTTCTGCAAGGGGAGTTTCACGCTTCCAATCTCTTTACTTTGTTATTGTCTTGCTTAGTTTATTTTTATTTAGTCTTGTTTGCTTTATTTATCAAAAACACAAAAAAATTAGTTACTTGCATCTAGTTTATTTTCTGTTTAGTTTCTGTTATTTCATCATGCTTCTCCCTAAGTATACTTTAAAAGACATATCTGTGGGTAGTGGGTCTATCATTGGAAGAGATAACATTGAGAATTCTTGGGTCACATTAGTAGGCTTAAAGATTTTGAAGATAGATCCTTGGTAGAACTTGCTCCAAATTATGAAATTGCTACAGCTTCTCTAGTTCACATGTTGGAAGCTAGGTTTGTCAATCTGAATCCTATAATGCAGCATATGTTCCTTAAACTTCATGATATGGAAGATGGTGAAAAGAAAGATTTTGTTCTAGAAACCTTGCTTAAAGAATTTGGTGATGTTGCTAGAGAAGCTAGAAAAGTTTTTATTCGATATAAGATGCTTGGCTATTATATTGATGTTGCTAATACACTTGAGAAACTGGAAAAAGAGAGGCTTAAGTACACTAAAGAAACTAATTATGAGGGGAAGTTAAGATACCAATACCTTTTAAGTTTGTAGGCATGCATGAGGCACTAGAAAAGAATTTTGATTGGATTGTTCCTGAAAATTTATTTGATGAGGATAGTGTGCCTAAAAGTAATGAAAAGGAGTTTCTGAAACTTATATAGATAAGATACAATGCATTGTTGAGAAAACTTCCAACCTTTCTGTTGATGCTTCATCACTTGGAAACACTTGATTCTTACTTTCTGCGCCTAGCTGAAAGGCGTTAAAGAAAAGCGCTTATGGGAGACAACCCATTATTTTATTTCTGCAATTTTTCTTTTTTTTGAGTCAAGGAGTTGTTTACTTCTGTAACAATTCCTTTGTATCTTTATTTTATCGCATTGTTGTGCCAAGTATTGCCTCTAATAGGAAGATGATGCTAGATTTGGATTTCTGCGCAGGAACAGATTTCTGCTGTTCACCGTTTTAATTCTGTAAAATCACAGAAAAATTATTTAAATCTGCAATTTTTGTGCGTGATCCTCAGATATGTACGCATCTTTCGTTAGTTTAAAGTTTTTCGATCTGAGCAACGTAAGTGCCTCGAAAAAATTCGTCTTTGCGGACTGTTCTGTTTAGACAGATTCTGTCTTTTATTTTTCGCATTCTCTCTTTTACTAGTGTTGAGTGGAATTCTTTTTTAGGGTGAAGAGCTTCACATAACATCAGTGGCAGTAGCTAATGTTAAAAGTAACGGTCATGTTTGTGTCCTTATAGAACATGTGAGTTTTTGATTGTGCACTAACCCTCTAATGAGAATTACTTTGAGTTTGGTGTGGCGGAAGTTTTCAAGGGTCAAGAGAGAAGGATGATATAATGTGATCAAGAAGAGTGAAGAGCTTAAGCTTGGGGATGCTCCCATGGATCACCCCAGCATATTTCAAGAAGACTCAAGCGTCTAAGCTTGGGGATGCCCAAGGCATCCCCTTCTTCATCAGCAACTTATCAGGTCATCTCTAGTGAAACTATATTTTAATTCTTTCACATCATATGTGCTTTACTTGGAGCGTCTGTGTGCTTTTATTTTCAGTATTTTATTTTTCTTATGGTCAACTTGATTGGACCCCAGCATTCTTGATTGGGAGAGAGACACGCTCCGCTTTTTCATATGAATACTCCTATTCTTCACTTATACTTGTTGAGTATTCTTATCTAGCTATTGCTATGCTTTTAGCTCCTGTTTTGCATGCATCTCTTATTCAGAGCTGTTAGTTCTTTTAAAGAAAGTACTCTCTTGCTTCACTTATAATTGTTTGGAGAGTTTATGTTGAAATAAATTGATTGGTGTTTGGTTGGAACAGAAAATGTTGCATGTGGTAGATGGTATAATGGAAAAAGCTTACATATTCTTGTAGATCATGTATTGGATAATTTGATACTTGTCAATTGTTTTGAGTTATCAAGTAGTTCATGTTTAAGCTTTTGTATCATGTAGTTAAAACCTATTAATGAAGAACTACCGTAAAGCTCGTTGAAATTTGGTTTGCATGATTGGTATCTCTAAGGTCTAGATATTTTCTAGTAAAAGGGTTTGGTTAACAAGGAAGACAGTGTAGAGTCTTATAATGCTTGCAATATGTTTTCATATAAGTCTTGCTGTGTCGGTTGATATCCTGTGTTTGCTTCAAATAACCTTGCTAGCCTAAACTCTGTACTGAGAGGGAATGCTTCTCGTGCATCCAAAACCTTGAGCCAAAATCCATGCCATCTGTGTCCACCATAACTACCTATATGTGGTATTTCCTTGCCATTCCAAGTAAATTTTTCATGTGCTACCTTTAAACTATTCAAAATTATTACTCCTATTTTGTGTCAATGTTTACCAAGCTCATGAGGACGGGGTGGATGTCTTTATGTCAACTGTCAAACAGACTTTACCACCGGACTAGCGGCATATACATCCGCTTATCCATTAATTTTGCAAAAAGAGCTGGCAAATGGGGTGCCCAGTCCCAATTAATTACAACTTTAACCGCTTAATTCTCTTCACATTTTTGCCCTGATTTATCAGTCAAGCAATGACAAACAGTGAAATATCTGCATGTGTAAACAAAAGAGAAAGAGGGATGATCTGCCTTGCTGGTAGAAATAACGTCCTTCATGGGAGCCGCTCTTAAAAGTCTGGTTGGCAGGGGTCATATTGTACTTTCCATTTTCTGATTCGTTGACAATTAACAAACACCTCTCAAAACTTATTTTTACTCTCTATATGATTTCAAAAACTTAAAAAGCTCTAGCACATGATTTAATCCCTGCTTCCCTCTGCGAAGGGCCTTTCTTTTACTTTTATGTTGAGTCAGTTTTCCTACTTCTTTCTATCTTAGAAGCAAACACTAGTGTCAACTTTGGTGCAACAATTTTTATATGCTCGTATATTGCACTTATTATATGCTTTGTGTTGACAAATATCCATGAGATATATATGTTGAAAGTTGAAAGCAATTGCTGAAACTTAAATCTTCCTTTGTGTTGGTTAAATACCTTTTACTTAGAATCTATTGCTTTATGAGTTAACTCTTATGCAAAACTCTTTGATGCTTGTCTCGAAAGTACTATTCATGAAAAGTTTTTGCTTATATGATTCAGTTGTTTGCTCATTATCTACTTGCTAGCAAACTATAGACCATTGACCTGGATCACTTCATTCATAACATGTGCTTTACAATATATTTGATCAAGATTATGATTGTAGCATGTCACCTCAGAAATTATTTTGTTTTTATCGTTTTACCTACTCGAGGACGAGTAGAACTAAGCTTGGGGATGCTTGATACGTCTCAAACGTATCTATAATTTCTGATGTTCCATGTTGATATTATACCAATTGTTACATGTTTTATATACACTTCATAGCATTTTTATGCATTTTCTGGGACTAACCTATTAACAAGATGCCACAGTGCCAGTTCCTGTTTTCTGCTGTTTTTGTATTCCAGAAAAGCTAGTCTGGAAATATTCTCGGAATTGGACGAAACTTGGACAGAACCTCCTATTTTTCCAACACGAAGACGGAGTCCAGAGGAGAGACGGAGGAGGGCCACGTGGCACCCACACCATGGGGCCGCGGGCCCCCCTGCCGCGCCGTGGGGTGGTGTGGGGCCCTCGTGGCTCCGCAGCCGCCGCCCTTTCGCCTATTTATTCTCCCGACGCGAAAACCCTAAATACCCGAGCCATTATCCACGAAAAGTTCCAGAGACGCCGCCGCCGTCAACCCTAGCTCGGGAGGGTTCAGAAGCTCTTCCCGGCACCCTGCCGGAGAGGGGAATCATCACCGGAGGGCTCTACATCACCATGCCTGCCTCCGGAGTGATGCGTGAGTAGTTCATCCTTGGACTACGGGTCCATGGCAGTAGCTAGATGGTTGTCTCTCCACTTTATGCTATCATGTTTAGATCTTGTGAGCTGCCTATCATGATCAAGATCATCTTATTGTAATGCTACATGTTGTGTTTGCTGGGATCCGATGAATATTGAATACTATGTCAAGTTGATTATCAATCTATCTTATATGTTATTTATGATCTTGCATGCTTTCCGTTACTAGTAGATGCTTTGGCCAAGTAGATGCTTGTAACTCCAAGAGTGAGTATTTATGCTAGATAGTGGGTTCATGCCTCCGGTAATCTGGGAGAGTGACAATAACTTCTAAGATTGTGGATGTGCTGTTGCCACTAGGGATAAAATAACCGATGCTTAGCTTAAGGGTACGCCGTTAGGTCTAATGCATTTGTTTACATTACGCACATTACTTAATGCAATTATCCGTTGCTTGCAACTTAATACCAACGGGGAACTCGGTATGACAACCTGGCGGTGGATTATTAGTCATAGACGCTGTTGGATAACGGTCTATGTATTTTGTCGTAATGCCCACATGAATATCATAGTAATCATCATGTCATATATATGCATTGTCATGCGCTCAATATTTTGTCAATTGCCCAGCTGTAATTTGTTCACCCAGCATGTTAGTTATCTTTTATGGAGAGACACCACTAGTGAACTGTGGACCCCGGTCCATTCTTTTACACTGATAATACAACCAACTGCAAACATTGTTCCTTTTCATTCTCTGCAATTTACTACTGTTTTCCACACCATACGTTTAATCCTTTGTTTTCAGCAAGCCGGTGAGATTGACAACCTCACTGTTTCGTTGGGGCAAAGTAGTTTGATTGTGTTGTGTGCAGATTCCACGTCGGCGCCGGATTCCTGGTGTTGCGCCGCGCCATATTCCGCCACCAACAACCTTCAGAAGTGATTTCTTGCTCCTACTGGTTCGATTAAACCTTGGTTTCATACTGAGGGAAACTGCTGCTACACTGCTTCATACCTTCCTCTTGGGGTCTCCCAGCGAACGTGTGATCCACGCAATCAAAGATCACTCTGTCGACCCGGGAGAGGGTCGGTGAACTCGTAGTCGAGTCCAACGCACTTGATCGGGGCGGCGTCGAGGAAGAACTTCTTCACGTCGCGGATCCACCTCTCCACGCGTGATGCACGGAGGGTGACCCATACCTTGAAGTGCATATCTTCTTTGATGAAATAGTACAACCGAGACGAAGGTACGCGTGCGAGTGGCTCCATTGGAATAGAAGAGAAGGATCGAGAGAGAGTTTTTGCAAGATTAGAGAGAGATTAGGTTGCTTAAGGCCATGGATTAGTGTAGCTTATATAGGGCGGAGAGGGAGGCCGCGGACAGAGGGAGGCCGGCGGGCGGCGGAAGTGATTAAATTCCGGGCTGATCATCTTCCAAAGTGCAATCAAAACGCCGGGCTGATCATCTTCCAAAGCGCACCGTCGGCGGGAGATTTACAGGTTTAAAGACATACCTCTAGTACCGGCTCGTAATAGGAGCCGGTACTAAAGGTCTCTCGCACGTGGTCCTGCCGAGCCAGACACCTCTAGTACCGGTTCGTATTACGACCCGGAACTAGTCTGTTGCGGCCTCGTAGCCTTTGAACCGGGACTAGTCCCCCCCTCTAGTCCCGGTTCGTAATCCAGCCGGGACTAGAGCCCGATGTGGCTCTGGACGAAAGCCCTTGTTTCTACTAGTGTGCACTGCAACTCATGCTTTTGCCATCCAATTCGACCCCTTATCCATTTCCTGAACATATAAAATTAGTCGTAACTTCTTTTTCGTGATTGGGTACTGGAGTGTGATTTGAATATTTGATCATTTGTTAAGCTAGTCTTTTGTTAAGCTAGTCTTTTGTAATTACCAAAAAGAACCCAAATTTGTTTATCCGTATTATTTTCCCAACATAAAAAAAGACATGCAGTAGAACTGTTAACCGGTTCTGTTTTTGTTAACAACACACTGGTATATAGATCAGTTGCTCAACAACTTGAACTACAAGCGATGGATTCAGATTCGATCCATTACAGAGGAGCAGAGAAATACGAACGAGAGGAAGAGGAGACAGAAGCGAAGGAGGCCGAAGCCATCCAGTTCCAAGCCAAGTCCACCGTAGCCAGTCTCTAGGTATATGTAGCAGCTGCCTTCAGTGGCTTCCGATAAGCCCAAGCCCAGGAGACGCAGCCCATGGTCTAGCCCACGGTGACAATAGGGAAGGTCGCTAACAGTTTCCTTTGATATCTCTGAAGCATTTGTTAGGAGGGGGGGGGGGGGGGATTGGCTACGATTGTGACGGTGAGTGACGATGACCATATACAAAGCTATTGTTGGATGATTGGATCATGTAGGGTGTGGCGTCCCGACCTGACTGCTATAACAGTGATACTGTGTCTCCGGTTATCCGATACCACCAGACACACTATCAAAGCATAATAGAGATCAAGACTTGTGGAACAACAGGCACATCACAGACTCTACGACACAAAATCATTATAGTTCAACTCTTATAATAGAGAAAGATAGCAAATGACAACCAGAGGTCACAGATCCAACAGTACAACAAGCAAAAGCAAAGTGTGTTGTTCTAAACAACAAGAAACCAAATTATGGCCTAAGAGGCCTACAGATAAACATCCAAGCGCCAGCTGTTCCGGGATGTCCCAAGCTGCCACCTGGGAACCCCAGACTACTCGTCGACGTCCACAAAGAACCCACCTTCGAGGTCGGTGAAGTCCTCCTCTGAAACAAAACAAACGACGTTGAGTTCGACGAACTCGCAAGATTATATATAGAGCTTTAGCTCGATGAGGCTTTCAAAGTTTTATGGCTGTTTTGCATAAAGCTGATTTTATTTATGAAAAACATAACACAATGGCATCGACTATTCAGAGTATTTTCAAAAGGGGGTAAGAAGTAACTCTTTTCTCTTGATCACCCTTTTTCATCATCAACCACCATCATCAACCACAGTACCTGTTTCACCAAGGCACCTCCCGAATCACCCCCGAGGAAGTCAACCTTGCATTCTTGAGTGGTACCTCTAGTACCCAGTTTTTAATCATTCCGTTAAAGTTATTCTATGATCCTACCTTCACTTCCCAAGTCGTCCATAACCGCGGACACGGCTTTTCGAAAAGATTTACCCTGGAGGGGTGTACAATGTTTGCCACGCGTACCGTCCGGCCCATTACCTGTACAATTAGCTCTCTTCCTGGGAAAGCCGGCTGGGTGGGAGCGGTGTCGACTTCTCCCTCGTTAAGGACTTTCCAGGATCATCAGTGGCGGCAGGACTGCCAGTGCCTCCAACACCCGCCCCACGGCCACTCATTTTCCTAACACCACCATCCTCATCTCAGTTCATCCCACCATCATCACGCACGCGCAAATGGAAGCCCGAACTAGAGGACCCTGGCTAGCCCCGCTCGAGTTATTTAGTCTATGAGGGTTCCTGCACTGCGAATGCATAGGCCTCACGCATGGTTGCACGCTCAGTCTTGGTTCAAGAGGTATAGAACTCGCACCTAGGCGGCGAGAACGAGACAAAGCACCACAACCACAGTGGCCTTTCATCCCCACCTTTAACCATTTTATTATCCGTCACCACAATTTCCTCCACCATCAACCATTTATCTCATCACCTGTTTCCAACATGAACCATCCATCGTATAGCTATGCAATTAACTAAGCATGGCTAAGCATCAACATAGCATAGTAAGTATCTCAGGCCAACAATACAAACCTATGGATAATAGGAGGGAAAACAGGTATTGGCATCGGAAACTTAATGCAACTATAGGATACTCTAATCCAATACAATTGACATTTGGAACCGCATGCAATATTATAGTGGAGAAAATAGTTGCGGAAACATAGGATAAGATATGCTCAGAGGGGGGATTACGCTTGCCTTGTTGAGCAGAGGAGTCAAACTGCTCGTCGGAGTAATGGTGCTCAACTCCGAACTCGTGATCTACCGGAGAGCAAACAACACCGGAAAGCAAAAACAACAATCAGCACATGGCAATTGTGCAAGGCATACAAAGATGATGATATGACATTTTAAATGCACCCTAAAAGCATTGAACATGACCAACCAGTTAAATGGGGTCCCCATTATATCTATTGCATTATTTGGAAATAAACCTCATATTCAAACTTAGTGATTATAATTACCACTAGAGCACATTATTGTAATTGTGATCAATTATGCATGATGATGATTCGGGGTGATTCATATTTTTCTGAACATTTTGGTATATTACACGTAATTTTCTGTCGTCCCGGTAAAAGTTATTATTTTTTTATAAATTTCCTCCTTTAAATTTATAATTTTAATTGATTTATTTTTAACAACAAGAACATTGCATACTCGACTTCGAGAGAGGGATGGGACAGGAGGTTCATCGAGGTTCGATGTTCCTACTTGCGCGAGGGGGGGAAGCGGGAGGCATGTGCTACAAGGGAAAAATGAAAAAGAATCAACAACAAAAAAAGACAGTCCACCCGGCCTCCAGCCCGGTCTGGGCCGGCTGGCAGGCCGGCCAGGTTACAGAGGCCTCCGGCCTCCCGACCGGTTTGGGCCGGCTGACAGGCCGGCCACATGCCCGAGAGCATCGGCCTCCTGCCCGGCCTGGGCTGGCTGTGAGGCCGGGCAACGCGCGACGACGGCGACGCGCTGGACGCGTTCGAGCACGGCGGAAAAAAAACGGCGATGCTACGGCGTGAGAGAAGATGGGAGGAGGCCAGCGAGGGCACGACGAGGAGCGGCAGCTCACCAGGGATGCGTGCTTGTGAGCGGCGAGGTCGGAGACGGTCCACGGCGGCGGGAATCGGGCGGCGGAGCTACGGTGGTGGTCGGAGGGGAAATCGGACGGCGGCGTCGATTCACGACCTCCCCGGTCGATTCCTCGGGCGGGGGAGGAGCTGGCGACGCGGCGGAGCCGCTGGTGGGCTCGGATTCGTCCGGGACAACCTCAATCGGCGGCAACGAGCACGGCGGCCATGGCGGCCATGGCGCGCCCTGGGGGAAAGAGAGATGGGGAAACGGGAGCAAATTGAGGGAGGAGCAGGTGTGGCTCGTGGCGTGCTTGCTCTCCTTCGCAGGTGGGGCAGAGGGGAGGGCCAGGTGCGGCATGCACGCGAGCGAGGCGCGGGCGGGTGCGACGCGAACGAGCTCCCGGGGTCGCTATAGAGGAAGAAGAAAGGACTTCGCGGAGAACCCCCTGCAGAACTTTCACATATCACAACTAGGTCCTTTCCTGTTTATTCTTTTAAAACCAGCAGTAAAACAAATGATTTTATTAAGGCACTAAACAATTTTATAAAAATATGAAATAATTTGTGTAGCCTTTTTATACCCTGTGGAAGCTCCACAAGAATTGGTGCCTCAAAATAAATTAGTTTGGACCACATTTGTTCATAGGGTCCATTTACGGCATTTTGCTAAAATCCAAAATATTGCTCCTTTGGAAATTTAGAGCAATTGCAAATTATTACTTTTGAACACTTGAACTTCCGTGACAAATATAAGAAGTCAAAGTCTTTATATTTGCAAGTTGAATGCTTTCATTGTGATGAAGTTTGGTTGGAGCAAGTTTGGCACTTGTTTGTAATTGATGTCAAACTCATTTGTGTGTGGTTTAGCAAGTTGAAAGTGGATGCCATGATGCAATGCAACACAAAAGCGAAAATTTTACTCGGGTTTTTAGGTTTCCGAACCTGGGCTGTTACATAGGGCCCGCTTGGTTCGCTGGATTTTAGCCAAAACGATCGTGCCATTTTACGGAGCTGACAACCTCCCACTGAAAATCTAGCAAGTGCGGGTAAAGAAAATACCTCTCGGTAATGGGTGTGGCTAGTGCTCGGTCGACTGAGAATTAATTCTCAGTCAACTGACGTCACATGTATTTATATGGAGCGATTTGCTTTGTACATACCGGCGATCGATCGATTAACGTACACGGTCCTTGTTTGATGAACGAAGGAGCTGGGCTGGGCCGTCTCAGTTCGGCCCATTGTCTTTTTTTTCCCGTTTGCTGTGTCTTTTTAGTTTATGGGTTTTTTCCTCACAATTTTTTCTTGCTTACACAAACATACGAGGATACTTGATAATCAAGATACAATTCTATTGAAAATGTATGGACTGAGAGACACACCATTAACTACTATCCTCTCATCAGTGTATGGATTAACAAACGGTCTTTTGATCGTTGGCTGATTCATTAAATGGATTAACAAACTGTCTTTTGATCGTTGGCTGATTCATTAAATGGATTAACAAACTGTCTTTTGACCGTTGGCTGATTCATTAAAAATAGTACCGTTGCATGTACGAGTTTTGCTCAGCAACAAAAAAAATCAACAGCCATGCATGTGTACTAGATACATGTACGCTTTTTCTTAATGACTGTGCGTGACATGTGGTACTTGTTTTGTTAAGCGGCCGATCGTCCTCGTTGTGCCGACCCCATCTATGTCGTCTCGTCGAGAAACCATTTCCAAATGGAAATAATCTCAGTTGCGACCTGATTTGCAGCTGGAAAAAAACTCAGTTGCGACCTCACTTGCAACCGGATGAAAAATCTAAATTGCAACCCGACTTGAAACTAGGGAAAAATCAGTTGTGGCCCAGCTTGCAACTAGGAAAAAAACTCAGTTGCAACACGACTTGCAACTAGGAAAAAACTCAGTTGCAATCCACTTCCAACTGGAAAAAATCTCAGTTGCGACCTGACTTGCAACTGGAAAAAACTCAGTTGCGACATCACTTGCAACCGGATGAAAAATCTAAATTGCACCCGACTTGAAACTAGGGAAAACTCAGTTGCAGCCCACTTTGCAACTAGAAAGACTCTCAATTGCAAGCCGACTTGCAACTAGGAAAAAACTCAGTTGCAACCCGACTTGCAACTAGGAAAAAACTCAGTTGCAATCCACTTCCAACTGGAAAAATTCTCAGTTGCGACCTGACTTGCAACTGGGAAAAACTCAGTTACGACCTCACTTGCAACCGGAAGAAAAATCTAAATTGCAACCCGACTTGAAACTAGGGAAAACTCAGTTGCGGCTCAGCTTGCAATGAGAAACACTCTCAATTGCAAGCTGACTTGCAACTAGAAAATAACTCAGTTACAACCCGACTTGCAACAAGGAACTTCCAACTAGAAAAAATCTCAGTTGTGACCTGACTTGCAACTGGGAAAAACTCAGTTACGACCACACTTGCAACCGGAAGAAAAATCTAAATTACAACCAGACTTGAAACTAGGGAAAACTCAGTTGCGGCCCAGCTTGCAACTAGAAATACTCTCAATTGCAAGCCGACTTGCAACTAGGAAATAACTCAGTTGCAACCCCACTAAAGACTTATAGAAAATTAAAAAAGAAACCAACTCTTAATGGATATATAGAAAAATCCACACACAAACATTACAAGGACAAAACGTCAACCCAGTTCACAAAAAAACGGGCACCAGTCCCACAAAAAGAGAAAAGCTGACCACCAAGTGCAACACAAAAATCTTATTTGCAACCTTATCTACAACTAAAAAAAATCAGTTGCAACCCCAAGTGCAACTGAAAAATCTCAGTGTCAACCCCACACGCAAATGATAAATCTTGTTTGCAACCCTATCTGTATCTTAAAAAACTCAGTGAAACCACGTCTATAATTAGAATAAAAAATTAATTGCAATCGACTAAACAACTCCCACACTATCAAAAAACACGACGAAGTCTCAGTATACCAAGAATTAGTAAAGAAGACTTATATTTTTTGGTACAATGCAATGGCGTAACAGAAGTACCGATAATACTCTTTTATGGCTTTTGTAGGCTGAAAATAAGTATTTATAAAAAAGATAAAAATAAACAAAAAGGTCAAGGTAAAACAAAACCGATAAATATCAGTTATTAATGTAAGCACACATGTTGCTTGTATCGTGGTTGTTAGTATGCTCATGTGGACCACCGGAGGTCGCCATTTTGATATTAGCCAATAGCAGTTATTTTTATCGAATCTCTCATTTTGCTAGCCGACCTTGCACTGTTAGCAGCCTCTGCAAAATAATATGAAAGAGAAAACAAACTACAAAATTCACACGAATCTCTGCACAAGATCTGGCGACTGTACAGTTTACTGAGTACTAAGGTAATTCTCAGCAAAACCGAAAATATAATGAGAAAAAAAGTATATGGAAATACAAAACTATACAAACAAACAAGAAGTACCCAGCTAATTCGGAAGAAAATCAATGAAAACTCCAGAAAAAAATCCACACACATGCGGCCCAAAACTGTAGATAAAGAAGAAAAAAAAGAAAAGGCCACACACGTGCATGCGGCCCAACTCTGGAGAGTCTGGATCCATCGATTCGTCTGGCTCTACTTTACCTGTGCCTGCGTACACACCGCGTACAACGACGACAAAACAAACGCACGGAAACGGTAGGAATCTCGACGTAAGATTGAATGGTCGGGAAGTCGATTGAGCACTAAGCTAATTCTCAATCAATTGAAAATTAGCAAAACCGCTCGGTAATATTGAACGAGCATCCAAGCGGGGCCGTATGGGTATTGCTAGCAAACAACCTATGACATCGGCTGTAGGTTGCGGTCCTTATGGCTCCAAGGTTATCTGTTCCGTACCTCTTGAATGCCACTACTTTGCGATCACCGCATTATCTTCCCATAGTAAACTAAGCGAAACACGCTGAACGGGATTTGTTTTCTGTATCAGGTCGAACATATATACACGTTGACAGGGAAGGATGCTTGCTGTGTGTCCTCGTCAAATGGGTGCCCGCTATATTCCAGTCAGTCGGTAATCCAGTTGTTCATCCGCTTGTTTCCCGGACACGTTTGCCGCGCTGCCAAGCATATCCATGCGGCACAGACGTGGAACCCCGCACCTGATCCGGCACGCAGCCTCTTGCCTCGGCCTATTTCAATCCCTGGACCGCGCACCGGATGCCTCCTCCCGCACCTCCATTCGCTCTTCCATCCATCTCCGACTACTACCTGCCGCCGGTGCCATCTGCATCGGTTTGTTCCCGACTCTCCGCCGGAAGGCACACAGCCAGCTAGCTAGACAGCGATGGATCACGCGGCGGAGGCGCAGCGGACGGACCTGATGACGATCACGAGGCACGCGCTGAACGAGCAGGGCCGGCACCCGGAGTCCAGAGGAGACTTCACCATCCTCCTCTCCCACATCGTCCTCGGCTGCAAGTTCGTCGCGTCCGCCGTCAACAAGGCCGGCCTCGCAAAGCTCATCGGCCTCGCCGGAGAGACCAACATCCAGGCAAGCCTTCCCGTCCGTCACCTACACGCCACACCTAGTTAATTAAAGTCCTTACTTATCCAACGAGGTCAAGTCCCTTTCTTGCTTTGTTTAGTCTCATTGCGCGCGTTGACAAAATTAACATGGGATGAGAGCAGGGGGAGGAGCAGAAGAAGCTGGACGTGCTCTCAAACGAGGTCTTTGTCAAGGCGCTCGTCAGCAGCGGCCGCACTGTAATGCTCTGACTCTCCTAAACATTAGATCAGATCAGTGGTTATCTTTTCGGAGTCTTATTAATTAATTAAGGCTCTGACTTTTGCTCTCTGACCTCTGTAGTGTATCCTCGTGTCTGAAGAGAACGAGGAGGCCATATTCGTCGACGGCCCACTCCGCGGAAAGTATGCAAATCTAGACACAGCTTACTCTGCTCTTCTTGGCTGGATGCATCATACTCGGTTTGTTTTGTCTCATATTGGAGGGTTCTTTTGCTCTTCAGGTACTGCGTCTGCTTCGACCCGCTGGATGGCTCCTCCAACATCGATTGCGGCGTCTCCATTGGAACGGTATATGCGTTCATGCTCTCAAATTATGACATCGCACATGCCAATACCACTGTGTGTTTATGTTCTGCTCTCTAGATATTTGGGATCTACATGATCAAAGACAAGGACAATGCGACTCTGGAGGATGTGCTGCAACCTGGAACCAACATGATCGCCGCTGGATACTGCATGTATGGGAGTTCATGCACGGTAATTATGTCCCCCAAGTTGTATTTTCAGTTTTCACTCCCATTAGTTCGTCCCAACTGTTCATCCTAGAATGACCGCTGTTCTTACTGATGGCAGCTTGTATTAAGCACTGGAAATGGTGTAAATGGCTTCACCCTTGATCCTTCCCTTGGGGAGTTCATACTCACACATCCCAACATAAAGGTTTGTGCTGCGTACTACTACAGTTTTTTTTTTTTTTACTGAACTACAACATCGTAAATATTTCTGTTTTTGTACCATTTTATTGTTCAGATACCGAGTAAAGGAAAGATCTACTCGGTCAATGAAGGAAACGCCAGAAACTGGGACGTGCCTACAGCAAAGTATGTAAATCTCATTTCGAGTTGTCAAACACCGCAGTCTGTTAACAAGTTAGGCTGAACTTTAAAGCCAAAATTTGCAGGTTTGTAGAGAAATGCAAGTTTCCTCAAGATGGTTCATCACCGAAATCCTTGAGATACATTGGAAGGTGAGTCATCCTTTCAGCTGTTAGTCTGACAGCAAAGTGAAACACTTCAACAGCTATTTCAGTCTGGTTATTCATAGTTTACTAAACCTAAAGATCTTATGTTATGTTTACTGAACCTAATAAGATCTGATGTTATGTTGCTCCTTCTGAACTCTGCAGTATGGTTGCTGATGTTCACCGTACCCTGCTATATGGAGGCATATTTCTGTACCCTGCAGACAAGAAGAGCCCGAACGGAAAACTCCGGTATGCCGATGCCAACAGTCTCCTTCATGGTATCCCCAGCTGATTATCAATATGCTTTCCTGAGGCTTGAAATCTGGAATTTCAGTGTTCTGTACGAGGTGTTCCCCATGTCGTTCCTGATGGAGCAAGCTGGAGGCCAATCTTTCACAGGCAAACAACGGGTAGGCTGAACTGAATCCACCAAATTTTCCTTGTTGTCAGAGCAATATTTTCATCTATATACTATGTTAATTGGTATGGTTCTTGTACTAGCATATTTGAACCTGCATAAATGCATGTAGAATCTTACAAACGCACAGTATCTTAACTTCATGTTCTTGACGATCCTTGGCGTACTTTAACTGAAAATTTGTCGCTGGGTTCGCGTCGCAGGCCCTTGAACTTGTTCCTACTGAAATTCACCAGAGGTCTCCAATATTCCTTGGGAGCTACAACGATGTGGAGGAGATCAAATCATTGTACGCTTCCGAGTCAAGCTATGATCTGAGTGCCTAATATTTTCCGCACTGTCTACCTAAAAAAAAAAAATTATGTTCCCCGTGGTGACGGAATTCGTCAGATAGTCAATTTATGCAGATTCTGAGATGATGGTCTTGGCCTTGATGTAAAGGAATCGGTGTATGTACAGATATTGCACAATATTTATTAAGTAATTACGTACCTTTTGACATGGCAATTTTTTTTGTACATGCCTTTTGGTTTAGGGCTGGATTTTTAAAAAAAATGTAGAGTATAGAACGCACAAATTAATACTCCCTCTACCCTTTTTATTGTCATAGAGGAAGAACCACGGTATGCGGTAGTACACATAGGGTATGTACAACAGGCGATAAGAAAAGGAACAAAAGTACACTACTTACGAGTGGCCGGGGCCGAAGTGACCAGACTAAAAAATCTCAGGTTGGGCTGGTCTTGGGCCTGAATATCGGGCTCGGCATTCAAATCGGGTCCCCAGTATTAACAAAAATGCGAATTCAGTGAGCATTGGACTGGGCCGATCGGTCCTAACCGGGCTTTGTTGGGCTTGGGCCAGACTCAGGCCCTATTACTGTGATCCGAAGGTCAGGCCGAGCCGAGCTCAGGTCGGGTTGTATTTTTTCATATAAGATTCCTCAATCAATGTCTCCCAACCAATCTCTATAAATATGTGCAACACAATGAGGCGTATACAAGTTTCAAGCAACCAGAGGATGACCTCACCATATTGAACTTACAAACTTGTCTCGAACGAAAGATGCTTTATTATCTCATCAAGATGCCTAAAACAACACTTTGTGCTTCCATTCCAGCTACGTTTTCCATGTTTATCCTTGGTGAGGATCAAAACTTTGTGCACAACGTAATATTTAATCTTTTAGAGTTACCTTTATTTTACTCTTTTGGTTATTATTGACTCACTCTGAATGTATAACTTTACAAGTCATACACTGAGAATTTCCCATTTGTGTACAGATACCATCGAAATTTGTATTGACACATGACAACTCGATCATTGCCAATCGCCCTGCAGGGCATTCCATGTCGCAAAACGAGGCCAACTAAATCTTGCCTCAACATCACATTAGGCACTAGGTGGCTAGCCAGGGTGCGTTTGGTTGGGTGGCTAGCCACTAAGTGGTTAGTGGTAGCCACTTTCTAAGTGGTTAGCCCCTGTTTGGTTTGTGGGGTAACCATATTCTGGTATATTCCCTCCAAAATGTGGTTGAGCTCAACCACCAAAAAAGTGGTGGTTGAGGCCAACCACCTATGGTTGGCTCACTAAAATCACCCGCGAAACAGTTTTGACCGCTCACCTCACTCCAAACGCCCTACGAACAACGACCTTATCAGCTTCCCTCGTTTCTTCCCCCTGCCTTTATGATAATTAGTTCTTTGTAGCCGTTATTTGTTAGGCAAAATGATATTTACTTGTAGAGAAAGACTTGCTATTGCCATAGACAAAACTGATAGCACTAACCAGAACTCCTTTAATGATCGTTGGGATGGCATGAAAACACTCTCACTTTTTGGTTTGGATTTCCTTGCCCATTACTATGCTTAATTGGTCGGGAATCCTAATATAGCAATTCAAGTGTTAGGGCCTCCTTAGAAAATGGTTTGGGTTTCTAGATATGTGAATAAGACATTTCTTGAAGTTGCTGATCTTGAAGCTAGATATGATGATGAGTAATTTCTTTATGTCAAGTTTGACGTGAGCTTTCGATGCTAACCTAAGCATTGAAGTAATATTTCTAGGCACTTGTTCTTTTGATGTGAACCATAGAGCTATGGGATATATCATTTTAGTTATATTTGAAATAATACTCTATATTTCTATATTGATATGGCACTATGGCATGTTCTATTTGAAAATAGGGTTGTATCTGGTCTCACAGGGTGGTATTTCTTGACCAGTTATCTTCCCATAACCAAATTTTCGAGCCGCCATTTATAAAAACTGATCCAAAACCAAAGTAACTTTTGTTTGTCGCTATCACACCTGCCCAAAACTGTGAATCTCCCGTGTCAGACATATTTTCCAATGGTAAATTTATTTGGAGGGGTCACGGTCGTCGATGGTAGTTGAAAGGATACATATTCAACCTAGAGGGGGATGAATATATGATTTAAAATAAGTACGATTAAGGTTTGAATAAATGCTCGTCAGTAGCACCAAAGAAGAAATTTGATGGAATTGTGGGGTCATATGAAGAAAACCTAATGTCTTGATCAAGGAACGATTTGTGTAGCATAGGTCAGTACATTTTGGCACGACATGATTCCCTTTTGGATATCTTGAGCAAATATGGTTAAACTCCAATGTGGGAGCCTACTACAAGCTTGTGGGGGAGGGTGGCATATGCCCCCACCACCACCAAAACTCTGGAGCAATTTTCCAAAATGATGTTTACATGACTCTACAAAGGGACGTTTCCATTATCAGAGAGGTTTCAGCTTGCCGCTTGTATTAGGGCTCTGCAACCCGTGCAAAGACACACACCCCGAGCATTTCTGGACGCAGCTTGGCGCGCTGATGAGAAACCTCACCAACAGGGCGACATACTCGTCGTCGCTGTTTGCGGCCGACGCGACCGATTTGACGCCCTTCACGAAGATATACGTCATAGCCCATCGCACCCGTGACCGCGCCGTCGACGACTGCAACTTGTTCCTCACCGTAGTCGTCTCTTACATCCTAGAGTTCTGCAACACGAAGCAGAGAGGACAGATCGCCCCGGAGCTGCTCCATCTGGTACCACTTGTACCCTTTGTACAACGCACATGTCGTTGAGGCGGCGATGCATCTGCCTGCTCCAGAAGACGGTGGAGACAGCGACACCGATCACTTCAGCCCTGCAGGACGCGCTGGTGAGTCAACAAAAGCCTCTGTCAACTTTGTGCTTTGGTCCCTACGCTAAAAGTTGTGCCAGTAAACCTTTTCTTATCTGCTTTGGAACTATTCGGTTAAATATTATGCTAATTATTCGGTTATTTCATGAAACCTTGATATTTTGGTGGGGGGTCGAACGATTAGGTTAGCATGGGATGGTTGAGGGAAAAGAAGGCACTGACAAGTGGGCCCCACTCATCGGTGGCACTGACAAGAATGTACCCCCAGCCCACCGGAGTTCAAACCCCAGGTTTGATGCTAGTGTTTCTCATTTAGCTAGAATATTCTTCACCCGTGGTGAACCCAACTGTCAGCTCAGTCTCTTGGAGGTGCTCATAGGGGTAAGGTGTGTGTGTGCGTTCATAGGGGTGAGTGTATGCGCGTGTATGTGAGCATCTGCGTTGTACTGTGATTCGCAAAAAAAAACATTTGATCTGTCCTCAAAGTTAGGTTTTAGTTGAAATAATCATTTTTCTGCTCTAACATCGCCGGGTCCAGAAAACTTGACAATAGGAACATTCCATTCTGCATAAAAAGTGCTTACTATAAGGTAAACTCCCATTAATTTTAAAAAAACTCCCATTAATTGTTTCCTCGTAACGAAACTACAATAGAGTCAAACTTAACAATATAAGTGCACTTTCTGGCCACCAACAATGGATCCAACAAAAGCTAGTAATAACACAATATCAACCCTATGCTCCAAAAATCGCCAGACAAAGACTTGTCAAAATCACAGAAGAACAGTTTCACACATCAAGGATATCTGATCAGCCATAGAAATTTAGCAAAACAGCCCTCATGTCCACGTCAAGAGAAATAAGAGTACATAAGATGCATCCACCTTTTTATTACACCATCATCGATGCTGCCTACATGAATACCATGTGCCCTGAAGCTTTTAGCTTACCATTTACAGTGGTAATTGGCTAATTCCTGTTCCGAGCTGTAGTTGTCTTTGCATCCAGATTTCCAAGAAGTGGCATGAAATAGGAGGAAACTTTGCAAATTGATGTCCTCTGGGGCTGGAAAAGCATGTTATGGGCAATTAGCTAAGGTCAACAATCGTAGTGAGATTGACATGAAAATGCAATTTTCTACTGAATTAGACCAAACAAACATTCACAGACTGCATAGTCTACTAAAATACTGCACTTTTTTTTTTAGATAAGGGGGTGCGGATCCCCGGCCTCTGTATCAAAATGATGCACACAGCCATCCGCAATTATTCAACAAAGCTTACAAGATACAACAATGATCAAACCGAAGTCAACCGCTCGGCAACAAGAGTCGCTACAACTATGATGGGGGTGACCATGATCAGAGCCGCATGCTTTGACCTCACACCTACACACATCATCTACAACCGGAGCACCGGTCCAGCATACCCTCAACGCGCACCGCATGCGCGCGCTACAGAAGTCGCTGCCACCATCTTCCGCCATCCCATCTTCAGTGTCGATCAACGCGGTGACCTTGCAAGGCCTGCCATCGGCGCCGCCACGGCGCCAAACAGCTCCACCATCCTGCGCGAGTCCATCATCATACGCTCGTCGTCGAGACCCTGCTGCGCCACGCTGCCGAGACTCATCGTCGTCAACGTGGTAGATGTACACCACTCCACATCTTGCATCCGCCGTCCAGCATCTGCTCCAAAAAACGATGCCCTCAAGAGGGAGAGCGACACCGATAGCGCCGCCATCGTCCGACCCGGAAAACCCGGGATCTGGGGTTTCCCCCGGAGCAGCGCGAGTGGGTAGACAGTGGCTGCCACAACGATGCCTTCAACAAGGTAACGACGCATAAGCGTCGCCATCGCCAGTCATGACCATAGTCAGATCTCGGTTTTCACCGTTAGCCACGCCTCCCCAACTCACCGCCGGGGCCAACTGTGGGATCGAGGAACGCCACAGCCAACCGGCCAGCCACCTCCGACGGAGGAGGAGGCCACCGCCACCAAGCCAGGCACCGAAGTCCCGGCCTCCTCGTGTAGCGGGAGAAGTCCAGAGCTGGCGCGTCGTCGTCGGAGTAGACACAGCGGCAGCAGCCCCGGCCCGTCCAAGCCCAAAGGCCCCAGATCGACCGCCGCCGCCAGGCCGCTGGATCCACCTGCCGCCGTTGCAGATCGCACGTCCTGGCCGCCACCACCCCGCAGCACCACCGCTGGTCGGCCGGGCCGGACGCCGCCGGCGCAATCAGACGAGAGGCTGAGGAGAAAAGCCGCCGCCGCCGCCGCGCCACTAGGGCTTTGCCCTGCAACGCCTCTGACGACGGCGGCGGAGGGGATCTAGCGGGTGGGTGAGGCGGAGGCGGCGGCGGGAGGGGTCTCCCCGGTGCGGCGCGGCGCCGCCGCACGAGGGAGGGAGGAGGTTAGGTCGAGGGAGTAGCAGTCAAATACTGCACATATAGGCTAGACTGCTACACTGTTTCTAACAACCGGGTACCACCGTCAAGATTGGCCACAGTACACATACAAAGCCAAAATAAAGAAAAGTAGTGAACCCTTGAACTATAAAAAATGTTAGAACTGATGTTCCTTTTTCCCAAGGAAAAACAGGCCTTATAAAATCACTCTGCGCATAATTTCTGCTCATATAAATGTCACATGGGAATTGACGGAGGCATTAGGCATTCCAGCCCAACCTAAAATTAGGAATGTATGCATGTATTACAATCAGAGGAGCTCCAAGGAAACAACCAGGACCACCTAATTTTTTTTCTCCAAAATGGGCAGTTACCCCGGCCTCTACATGGAAGAGATGCATACGACTTTATAAGGACCAACCAATTGTTATTTGGAAGAAACAATAGATTACAAAAATTCGCGGACTGCATGTGCTACGATAACCTTAAGACACTAAAGAAGTAGATGCCCTGATATCCTGAAACGACACTGTGCAAATACTACCCCAACTAGAATAAGAAATGGACTATAAATCCAGAAACCCACTGCCCTGATGCTTATGTTTCTAGTATATAGTTTAGTGCTTCATCTGGTCACTGAAATCAGAATCAGTAACTTAGCATACAACTGTGCAATGTGAATATGAAAAGGGACCTGAATCATTGAAAGGAAGTACATTCATGTCACATCAAACTTCGATCATAAAACCTGAATCACTCAAACCTAGAACTATCAACCGACAGCCACTATCACTAGGCTCAAAACAATCCATACACAGAGGATAGAACACCTATCAAGTATCAACTGATATCTATTATCACTAGGATGACTGTAAATTTTGTGCAGCGTGCAGAACAAACCTCACATAATGACGGCAACTATTCCAGGAAACAAGATCCTTTCAATTGATCCCAATGAATAGTTTCGGCTACATCCTTCCCATATCTGACTTGACGGCCTTCAAGATTCTAGAATAGTGGTAGAACAAAGCAAGTTGATCGCCCTCTAGGCCACCAATCACCAAGTCAAAACGACCATATCTACCAACATATGATGCAATTTTATCATTAGTGAGAGACTTTATGTTGGTAATCTGAATTATTGTGCTAGTTTGTGCCTGTGTCTGATCCCACCAACCCTTCAGAATCCTCCTATTAACTTCACCTATCTCAACTGAAATCAATGTCTTTATGCGGATGCCAAGCCTGTGCAAAGCAATCTCTCCTCCTCCAATGCCGCTGAATAAGGACACCACATTAACACCATTGGGAAATATGTCCTTCAACACCGACAAGTGGCAACCCACACTATCAACTTGGAATGAATCGCCAAGAGATTTGTACCTCTCTGTCTTGGCAACTCCCCTTGTGTGGTTTCTTGGGAGACCAAGTAAATATTCCATCTCATCTGGTTCTAGAGGGGCAACCTTGTTCTTTCCAACCCAAAAAAGGTTCCATTTTCTGCACTCGTCCATTACATACTTCTGAACATTTAGAGGTGGTGGATCACTTGAGCTTGCAAGAGCACGTTCAATCTGTTTTATCAGATTTGGACTTGGCACACGGGTCTGCAAGCAATCGAGCTGATCTCTATGATCCCAAGACGGCCACCAGTTCTTATAATGAGGAAAGGCCTTTAAAATGGTATTCGGAGCGAGAGGAAGGAGACGTGTCCTGTTCTCAATTGGCAAATTATGGACATAGCCTCTTTCTCGAGCAGCTGCACAGAAGTGCTTAGAATCGACAAACTCTGGCTCTATATCATACAGGTTTCTAGAAATTTCCATCCATACACTTCTTGGAGATCGGGCCTCATTTTCATAGTAGAAGTAGGGTGGCCCAAAAGCTTGTTTAGGAAGACTCCTGGTCACTGACCGTAGCCTGTCACTAGGAAAGTTGAATCCAACCATTGGATTTGGGAGAGGCATTGGTTCGCCATGGTTACCATACAAGGGGAGTCGACTTCCTTGTGCTCTACCTCCATAACGCTTCATCTTTTTCTTGCTCTCTTCCATCAATCTTGCTCTTTTTCTCCCTCCAAAGGATTCAAAGCCTCTATCAGTAACCTGCCAAATTATACACAAATTTTCAGTGTCTTTGCATCAAATTAAAAGAGGAAATAGTTTCTTCAAATGTACAATCAAACCAACATTTACCTCAGATTCAGATAAATTCATATTATTACAATTTCCTCCAGCTTGGGATGCATAGATGGAATCAACTAATACACAGAGAGAAGCATCCACACCTAGGAATTTTTAAACAAAAATAAGAACATCAGGTGTCTTTTCCATGCAAGAATAATAACAATAAAAAAGAGGCATACCACATCTGACAATGGCCATTTTTGCTTCATCTGCAGGAAAGCCCATGTTTACTAAGGAATTGATCTTGTTGTCCTGCTCAAAAGTAAAACAAAAACAGAGATTAGAAAGGATATGCTACAACTTACTTCCTTTTTTACTCTAAGTGAATAATGATAGGGAGTTAGGGACAGAGGCAATGGGATCAAGATACAGACAACAGTCTACCCAAGGAACTGATCGAGAATTAAATCACTGGTTTAGGAATTCAACTTGTTATTCTCTTATGTTCTTTGAGAATGACACCAATAACAGGCTGAGGCGTAGACCAGTGGTGGGGAGGGGCTGATGCCTTCCCACCCATCCAGGTTCGAGTGCTCTCACACGCATTTTGGGATTGTTGTACCTTTATTCTTAATGACAATGCCATGGGACCCACCCCATCGGTCTCGTATTTAGAATGACACCAATATACCGGTTAATGAATGCATGAGCAGAAACGCTCGTTGTCTTACATTTGAAAATAACTACCACACTAGCAATATGAAGCACTTTTGGTTGTGCTGGAAGCCTGGAATAAACTGAAGGTACACGACTCATGTTGTAGCTTCATCAAATGGCACTGGTGGCTGGATGCATAGCACTGATGAAACACAACTATGTGGTCTCACCAGTGTTGTTTTCATGATAAAAACTGATGACTGATATTCAAATGCATACAAAATGTAACTAATATTCAAATGCACGAGAGCTGAAGGGAAGTGAGTGGTGCGTAAATAGAACTATTCGTCACAATCACAAACAATCAGGACATGATTCATTTTCTACTTTTCCAGTTTTTTTATGACTCTGTGATAGGTATTGGTCTGATGGTATTTAAACTCACTTCCTAACATGATGAGAATTTTATGTAAACAACATAAAATGCTCAAACTTATAATGCAATTCTACACTGATGAAGTAAACAAAGAGATCAAAAGGTACGTAAAGGGGATCAAGGTATCCATGGCAAAGATTTCACATGTATCAGAATACATGTGATCAAAGATTTCTCAGATATGCCACAAAATTGAATTTATCCAGATCCTAAATATATCTTGACTGTGAGGCTCTTGAAAAAAAAGGGGATCTTCTCGCAACTGGAGACCATTCCTTAAGTGCTAATTTCTACGCCCTGATGGTGCTTGCTATCCAAAGGATCCCCTTGGGAAAACTGGACAATGATCTGTGGGCTTGGGATGCTGAAAACGATGGCTTTTTTCCTCAAAAAAAAAAAAAAACGATGGCTTTTATATACTGTAAAAATCTGCTTACAAGCTTCTATCCTCCTCGGCACGTGTTTTGGAACAACATAACACTTGGAGAATTTTATGGAAACTGAAAATCCCACCTAAAATCTGAACGGTGGAGAGTCATTCATGGATATATGCAGGTGCGTGATGTTCTACAAAAGAGACACATGGAACTACATACTATTTTTAATGATTGTGGTGCCAAGGAACATACTGCATTCCATTTCGATGGAATGTATGTTTGCACGACTTTTCCGGGCAACCTTTAATGAGCTTTATTAAAGTGCTAAGGCTTCACCCTCTTTCATGGGTTGGTGATCTGTTAGATCCAGTTTTTTGCAAACCTGGTGAGGCAGGTGATATTTTCTGTGGTATGTGGTCTATCTGGACAGCTCGCAATAGGTGTCGACATGGAGAAGCGCTCCTGAACCTGAACAAAGCGTGTAAATGGGCGTGGAACACTGCATTTGATCTCATTCAGCTGTCTCTCGAGAGCAAGGGAGAAAATAAATATCTGTAAAGGCCAAATGGGAACCTCCTGTACAAGGAAGCTTGAATATCAATGCCGATGCCACTTTCTCTATGTTGGAAGGACATGGGGTAACGGCTGTGGTGTTTCGGGATGACCAGGGATTTGTCGGAGGGGTTCAGGCGAAGAGATATGTGGCTGTGCAGTATGTGGTAACAGATGCAGAGATGGACTGAAGCTTACCAAAAGCTTCAACCTAAATCATGTCATCATTGAAACTGATTCTAGTTTTTTGTGTCGCTCTAGAGATCCAAAGAAGAAAATAGAACAAGTGATACTCCAATTTTAAACCAGATTGCTGAGCTTAGTAGGAGTTTTATTGCTTCCACTATTAATCATGTAAAGAGAGATGCAAATATGGCAGCTCATATAACTGCAAAATCTGCAACCCTTACAAATCCGGTGTGTGTCTGGCTTGACTAAGCTCCAGAAATTCTAGCAATGTGCATTCAGCATGACTAAGTGCTAATAATATAAGCTTCATGTTCTAAAAAGAGATATGCATGGCAAAGATGTCACACGTATCAACATATATATGATCAAAGATTTCTTCGTTACCAAACTAATGATAAGGAATCATCTACCTCATCACCAGAACCATCAGAGTGGGGTTCTCTCCCATTCGCATTGTCATCACCATCCCAGTTTTCAAAATCAAGATCGTCGTCATTTTTAACACTCTGAGGGATGACAATAGAAGTAGAGCAATTGCCCGCATCCTCGTCTTCTAGTGTCTGCATTTCACATAACCAGTTGTAATATGCAATCCTTGCCATCATGCAGCAAAAGCATAGAATAAATTAAATAGGCAGAAACACATAAACAAATAGTACCTTATATGTGAGAAGCAGCTCGAGCAGTGCATTCGAATCACTATGCCCTGAAAGCAAAATGCTCGGTTTAAACAGAAGGTGCAAATATTTATGACAAATAAAATGTAATTTATTAATTTTAGTATTACCAATCTCCTTAATTCCCTTGAGGACCATCTCTTTTGAAAACCCCATTCCCATGTATCCATCGACTAGAGAAGTCAGGGCGGATCTAGGGGGGTGCTAGCAGGGGTCAGACCCCCCCCCCCCCCCCCCAACGTGTCGCCCCCCTCAACTATTTGTACAGTATAGCAATATACCAATGACAGTATGTAACAATCCATAGTAATTATCTTAAGCCCAAATTTAAAACTAGACCATGTGCCATACGCGCTGAAGCCCAACAGTCAAAGAAAACAGCCCATATGCGAGTCCATCGTGGATTCGTGGGAGGCAGGAAGGTTAGAAGTTGTCTTTCTATTTTCCGTGACTGTTGGCATTTGTTTACCTCGCCGGTTTGCATAGATCAGATCGATTATCGCGCTACCAAATTGCTACGGCGGCGGCGGTCGCCACTTGCTGGCCTCGCACGCGAGTCGCCGGAAGCTAGGAGTAGACGGCGCCATCGAGTAGCCAGCCCAGGACCTATATGCATCCAGGCGATGACCCGGCCCCTCTGTTGATTCTACCGTGGAGTCCAGCTTGAAAAGGTACACCTGCACCTTACGGCTCTGTGATGCAAAGGAATTAATGGAATGAACATTGTTGCTAATAGCTAGCGCATATATTCTTGGTTCAGTATATATTCTGCGCAATATTTTAAAAGATTATCATTTGATTAATTTACTACTAGATTATACATAATTTTCAAAGATGTGCATATAATCAATAAATTATGCTTTCCTTCGTCAGTTCAATTTATCAAAGAAATTTTATTGTGATTGATGGATCGAATAAATAGTTCATTAATGGTTACCATCTCTAGTTACTTTGTGTGGTTTATGTCTTATATTTGGTGGTATTTTCTGTTCAATTTGCCGATCTCCAGATATAGAGATAGGCATTCCGTGCGTGAAAACGGAAAATTTGTTCTGAATTGGTTTTTACTATGTGACACATACTATGAATTTTCTTAAGGTTTTAGCTCGCCCCCCTATGTCCAATTCCTGGCTCCGCCCCTGAGAGAAGTAGATGGTGCTTGCCAATTGGTCCACCCATTAGAATCCTTTGGACAGTCACATGAAAAAAATATCAAAACAAAAATCATAATGATAACAAGGTAATAACAAGTCATGACTAGCTCTTGTCCTGAAAGACACAATTTTCTGACATACCAAAGTTGATGGGCCAGCAACATCCGAGTTTCTAAAGGCCGTAGCTAATGAGGGTTCAGCCTCACCATCACTGTCCCACTCAAAACTATCACTATCGTCACCCTGTGACAAGAGTTAAGCACGCCTTGGTCAAAATTGAAAGCAAACACCAGCAAAGCAATTGTAGAGAAGAAAATTAGGCAACTGGAAATTTTATTGTTCCATAGTACCAAAACAATCACAAGATATCACAAGTTAAATCTCTAGCGCGAAATCAGCACAGCCAGTTCCGTTCTAGAGGCTAGACGCATCGGAAGAAAGAAGAAAAGTCAATCTTTTTTATAGAACAAACCCCCTTCACCAAGTTTGACACATTGTGTCACCTGAAATAAGATTAACTAAAAAATGCACTACTACAGTACAGTTTGATGATGCTTGTATCAAATAATTAAGAAATGATACTTTGCCGACACACTTAACCTATGAATTGCAGTAGATGAAATGGCAGAGAAGAATTTTGGATCATATAGGCGGACCACTGTTGCATAAACTAAAACCATAGGATTCCATATTAAAGAATCCCGGCATGCTCTTATGTCTGATCACGATGGTGTCAATGCGTCCCCATGGAAAGCATACAAAACAGAAGATCATGCGACAGTCAAAATCCCAAAGGATAAAACAACAGAGCCTCATTTCAACTCATAGTGTCCAGAGTGCATCAAATAAGTTTTTGAACCACCAGGCGAGCCTGGCCGCGACATATCCTACTCCTTCGCTGCCGATACATAATGCACAACGACATCCCAGTGGCACAACGGGCAATGGAACGTCCAGCTCGTAACACACAATTTCTCATACTGCTCAGCTACAACTTACATGCTCCTGAGTCTACTGAACACCATTGACTTTCAGAGCAACACTGACAGCGTTAAGAGAGAGCTGATCACCTCTGGCAAGAATCCGACAACAACATGTTTCTACGCTCTGCTTGCTGATCATGGAATGATTTGGAAGAGCATGGGTTTGTATCAAAGCTATACCACGACGACACAAAGTCTCCCTGTGGTAGACAAAACACAAATGATAATATGGTAGCTAAGAGGACAGCTGTGACCGCTGCCCAGCTCTTTAATCAGTGCACCGCATTGCACTGCATTTTCACAACTCACAGATCATATGGGAAAGCTAGACCTATGCAATGAAGTTGCGCAAGCCTGCACAATTCCTAACTTCGTACAAAAGGTTGTGGCAAGGTCACCTACATTTTTTTAGATAAAGATTGTATATTAATATCGCGGAGATACAAATTACACCCAGCCTCTGCAACAACGCAATAACCAAAGTTATTACGGATACACACAGCCGAAAGATAATAAGAAGAAGAAATAAAAAGAAAAGTCTCGCTACAGAGTTACAGTCATTGCAGCAGCCACACAACCACCACCAAAACAAAACCTGATGTCCAATTCTTCAAAAGCAACGCCTTCAAGAAGAACGGTGCCAGACACAACCAATTAAGGTCAGACCCCACTTACATGTCGCTGCTCCAAGTCATGAAACACCAAGCCAATTCCTCATCGCCAGAAAGATTCGAACCACCATTGCTAGCCTCAGATCTCGGCTTACATGACATTCTCCGCCAGCACCATGGAACGAGAACATGTCCCATGATATTAACAGCCAACAGAGCTTCGAAGCGCTCCCTCTGGAATCAAACGGCCAGAGTAAAACATGGGTGCGCACGACCGAATCCCACCCGATCCAGCAATCTCCAGGCATGAATCGCCCAGTGAAGTTCGCCGGCGGAGCCTTCCGAAACTCGTCACTTCAGCCAAATCAACGAGGACACGCAACCAATAGATCTTCGTCTTCGCGCGGGAGAAACCCTAGGACCATCCCAGGCAATCAGCCCCCGATCTGTACGTAAGCTGGACGCACGATTTCGAGGCAGCAAAGCCTAGATGCATCCTCCCGTGCATGCATGCAGATCCAGACGCCCGGCCAGGCGCATGGATCCCAGCTTCAGATGCGATCGAAATCGATCTGAAAATGGATCTGGAGAAGGCTGCCGAATCTTATTGGAAAGGAAACAAGTAGGGTGCCCCGCCGCGCCGCCGCCGTCCGCCGTTGGACAGCCTCCTCCGACAGCGGCTGGGGGGAGGGAGGTCGGGGAGGGGTGCCTAGTGGCTGGGCGGTTCGTTCCCCCAAGTCGTCCGAGGAGGACGACGCGAGGGCCTTCACGTCGTTTTCTGTATTACTTACATGGCCGATATGTTTCCCCGCATGGCTGCCAACGCTGTGGAAAGCTAGTAATTGCCGAGTTGTTAACCATCAGAGAGTAACGGCAACTGTGCTTTTTTGCAGAGTACTGGCTAAAGAGCTATGGGCAACGAGATCAACGAACCACAGGCAACGCATTCTTGCCTGGACACCGAAGACCAACACCTACACCCGCTCCTTCTCCTTCCCATTTTTTCCTCCACTATCACTGCCCCTTCCTATATTTAAATTTCTCTGAAAATGCAGAAAAATACCACATAGCATGAGAAACATATTGACCAGCCGACCAGTCAATGTAACATGAAGTCAGTTTGGTCACTAGTATACAGCGAAATCAGAACGCTATGTAACACTAACATGTGCATTACACTGCATCAGGACTCAGGAGACCACACGAACACGGCTCTTCCTGTTATGTTACTGGTGGCCAGACCCCATTGCTGCTCCAGGACACGTCGAGGAACGCAGAGAGTATCTAGTGCTACCACCCCTTAGGTGGTACCGTTGCTACCGTCAAAAAAACGTATTTTATACGTGTCAAAAAATTATACGGAAAATCGTGAGTGCTCATGAAGTATGTCCATACAACATCCTAAAATTCCATGTCCAAATTCGACATGGACATTGAGAAACAAAAAAGAGAAAATCCAGATTTTCTCTTTTTTGTTTCTCAATGTCCATGTCGAATTTGGACATGGAATTTTAGGATGTTGTATGGACATACTTCATGAGCACTCACGATTTTTCGTATAATTTTTTGACACGTATAAAATACGTTTTTTTGACGGTAGCAACGGTACCACCCTAAGGGGTGGTAGCACTAGATATGTTCTCGTCGAGGAACGGGGGGAAACATGATTATTCCATCAAACAAACCACCAAAACCTGATTGCGCTGTGAGAGAAGAAGATTGGCAGAAGAGAAGCAAGGGAGGAAAAGCTTACCGCCATTGTTGATGTCAGAAGCTACGCCCCCTCCTGCCCCCTCTCTCTCTCTCTCGGCCGCACGGGAGCACGACGGAGGCGGAGGCACAGGCGAGCGCGACGGCGACGGCGGCGACAGAGGACCCGTAGGAGGGAGGAAGAGGGAGCGCGACGGCAACGGCAACGGCGTGGTCTCCTCTGCCCGACCGCCCCTGTCGGTCTCGGCTTTAGAGGAGGACTAGAGGAGGAGGAGCAGACGATCGCGCAAGTCTGCTGCTCCCGCTGCGGCTTGCCGCCTACACGGGCGTTCCCCTGTTTTCAATCGTGGGGTAACCGGAAATTAGCGGCGCTCCCTCCCGATGTGCGCTGCACACAGGCCTGGTCACAACGACACGTGCGCAGTGCACATTTCAATGAGTATGGACGCCTGGGTGGAGAGAGAAACGAAAAAGTGTACAAGTGCGTTGGTTGGTGGCCACAATAATGGAGGTAGGCTGATCATAGTTGTCAAACACTCAATGTTTGACAGCTTCTTGATCAGTCAGTATGCATATTGAAGTAGAAAGTTACCATGTATTGGTCAAACTTGTACCTCATACGTATATAGATGTATGACATGTACATATTATTATTTTGATCAATAAAATATGGGTTATACGCCTTAAAATTATAATATCTCTACATATATCAATATTGCTTGCCTGTGGTTGGTCCACATTTTGGGCCCGCAAATCAGTGACTTAGCTCGTTGGCTCGTTTACTTTGTTGCATACGCTCGGTTCATGCGAGTGGGTCAGAGTTTTTGGGCCCGCTCGGTGGTGCGAGTGGGTGCGCGTGTGGTCTCTCCTCTCCCTGCTCTAGGAGGGCAGAACGTGGATTAGAGGGCATGGACACCCTCGCTCCCAAAAATTTCCGACAATTGCCATCGCCGCCGGCCCGCCGCAACTGCTCTGCCTCCATCTCGAGCTCTCCGCTCTGCCGCCGCACCCTCCGCCCCTCCCCGCGAAGCTCGTCGACAACAGTCGGCGTTGCAGCTGTTCGAGCACCACGGCCATAGGGTCAAGATCCCGTGCGGACTCGCGGAAGGCGGCGCGGTGACGGTGGTGGGGTGCCGAAGCATGGGGCGGCCTGGACCCGGGTGGAGATGGTGCAAGGAGCCGGCGAGGTGGTGCCGTGATTCAGTGTGAGCCTGGGGCTGCTGGGATCGCGGCGCCGCCGAAGAGGACGCGCTGCAAGCCTGCAACGCCGTGCGGCTGCGCTGGCCGTGCTCCGTTGACTCCCTCAACCCTGGCGCTCTCAACTAGGTCTTCAACCCTCCCACCGTCCGCCTCTCTCTCGCCTGATTCATGTTTCGCTTTTGAAGCAAACTTTGGGTAATTTTCCCCCTATTGTTGTTCGTTCATGCTCCCACCATGCAATGTGCCTAGATGTGGGATGGATGTAGATGATGGCATCAATATTTTGCGTAATGCTCTGACTGAGTTTTAAACGACATGCAGATACACGAAATTTGCAGTTCTTATTGTTCTAACATGGTATGGACTAGAATCTAATTCCAGTGAGAAAATAAGAGTTTTGTCTGAAAACACCATTGATTCATCTTATTTTTCCATCTTCAATCCTGGACGATGATGGAGAGTCGTTTATACTTCTGAACTGGCCACAAGGTTTTTCTTTCAGATGGATTTTATGCATCGGAGTAATGCAGCAGTTCCAGTGAAGGTAACCTGACATTCTGACAAGATC
The DNA here is from genome assembly GCA_947311845.1 of Poa pratensis. Lineage (NCBI taxonomy): Eukaryota > Viridiplantae > Streptophyta > Magnoliopsida > Poales > Poaceae > Poa > Poa pratensis. Next base: position 106,979,617 of record CAMZMU010000074.1, on the reverse strand, counting down.
AGTATAAATATTACCCAAGTAACTCGGATAAATGAAAGAGTAATAGCATCTACATGATGTACAATCGTATATTCTCCAGATAGGCTAACCGGCATGGAATGATCATGAACGGTAACTGTTTCCCTGCATGATCTTTAGTTGAGCAGAAAACTCCTGCCTACAATCTGACTCTGTGACACTAAACTGCATGCATGAAAGTGTCCCTTTTCAAGTATCCGTAAAATTATTGACTGGTATATAGATCAAAGTTCAGATATGACACAACATCAGAACCTGAATTGCTACAAACCTGGCCAACTTACCACCATGAAAGAATTGTCAGCCTGCATAGCAGGGCTTTTATGAAGGTACCTATGCAAACTACTCTGCATGATATGCAGCTCTAGGCAAACTGGCAGACTGACGGGCAGGGTCTCCGACCTGAAGCAACCACATAGTCCAGTTTCCAGGGGGCTTGGAGGTTGTAGGGTTTTATGGTGTATCTATCTAACTGTTGGATGCTGGCAAAAGTTTTAATATTCGTGCAGTTCTTGTGTGCTCAGAGGAAGTAGTAGGTAAAAATTAGTTTACAAACTGAAAGCCTCGGTTGTTAGCTTTTTTTTTTTGAAAGGCATACGTGTTACACTCAAGGATCAAAGATACAAGCACAGGACACGTACACACTCGCCAGAACGCACGCGAAGGACAGCAGGTCAAGCACAAACGCAGAAAACACGTCCAGACAAACGAAAAAAACAAAGAAGCCTCTGGAGGTCCCTGCACAGAAACCCAACACAGACCACCCGCCTCGGCCGCCGCCGCAGCAGCTGCCGGAGAACACCACAGAACGGAGCAGTCCCCTCGCAACAAGCTTCACGAGCCACAAGAGCCACCCGCCAAAGAAGACGGGATCGAAGACGCTGTAGAGAATTGGCCGGGGACACACCCCAGACTCCTCCGCTCCTGAATCTGCCATCCAGCCTCGGCTCCATCGGAGACGACGCCCGCCAGATCCGCCTGCCGACGACCACCTTCCCAGCACCAAACTTGCCGTCCACAGCCACGCCCTGACGCAGCCCCTGTACAGAACCTCCAGAACTCGCCGATGGCGTCGGAGCTGCACACCATCGCAGCGGGGATCGAGCCAGAGGACAAAAGCCCAAAGCATGGCCAGCACCACCGCCTCGCCAGCCACACCCAAGGGCACCAAACGCCGGACCAGCTCCTCGACACCGCCACCAAAGACGCCGCCGAGGTGGAGCGAAAGCTGCCGGAAACTTATTCGAAACGGCGGCGCTGCCACCACCAAAACGCCACCGCCGGAAGACCTACTCCTACTATCTACACACCGGAACCCCAGAACCCCGGTTCCCCGCTCTCCCGCCGCCGAGGCGGCAGACGGAGAGAGAGGGAACCGACGGTCTGGCCGGCGGCGGAAAGAGGAAACCTGGACGCCTCCCTTTCGCCTCTCTCTAGCACTGTAGAAGAAAGGGGAAAGAAGGCAGGGACGTGGTAGACTGGTTGTGACTGTGTCAAGCTGCTGCTTTCGGTTGTTAGCTTTAGTACCATGTATTACATGTCAATAAACTGAAAGCCTCGGTTGTTAGCTATTCTGAATTTTCTTGTGCATGACAGTGACGAACCTTCGTTGTGGGTGCAGGAAACGGTGCAACAGCCAAGAAAGCCCTGGCTGTCTCGGCTCCTGTTGCTGTCGTGCTGCTGGTGCTGTTGACTCTTGCTCTCTATCTATGGAAGAGGAACAAAAGGAAACCACACGAGCATGTGCAGATTTCCAGTGCCGGTGAGTGCTGCTGGATCGATTCCTGTAGTAAATCTCTGAAGAAGAAAAACAGGAGGCTTAATAATTATCAATTGTCTTTTGTGAGCACTGCAGCAGATAGTGAGAATGGAGAAGATATGAGAAGTTCAGAGTCTCTCTTGTACGATTTGAGTACTCTAAGAGCTGCCACTGACAACTTTTCTGAAGAAAATAAGCTCGGGGAAGGCGGGTTTGGGCCAGTCTACAAAGTACGTATACACTAGTGCCACTACTAGTTGGGAACGTTCAGCATCCGCTGTCCGAATTAGTTTCTATATCTTACCATGGGGCAGGGGGAAATTGCCCCTCCCCACTCACGATTCTAATAAGATAGTGATATTTGTTTTGTACTCCGTCATACTTAAATTTTGGGCCGTCCTTTGCCGTTGGCACTACTAGGGAACATAAGTATCCGCAATCCAAATTAGTTATTTCATGCCTGAAACTAAACTTGGATGCACGTTTCTTTGCCCGGACGGTCAGGGCATGCTGCATGATGGGCAAGAGATCGCGGTGAAGACGTTGTCAAAAACCTCTCAGCAAGGGCACTTGGAGATGAGGAACGAGGTGGTGCTGGTCGCGAAGCTCCAGCACAAGAATCTGGTGCGCCTGCTAGGATGCTGCATCAAGGAGCGGGAGATGCTCCTCGTCTATGAGTTCCTCCGCAACAAAAGCCTCGACAAAATTCTATTTGGTCGGTACCAATCTTGTTGATCAAAATTCTACGAGTTCCCTTGCTTTTTTTTTCTCATACCGATGTCTTTACTTTAGATAGAAATCACAAATTTCTGTAATCTAGTAATTCGAAAGGAGAGTTCCACCTAACTTAATCATATTTATTTAATTTGTAGTTGAAGCCGCTTGGAGTGGATTTTGACGATATTTATTAATTTAACTACTCTATAACCGGAGCTTGCATATTCATATTTAAAAAGTTCTGTTAAATAGTTTTTACATATTACCATGGGGACAATTGCCCCCCCCCCCCCCCCCCACACACACACACAATGGTCCCACCACGAGTGTATTAAACAATAATATGTGTTTTTGCTCTGCAAATCGTAAATTTTGGACCATCCTTCACTAATGTGCAGATCCTGTAAGGAGGCAAGAGCTTACGTGGGGGCATAGGTACAAGATCATCCAAGGGATCAGTCGAGGTCTTCTTTACCTCCATGAAGACTCAAGGCTAACGATCATCCACCGGGACCTCAAAGCGAGCAACATCCTGCTAGACCTCGATATGAACCCCAAGATCTCCGACTTCGGCCTTGCCAAGCTGTTCAGCATCGATACCAGTGTCGGGAACACTAGCCACATCGCCGGAACTTAGTGAGTTTAGTTGTTACAGCAACACGTAATACGTAATGGCGTATGGGCACCGAGCTAACATAACGATCTTGAAATGCAGCGGGTACATGGCGCCGGAGTACGCCCTGCACGGCATTTTCTCGGCCAAGTCGGACGTGTACAGCTTCGGTGTCCTGGTACTAGAGATCGTGGCGGGTCGCCGCAACACTTTCGGCCAATTCTCAGGCACAAACCAAGAAGATCTTCTGACCACGGTAACCTTTCTCTTAGAACCTAATCATCAATACGCACACGCTTTACCTCAAGATTATATCCTAAGCACGTATGAATCTGTTGTCGAAACAAAAACACGTAGGAATCTAAAACCTTGCTAATGGCGGATCCATATATATAGTAACTAATTATGCCCTTTGCATGGACAGGTTTGGAGGCACTGGAGCCGTGGGAGCGTGTCAGGCTTGCTCGATGGCTGCTCGGCCGACGGGCTCCAGCCGTCCGAGGTGCTGCGGTGCATCCACGTGGGGCTGCTCTGCGTCCAAGAGGACGCGCACCTCCGGCCAGGCATGGCGACGGTCGTCGTCATGCTCAACAGCCGCTCGGTTACGTTGCCGGTGCCCACGCCGCCGGCCTACCTTGTTCCGAGCCGCGCAGGCGCATTAGGGACGAGCACGACGAGCTGGGCAGAGGCTCCGGCGGGAGCTGTTCGTGAGCCGTTTGGCAACGACGCCTCCATTTCTGACATGGAGCCCCGGTGAACCGACGGTGGAAATGTTTTTTTTTTTTTTTTTGCATTTTCCATACTTGTATTAAACATGAAGAAACGAAGAACACACCGGGATACTAGCAAGAACAGAGAAGATCCAAGGAAAACGAAGCTGAAACCAGCCTACACCACCCACACATGACCGGAAAATATGGTGCTCTGGCCTCTCGGGGTGCAAATATGGTACTGTACTTTACGTATGCAGTTGTGTTAGTCGTTTCATTTGCAATTAATAAACGTTGATTAATTGTTGCATTTTTTTGTATGCTGCACATTTGACATTTGGATACATTTTTTTCATGGAGAAAAGTATTTTTACATCATTCAATTTGTCTGCCTGATCACTTTCGGTCCCGCTTTTGTATGGTACATACTTGGTTACACTATTTCTTGTAAGGAAAAGTATGTTTTCATCCCTCAACTCGTGCGGCTGAACAGTTTTGGTCTCCCGGTTCTAAAATAGGATCAACTATCGAAACCGGGACAAGTTTTGAGAAAACAAGATTATGATTCAGAACTGCAAGTTTGGCCCTCATGTCACCCTCGGTGGCGCCTCTGCGGATTATCAATCAAAATCATGAAATATTGTTTTGCGCATGATGTCAACACACCAATAATTTTACACGGATATGAATGCATGAGACTCAATGGTACCCAATTTCTTTCCTCCGCATGATGTGAGCCTTGCGAGATCGCTTTGATTGCACACAAGTTTGACACTTAGAGTGTTTGCCTAATCTAAATTTAGGAATTAAATTCATTCTCGCAAGCCACGTCACGCAACCGATACTAATATGGCAAAATCGTGAATGTCAAACATTAGTCTCATTACTAGTAACTTCATACATGGTTCACAACATTATCACATAAGTCTTCCGAAGAGAAGAAAAACATGGCTCCACACTCATAACCTTTTGCAAAAAGATTCATACTTTGGCAATATAAAGGCAATATAAATTTATTGGATTCAAACACCAACTTAAACCTGTATTTCAGAAGACAGGATCCACTAACGAGATTTTTTTGATAGAAAAGGCATGTTGCACGTTCTTTAGCTCCATGATCTTTATTGGAGTAAAATTCAGATCTACTCTCAACATCAAGAACAAAAGTATGTAACTAATTCTCCGTCACGACGGAGGAACTCCACTGGGTATGAACATGGAGATATCAAAACACACATGAATATTAGAACATGCATCAACATACCGCTCGTGGGATTAAAATAATGAGAGAACAATACATGATAAATTACAATACATAAAAGTTTCTTCTTTAGTATTGCTAATGACCTCAGCGGTGTTGTCATCGGTGGTGAAAAGGAAGTGGACAAACGGTCGGCACAAATGTAGTCGAACCAAAGAGAGAAATCATGAACACTCCACAAATCTTATCAACCTTCTCCTAGTGCAGAATCTCAAGGGACGGGATTTGGGAAGCCTACTCTTTCAGACAACTGCGCACGTGGTCGCTGGGATGGGTAATCTAGAAGTAGTGTATTAAAATGTAATGGGCAGTGGAGGATATAGAGAGCGCGTGGAGAATTCTAATCTCTCTATTTTGTTCTCTGCTATAAAGCCGGGGAGAGGAAAAAACGCAAGTGCCACGTGGTGTAGGAGGAGTGCTTGTGCACTGGGTCTATTTTCTCACTCACTTAGCGAAGGTAGAAAAATGCCGTTAAAAGCAGGTCCGACTCTTACTTCGCACAAGAAATGTGGATTAAACTTAGTCCTTTGACTTTCTGTACATACCATATAAACTGGATTTTGAGTTTCAGTATTAAACGGGCCAAGTCCGATAAAATCCAATAGTTTTTTTTTCCCGAAAAGGGCAGTCCTAGCCTCTACATCGAGTCATGCAGATGGATTTTTATTATGAGTAAATAAACATATCAAAGTTTACATCTCAACGATCACATAAAGTAGAGACATGAATCAACCAGGGAAAAAAAACAGAGTAACTACTGTAGTCGACTAATATATGCTGCCAGGACTGCCGGGAGCACTACTAGGAAAAGGGCTATAGAGAGGTTGGCATTCTGTGGTGCACCCTTAATTGGTGCGCCACAGAATTATTTCTGTCGCGCATGGATGCTGGTGCGCCACAAAAATCTTGGATTTTCTGTGGCGCATCTTTTGCCCATGCGCCGCAGAAAGTCAGAATTATGTGGCGCATGCCCACCCATGCGCCACAGAAAGCCAGACTTCTGTGGCGCACCAGCATCCATGCGCCACAGAAAAAAAGTGGGTCCCACGCGCAATCATTGGTCCACGGTCCATCTAGGGACATTCTGTGGCGCACCGTGGCTGGTGCGCCACAGAAACCCAACTTTCTGTGGCGCATCCAGCACCACGCGCCATAGAAAGTTGGCCCACCAGATTTACAAAAAGGTGGCATCACACTTTCCCCATGCATGTGACCTTCTTCATCCTCCCATCTAGCTCGAGCTCCTCCTCTCTCCCATGCCATTTTCACCATCATATTCTCCATTATATGTTGTTAAACCTACTTTTTTTGATATATAATTGGTGAGGGCTTGGGGAGAGCCTCTATATATATTCTCCTCCTCTCTTTTTGTCCACTATTTTCTCTCCATCACCACACACTCTCTCTCATCGATCACGGTCACGTCTCGGCAACGGATCTAGATCTACTAGGTGGGTATTGTTGGATGGATATGTGTATGCATGTTTTGTGTGGCCGGCGATGTGTATGGATGTTTGTTAAAGGCATGAGAAACTTGTCGGCGGGCGGTTTGCACGACGATCGATGTTTATACATGAAGCTTGTGTGTGTTGTGCATGTTGTTACCTTTTGTTGTTGCGTTGCGCCGGCGTGGTGCATGGATGTTTGCCGAAATGTTGATTCATTTCCATTTCGGTAAATTTTTGCACCACATATGTCCTACTTTTAGGGGAAGTCATGCCGAATTTTTTCGTCGAACATTTCCGACTTTCCGACTTCCCGCATGAGAAGCTTGTATGTGTGTGTGCATGTTGCGGTTAATTAATTCTAATTAATAACACATACTCTATATGTATACCGCGTAGGCGACCATGGTCATCAAGATGAGCTCCAGTCGAATCAACAACTACAAGGAAGAAGCGAAGGCGGAAATGATTCGGTGCAACGGGCGCCAGATACGATGTCCGTGTAGAAGTTGCAAATTTGTGAGATGGATCGACCCTGATTCCGGACAATTGGAGGAACACCTGCTCAGGCGCGGTTTCATGGAAGGCTTCAACCAAGCGCCGACAGCAAATGTTGCGCCTGAAGACGAGGGCGGGCAAGATGATCGTGACGAAGGAGATGCCGACGGACATGGTCATGATGGTGGTGGAGAAGACGCGAACACGCCGCAGAGCTCGCTAATGTCGGCCTTGATGGAGTCTCATGTTCAAGAACTGCTCCTCAAGAACGCGAGCACCGTTAGAGAGAAAGCCAAGCTGGCGCAAATGGAGATAGACGGGAAGACTCCGTTGTATCCTGGGTGCCGGCCACAGGATACGCGCTTGCAAGTAACGCTTGATGCTCTGGAGATGAAGTCGGGAAACAAATGGACCGACGCGAGCTTCAACAAGAACATGCAATTCTTCCACGAGCGTCTTCCCGAGGGGAACACATTGCCAACTAGTATCGAGGAGGCCAAGAAAGTCGTGTGCCCTCTTGACCTACCGCACGTTAAATACCACGCCTGCATCAATGATTGCGCAATTTATCGGGGCGAGTACGAGGACAGAACCACATGTCCGGTGTGCGGCCAAGGACGGTACAAGAGCCGTGGGAAGAAAGTTCCTCGAAAAGTGGTATGGTACTTTCCTATCACTCCCCGTCTGCAGCGGTACTTCGTGGACCCTAAGGAAGCAAAGCTCATGCAATGGCACGCGGAAAGGGAGAAGCCCGAAGAAGATCCGGAGAAGGGCAGGATCCTTACACACCCTTCAGACGCTAGCCAGTGGCAAGAGTTGGACGCCGTCGGAAATTTCGGAGGCGACGCAAGGAACGTCAGGCTCGGTATGACTCAATCCGTTCGGCAACCAGAGTAGCACGCATAGCACCTGGCCCGTGTTTGTATGGCCTTACAACCTTCCCCCGTGGTTGTGCACGAAGCAAAGGTATATACACATGAGTATTCTCATTCAGGGGCCGAAACAAGCAGGTGTCCACATACATCGTATCTCGCGCTGTTGAAAGAGGAGTTAGCCACGTTGTGGGACGCCAGCCCGTACGTGGGATGCCTACACTGGAGATTATTTCCATGAGAGCCGCGTTGCTCACGACGGTGCAGGACTATCCTGGTTGCTCATATGTATCGGCCCAGGTAGGCCACGGATTCTGCGCATGTGTCAGGTGCATGGATAAGACCCCGCATCTCCAGCTACCAAGGAATCCCGGGTCTTCGAAAACCGTGTACCCAGGGGCTCGAAGGTGGCTTCGCATGGATCACCCGTGGAGAAAACGCGGTGACCTGTTCAATGGTAAGGACGAGCGAAGGACCCCGAGCCCGAGGAGCGGCACAGAAATCGACGAGCTGTTGAAAATTGGAGGAGTGCCCGCGCCGGGAAAGAAACGACCGAAGGTAGATCCGCTGCTGGGTGTATGGAAAGCGAGGTCTGTTTTCCACGACTTGTACTGGAAGGTCCTCAAGACGCCACATAGCCTCGATATGATGCACATTACGAAGAATGTCACCGAGAGTCTGCTTGGCACTCTTTCCAACATGCCGGAAAAGACCAAGGATGGGACGAAAGCAAGATACGATCTGAAATGGCTTGGTGTCAGGAAAGATCTTCAGGCCCCGATAGCGATGACGATGATGATGATGATGATCAGACGGAAGGGACTCAAGGTCGCCGCAAAAGGGTAAAGAAGAACACTGTGGTGCTTCCCGCTACGTGCTTCACTATGAGTCCGGAGGAGCTCGAGCAATTCTACATGTGTCTCCTAGGAGTCAAATTTCCTCATGGTTACGCGGGGCAGATAAGCAGATATCTGGACGGAACGAAGAAGAGGTTTAGCGGGATGAAGTCTCACGACTGTCACGTGCTGTTGACGCAGATACTTCCCGTTGCGATTCGAGGGATAATGGACGAGCACGTCCGTGATACGCTGCTTGCCCTTTGCAACTTTTTCGACGTCATCAACAGGAAGTCGATCGGCGTGAAGCAGCTCGACAGGCTAGAGAAGAGATCGTGCTGATACTATGCGAGCTCGAGATTTACTTCCCGCCAGCATTCTTTGATATCTGCGTGCATCTCCTTCTCCATGTCGTTGATGACATCAGGCAGCTCGGGCCAACGTTCATGCACTACATGATGCCGTTCGAAAGGATGAACGGTGTCATGAAAGGATACGTCGCAACAGGTCCCATCCAGACGCAAGCATGGCCAAGGGCTTTCTAACCTACGAGTGCATCTCCTTCTGCCAGAATTATCTAAGCACCGAGAACCAGGATGTTGGTCTGCCCACGAGGAAACACTTCGGCAGGCTCAATGGATATGGTCACCGAGAGGGCACCAGCTCAACCTTTGTCAGCATGCAGGGTCGAAAGGACGACTTCGACAGGGCTCACCGGGTCGCGCTACAACACTTACAATTGATCGAAACTTGGGTGGAACAGCACAAATGCTTACTCGAGCAACATTACATCAAACTGGGCCGGCCGAGGAAGAAGGGAGACGTAACCAGAGAGCACAACTCCAGCTTCACGCGTTGGTTCAAGCAAAAGCAACTGGAGCTAGCAAAGAACAAACACCATCTACGGAAGATGAAAGACTCATATTCTCCTTATCACGGGGTCCCTCGCACAACGTAAAGACCTATCAGGCGTACGACATCAACGGCTACAGATTCTACACCGAGGAAAAGGACAAAGTCGGAATATCAAAACTCAGGAGTAACTATGCTATCCTACGGCGATGAGGAGGCTACTGTCAAGGAAAGATACTTCGGAAGGATTGAGGACATATGGGAGCTCAACTACTGTGGAGAGTTGGTGCCAATGTTCCGTGTAAGATGGGCCAAGGACGTCGTCAAAGAAGGCCGGTATTTCACCACCATGGTAATACCCGATGCCAAATCGAAGAACGCCTCCGCGAAAAATGAGCCATGGGTACTCGCTAGCCAAGTTGAGCAATGCTTCTTCATTACCGACCCGTCAAAGCCTAGCCGTGTTGTCGTGAGGAGGGGCAAGAGGAGCATCATCGGAATGGAAGGAGGCGCCACCGAGCAAGACTTGGACAACGAGCCAAAGATCGAGGAGGAATTCGACAAGTTCTTCGACATGCCTACTACTAGTACACAAAGAAGGAAGACCTCCCTACCTACTAAAGGTTGTCCGTTCACGCGAAGAAATCTCAAGGTCACCGGCCTAAAGTTTTCAACCGCGAAGAAGGGAAAGAAGAGAAGCTAGCTCGCGGAACCGAGACGAAGAAGAGACTTTTTTGGTGTATTTAATTTGTGTGTGTGTGTGAGACAATGGAGCATATATGAATGATCATGAATATGTATGAGACATTGGTGTGAGACAATGCAAGACCAATATATATGTATTCAATGAATTGAATATGTACCAAAGACATTGTGTGTATTTTTTGAACCAAAAATATTTTAAAGAAAAAAAAGTTAAAAAATTGAGACAACCAGGATTCGAACCTGGCTGTCTAAGTCATGTTTTAGAAGTGTACACCATTGAGATAAGTTGCTGTTGTTGTCAAACTACAGCACAGCACGAATTTTAAACTTACAGGCCACTGAATTCTGTGGCGCATCCCCTAGCGGATGCGCCACAGAATTCCCATATTATGTGGCGCATCCCCTAGCGGATGCGCCACAGAATTCCCATATTATGTGGCGCATCCCCGCCACATAATATGGGAATTCTGTGGCGCATCCGCTAGGGGATGCGCCACAGAAATGTTTTCCACCCGCTTACCTGTGAGCCCTCCCCCGCGCTGCCTCTCTCGTTCCAATTTTCGCTAAGTCCTCAACCACGTCCATCCCTGCGCGCGCGCTCGCCGGCAAGGCAACCCTCGCCGTTCCTCCTCCTCCGGGCCGCCGGTGAACCACCACCTCCACTGCCACCTCGACGCGCCCATCCCTGCGCCGACCCCGCACCGGACGCCGCCCGCCCAGCCTGCTGCCCGTGCTCGACGCGCCCCGGCCGGCCTCACGGCCCCGCTACCCTCCTCGGCGCCAACCCGGCCTGCGCAGGTTCCTCCTCCTCCCTCCTCCCTGCCATCTTCCTCCTCCTCCCTCCTCCCTCCCTGCCATCTTCCTCCTCCTCCTCCCTCCTCTCCATGGAACCTCCCCGATCCCCTCCTGCACTCTAGGTACTTGTGGAAATGCCCAAACAAGCGTCGCCTGCCTGAAATCGCTAGTACTTTCTTTCTAGTAGAGAATAAACTACGTATAACCGATTGGATTTAGGTGGAATGGATTGCTAGATTGTGATGTTCAACCTGCAATTATTCTGTCCTTGTAGTACCCTCCTTATAATAACAGGCTGGGCTAGGTTTGGAGTTTTGTAGGTAAAGCCTTGCTGGTTGCTGGGTGGTACTGGGATCATGTCTTGTAATGGTGGTTTGGCACCATGCTTCTGGAATGTCTTGACTTTCCAGGTAGAGCAGAGTTTGACTGCCTACGCTAATTTTTAGTGTTCTTTCTCTTATGTTTTGCGCATTAGTTAATCTGCGTTGAGCATCCAGTACGCTTATATGGTAACATCGAGGGCTACCTTTATGATGGGATGACCATTATTTATGTTGACAATAATTGTTTGTTCAGCTATGTCATGCACATTTCCAAGTGGATTTTAGTAGTGCAGAGAACATGCTATCGTAAGGAGCTGGTCTTTTCTTATAAAAATTGATATGTTAACTCAGCTTAATGTATTGTAATGGTGATTTGGTATGATGATTATTGAATGTCTGGTCTTTCCAGGAAGACCAGAGTTTGACTGCATGCATTAATATTACTGTGCTTTTCCTTATGTTGCTCATTAGTTAATCTGTGTTGATCATCCAGTAAGATTATATGGTAACTTCAGGACTAACAATAATTATTTGTTCAAACTATGTCTTGTTTTTAGTGTACATTGCTCAAAATAAATAGTGGCAACTGCTCTACAATATCATTTTTTGCTAATGCTTGTTTGTGTTAATGCTTGTTTGTAAGAAACTAGAAGTGTTAATTCTTATGCTTTTCTTGTGCAGACCATCGGCTTCGACTACATCAACTACTAAACTAAAGTTCCCCTTTGGTGAGCATTTCGTCGAAAACCTCCGGTGACCGTGTGTTTTGTGGTATGACGACCATCGTATCGTGGTTGTTTGTGATGCTGTTGCCGGCCAGCAATGCCGGCGGGAAATGTTGTTGATGTGATGCTGTTGCCGGCCAGCGATGCCGGCCATTATTTGTGAAATGATTGTGCAGGTACCCCGTGAGGCCCTTGAGATTGCCGGAACTTCGATTAACTTCCGTTCCGGCAAATTCGGGTACTCCATATGTCCTATTTTTAGCAAAGGTCATGCCAAATCATGCTAAAAATAGGACATATGGGGTATTGCAGCTAATGCATGGCCTGGGGTATCTTAGTACCAATTTAAGTGATGCTTTTGTTATATTTGTTACACTAACTTTTTTCCTCTTTTTCAATGCAGTGCAAACATGTCCTCCCAGGCCGGCCCTTCTAAGCACATGAGTGTCGAAGAACAAGCTAGAGAAAAGAACATGTCGTTCTGGGAGGTGAACCCGGAGATGGAGGATGCGGAGGCCGCTGAACTGGCTCGTGACGGCGATGGTGACTTTTTGTTAGAGGATGCCGATGGAGATGGGGACGCAACCACCACCACCGAGGGCGGCGACCACACGGATGTCGGGGGTGACGACCACACGGATGGCGGTGGTGGTGGTAACCCGACTGCTAAGAAGCTTAAGAAGCAGAGGAAGGACCGGACACCGCAAGCGGTCGGCACCGTCACCGACACGTTCACTAAGGTCTCGAAAAGTGGCCAACCACTGGAGCCTAGGGACGTCGCAAAAGGGTACGGCATGCAACTAGGGTGCATCCTCCGGGAAACCGTGTCGATCAACACGTATGACCTCAGGAGCGCGGAGAATGAGGCTTTGCGCACACACCTCCTCAAGAAGCTTCACGAACGATACATTTTCCCGGAGGATGGAAACAAAAAGGTGGATGGCTTCGCCATCACGAAGATGAACACCGCCTTGACCAGCTGGAGAGGCCGGGTGAAGGCGAAGATTGAAAAGGGTCTTAGCTGGGAAGAGATCAGTGCCAAAGAGCCGTAAATCGACTTAGAAGAGTTCGACGCATTGAAGTTGTCCTTGGCATCTCCGGAGGCTGAAAAATGGACCGAGTGGGGGAAGAAAATGTGGGCACTGAACTTAGGTAACCACCATTTGGGAAGCGGCGGTTACGCAGGAAAAAAGCCCGTTTGGGACAAGGAGGATGCCGAGGTTGCGAGACTTGGGAAAGAGAACCCGTGGCATAAAATCACGGACGAGCAAGTAAGGAACTTTGTTCGGTCCCGCTACTATCTGAAGCCGGGGACGGGGGAATTCGTTACCGATTATAAAGATGTGTTGGATTTCGAGAAAATGCTGGTAAGGAACTTAATTACCGCGGATATCTCAAAGTCCATTTGCATTGATTTTTACATGGGTTCACGTTTATTTCCTTTGTCCACAGGAGGCTGAGTTGAAGGTTGAGGCTGAGGCCGGCCCGTCGTCCCAGGAGGCTCAGGCCGGCCCGTGGGACACGACTTTCAAATGGGCGATGAACGTTTACAAGGGGAGGGACAAGTCAAAGCCGCCGACGTCAGCTGGCCGTGTGACCGGCTTTGGTACGGCGATGAAGTTCATCGAGTACTACAGCACGGACGCCGACAAGAGAAAGGAGAGGAGGAAGCCGGCTAAAGATAAAGCCGAGGTTCTCGAGCTAATGAAGAAGCTGGAGACACTAGAGAAAGAAAAGGTGGACTCCAGCATGGTGGACAATATAGTGGCCAAGAAGGTGGAGAAGACGCTCCGGAGTTTCTTACCCCCTGGATTGATGGAGGGGATAGCTGCTTGGCAAGCGGGAGGTTAACAGGGGCCGATACACGTGCCCAGCTTCGCCGGCAGCACCTCCAGCAATAACGTGTCGCCGGCCCTGAAGACCCCACCGGTGCCCCCTGTCGTGTCGCCGGTCCTGGTGACCCCACTGGTGCCACCCCAGCCGGAGAATAATGACAATGCGCACGAGCGCCCGGAGAATGATAGGCCGGCCGCCGGCACCGGCGTCCTTGTCTCGACATTAGCCGAGCTCGACGCCATCGACAAGGTAACTAATTAGTAAGTCCGCGACAGCTCCTATGACTATATATGCCTTTGATGACTGCCATATCTCATGCATGGTGCCCAACATGTGTTGACTCCCAGGACATGCCTTGCATACTCCTGCATAGGGTAGGGGCCGGAAGCGAGTTGAAGGAAGTCGCAACGGCCAAGATCATACAACCTTTGACCCGCAATCTGCACAACACCCGAATGAGCGAGGACGTGATGAAAGTCAATGTTCGCGAGGTACTGCCTGAGTTCCGTGACATCGACCCCCCCATGCAACCTCAGGAAGCCGAGAAACGCATGAAGCTTGGCGAATTAGGGTCGTGGATGCTGGAATGGCCGAAGACCCAGATTCGTCTTGGGGATGTTCTTCATGGGTACAGGCGCACCAGCGGCGCCACCTCGAGGCCCCGGATGAACCGGCGCCACAAGCAGCCGTCGCCACCTCCCAGAAGGAACCGCCGGTCGCCGCCACCACCGGCCGGAAGCTACCGCCGGTCGCCCCCACCACCGGCCGGAAGCTACCGCCGGTCGTCGCCTCAACCAACCGCCACAAACAGTTGTTGGGAACGTCTTCACCGCAACCGTCCAAGGTTAGTTCTGACTTTCCGAATTCCCCGACTTACCGACTTTCCCGACTAACGGATGTGCTATTGTTTATGTTTAGGACAAAGCCGTTGCACCTCAACTTGGTGGCAACGACGACAATGAGGAGGAGGAGGATGTCAACATCGATGAGTACATCAACACTGGCTCCTGCCGGGATGATATGTACATGCCTCTTGTGGATGAAGAACCCTTCCGTGACCACCGCGGTCAGCCTGCTCGTCCCACTTCATGCACACAACGCCTGGCCTTCACCGACATGCCTCCGGATGCCGGCGATCATCAAGCTCAACCGGGTAACATTTTCAGCCCTAACACACTGCAAGCAACTGTTAAAGCGGGGTTCACTGCACCCCCACAATCCCCAGAGATGAAGAAAAAGAAGAAGCAAAGGAAGAGAAAAGCATCCTCTGTGAGCCAGCCAGATCCTAAGATCTGGGGTCTTGAAGACACGATTCCACGAGGCTACCCCCGAGTTCATGAAGCTGGTAAACCTATCTTGTCTGGGGACTTGCTCCGCCTTGCAGAAGGACCCATGATTATTTTGCAGAATCTTATCTTGTATCTAGAGGAGACCCTTCTTAAAGAGGAGAACCCGAGTTACCCGGCGTTCGCGGTCAAGGTGCCAAAAGAGTTGGTGGACTTCGTCCAGGAAGACCCCACGGATGTGTTCTTCATAGCGTACGAGGACATCTTCAACCTGTTTCACTCCAAACGGCTAGACTATAACATGGTCCGCCTTTATGCGCTCGATGCGGCGAGGAAGATCAGGAGAGATGATACCCCATACGTCGCGATAGTGGATCCCTACTACATGCGCGACAACCATCTGGTGGAAGGATCAACGACACGGGAAACGGCCAAGTAGTACCTCGTTAGGGTCTTCCTGGCCAACAAGAGGAAGAACGCCCTTCTTCTGCCTTACTTTTTCGAGTAAGTACACATCCGCTCGCCACCGTCCTATCTTATGCCTTCTTGTACATTTCTTCCATCGCTGATCCTTTGTCCAACATTCCGCTTCAATTGTGTTGAGCAGGGACAAGTACTGCGCACTCATCTACGTATCCCCGAGGTGGTCCGTTGCCACTTATTTGGACTCGGGGAATAAATCCGGCCAGCCGAGATCATACAACAGATTAAAGGGTGTTCTCGGTGACGCTCTCGAGGCCTATGCCAAAAAGGACGGCCTCTTCCATAAGAACTCAGAATTTTTCACGGAGGACGACAACACACACAAGTTCTTGCATGGGATCCAATTCCATTGCATCAAGCAACTGGATGGCAGCGTGATGGAGGCCTACTACGCCCTCCATCACCTTAAAGCGATTGTCCGGGATTGCGAGAAAACGAAGATTGCATCTAATCTCGTAGAATACTCCAAAAACGTGGATGAGCTCACCGATGCTGATTATAGACAAGACTTCCATCGCATCCGGCTGCAGTTAACAACGATCATCCTCGAGGATGTCATTCACGCCTCAGGGTCCTTCCACTTCCCCAGAGGTAGGATGTATTATAAAAGATAGCCTTGCTAAGCATTACTAGCTAGTGTGTACTTTTTTGTAGAAGTACATGTGTACGGTTATATATTATATATATGCTATGCTATGAAACCCAAATAGGATAGCCATATGATTTCCAACCATGACAATTGATTGATCGTCTTGCCTCTCTACTTAGATGAATAAATTATACTCTATGTATATCACTAACCAATATATATCCCAATCCATCTTCAGCGTTGTCTCAGAGGGAGATCGCATAACGACTAGAGGTGCAGAATGACACCAGGGAGTGGAGGACGAGAGGGGGCATTCTACCGTTCCCGGCGCCGCTCAAGAAGAGGAAGCCATGATCATGCATGCTCCCGCGCGCTCTTGCTCACCATCATCGCCGATGTGTACTACTTTTGATCATAGTTAGGCGGCGAACACTTGATTTGTAATGTGTAGTGTGAAATGATGAACTTTTGTTTGTATCATGACTAATTGTGGAAACATTCGGCACTTTTGTGACTATGTGTATATATGTATCTCGATCGGGCACTAAGTAATATGTGTGATGATATATTGATTAATGTGTTTGTCTGTTTATATATCTGTCAAATATACATGTATTTCTGTATAAACCTGTATAAATCCTGTATATACTTGTATTTGTACAGCAAAATGAAAAAAATACCTATATTTCTGTTTCATATTTCTGTGGCGCGCACATTTGTTTTTTGTGGCGCACCACTTTCTGTAGCGCACCAAGGAACAATGCGCCACAGAATTCCTCTGCATAGGGTGCTGCCGAGCTATTTCTGTGGCGCACCACGCTGGGTGCGCTGTGGCGCACGCCCTGGGTGCGCCACAGAAATATTTTTGTGGCAAGATTTCTGTGGCGCACCCAGCAAACCTGGGGGTGCGCCACAAAAAGCCAAAAACGTGCGCTACTAATAGGCCTTTCTGTGGTAGTGGAGAAAACTCTTGTGCCACCAACAGGAGATGAGTGCACCCAGTATGCATAAGTTTTTGCTGGTCCGACGGCAATAGGAAAAGCCCATAGTTGAATACAGTGTACCGCCGTATGAATAACGTGTAAGAAATGAAAATTACATTTCCTATTAAAAACCAAATTATTCCGATAATTCCAAATAAACCAACAAATAGCTGCCACACTGATACGTATCCTATCTTTGGTCTTTTTATCGACTCTATTAAGCCAATTTCCAAACATATTAGAAACACTAGACGGTGGAGTGACATTGTAAGTACATAATACAACTCTGCATATTTAGTTGAGCAAAGGGGCATGATATAAACAAATGTTCTACCGTCTCTTCTGCATCACAAAAAGAACACTTGGTACACCCGTGTCAATTTCTTTTAGCCAAATTATCCTTTGTGAGCACAACTTTTTGATGAAGGAACCACATGAATACCTTTATTTTAAGCGGTATTTTCAATTTCCATAAGTAAGTATTTAAAAATCTAGTATGACCATTCATCATATCTTCATACATGGACTTAACAATAAATAGCCCATTTTGAGTAAGCTTCCACCCAAAGCAATCAGGTTGCTCAGACAAATTAATATCCATTAATCTAAAACATAGTTGAGACCACTCATCCCATCTATCGCCAAGAAGAGCTCGCCTAAAACTAATATTTAGAGGCGGAGCACCATTGAAAACATCGTGCACAGTAACATTCTTTTGATGTACAAGGTTAAATAAAATCCAATAGTATCATCGAAAAGAAATCCATGACAAAACAGAGTTATCAATCCGACATGTCAAGGAGCAAGATATGTAATTTTCTCAAATAACAATGTAACAAAATTGAGTATTATTGTTTGTTCAGTAAAAAATGAAGATAGTACATGCACAACGTCTTGAATACAAAATTGAGATACAGAGCACCACAACGGTGGAAAAAATATGGCTAATACAAACCAATGCAAGAATGTAGAAGTACAGACTCGCGTAAACTGGTTGTGACGGGATGTCCTTTGCTTCCGATCATCGAAGGAAGTATAAAGGATAAATAGTACACACACTACCGCCTTAGGCTGTGCATAATGTACTCTGCGTAGAGATCCCTGAAAAGAATCAAAATAATTTGTCAACATTAATCGACACTTTCTAGCCTCCAGGACTCTCGAGTTAACAAGACAACACATCATGCATCCTCTAAAACGGCGAGAGCTTACATGGAGTGCTGGAGGGCAGCACGGGCATCATCAGCGGGAAGGAAGTCATTGACAGCCACCTCCTTATTCTCATTCTTCTTATCTGAAAGATTTGGCCAACCAAGAATCACACCATTGAAGCAGAAGGTCATACATAAAGATGAAGTAGGAGTACGAGCTGGGACAAGGATATGCGTACAATCTTCGAAGAAGCGACGGATCTCCTGGAGGCGATGGGGAGAAAGCTCGCTTAGATGGTTCAAGTTGTGGTGCTCGGGGTCGTCGGCGCAGACGGCTATGATCTTGTCGTCCTTCTCTCCCTGGAGTAAAAAAAAACAGAGTATGATGCAATTGTAAGCTTAATGCCGAAATGGTGGCCTAGATAAGTCGACTTGTGTATTGAATGGATCGGTTAGCTTACCTGATCTATCATAGGCATGAGGCCGATTGCCCTGGCCCGGAGGAAGGTGCCGGGGAGGATTGGTTCCTGTTTGCAGACAATCATCCACTTATTAGACAATGACAGTAAGACAAGTTTGCACATATTGTTTCGATCATGATCAATGTTGGGGATATCGCTTATCGCTAACTTATCGGCCTACCAAAGATAACAGGTAAATCGGCCGATTTATCGGCATATCAGACGGTTTATCGGCATATCGGCTGGCTTATCGGCCAATTTATCTTATCGGTCAGACAGTGATAAGAGATAAATCAGCCGATTAATCGGCATATCGGAAGATATCTTGAACAGTGATCATGATAGAATCGAGGACTCGGGGTATCAACAGTTTCATTCACCTGCATGAGGACGAGGACATCCATGGGATCGTTGTCCTCGCAGAGGGTGCGTGGGACGAAGCCGTAGTTGTGAGGGTACACCACGGACGAGTACAGGATCCGGTCAACCTGACACAGCGAATGCATGAATCAGGCGAATGCAACGCAGGTTTGATTCACAGCTAGGTGAGGAAACGCGCTCGATCGATGCAGACCTTGATCATCCCGGTCTTCTTGTCGAGCTCGTACTTGACCTTGCTCCCCTTGCTGATCTCCACCACCACGTTGAACACCGCCGGAGCTCCAGGACCTGCACCAATAAAATCGACGCAAGAATCAGCATTCTGTTGTTGGATCTTTGAAGCGAAATGGAAGCCCGGTAGTGGGAGGGGAGGGAAGGGAAGGGATCATTGATCCACTCACCGATCTCGAGATCGTGCCACGGGTGGGCGGCGATGGACCTCCGCGAGAGCGAGGAGAGGATCCGCTCGTTGAGCCGCGGCGCCTGCCTCCTGGGCTCCGCCACCTCCATCTCGCTGGCTCCGTTTTCCTGGCTCATCTTGATTGCTAGCTCGAGGTTGCTGTCTGATCAAATTTGCTATCGCGTGTGTTGGATCGTTGTCTCAGGACGGGATGACCGCAACGTCCGTGGCTCGGGGCGCATATATAGGATGCGAGACGAGCAAGACGAAGGGGAGGCGGGAAGTGGGCGGGGCGGGGGGCCGAGCGGTTTACGCGTCCATCGTCGCATGCATGTGGCGCCGCGCCGTGCCGGTGGTGAAGCTTCCGCACCGAACACCGACACGGTCACTTCTCGCCGGTCCGGCCAGCCAGCTCTCTTTCAGATCGTCAATAAGAATTAAAAAGTAAGCTCGGCAACTGGCGTAGCAGAATCCAAGAACATGCGTAACGTGCGTGGATCAAAGCGTCTACTCAGTACTCACTCACGAAGCACTACGCAAGCACTACCATCTCGACCAAAAAAACTCAGCATTTGCATGACGGTGTGTGTAAATTTTCCTCCTATATTAGCTCCAAAAGAAAGCTAGAGAAACTATGCATCGTAGTCGCCCCAACCATGTTCGTCAACGTGCCGCACGTTGCCATGATCATGTCAACCTTTGCTGAGTTGGAACTCGGAAGGGTGTAATCCACCCACCAACCACCCAGGTTTATTTGGCTAATCTAATTTATTTTTGGTCATGAGTGACTAAAAGTTGGTTCTTGTTTGGATGGTTGCAAGCCAATAATACACTGCCAACTCTAGTTCATTTTTTAGCCAATGTTGGCCAACTTGTGGGCAAGGGAAACCTCAACCAAAATTCTGGCTAGCCAAATTTGGTAGCACAACCTTGGGCAAAAACCAAACACACCCGTATTCTCAGAAAATCCACACATCAGTTTGCAATAAACTGTCAAATGTGAACACGCAGTACTTGTTGACACTGTACCAGATGCACACTCAAAGGTGGAGAGGAACTGAGGATAGATGATTAACTCAACACTATGGTCTCTGGGTGAACAGGTGACAGAATCAGATCGACTTACAAAATACATGTTGAGTACAGAGTTTTTTTCCTAAGCCTATGCAGTGTCTCAGGAGCCGGTAATGTTCCAGGAAAAGCGTATAAGCTGCTGCAGCTGCTTGTCGTCCAAAACACACAGCTTCCCATGCCGATAGAATGATGGATGTTCCTCCCGACTTCATACAGTTCGCAGGGGTGGAGAAACCAGTATCACACCATCTCCACGGACAAAAAGGTAGGGGATAGAGCGTTTCGTAGTCTGGAATCAAAGAGATGGTGGATACATTAGTATACCTAGCATACGCTGGAAGTTAGAAGTATCTGACAGCAATTTTGTATTGTTGTATCAAATTACTGCAAACAAGACCATGCACAAAATAACTAGTTAACCAAAAGAAGAAAACAAGTAAGCTGGTTTAACTCAAAATTGAAGTGGCCATGATGACACAAGTCACACAATATAAGTACAATCTCAAAAAAAAAAATGCGACCCTGATGGTGTAGGAGGAGGCATTGGGGACGACACTATGGCGCGTAGGTCCGGCAAGATCACGGCTTAGAGCCACGATTTGATAGTGAGGTTAGCTTGGAATCACTTGGAATTATCGAGGCGAGGGATGACGGTGTCGGCAACATGACATCAGGTGGAAGATGGCAAGCTGCAGCTTGCCACACTCTTGCCATGAGTCTTAGGAGCTACGTTGAAGTTTAAGGAACTCCTCCACAAGTTTGCGGAAGGAATGGTGCGGAGGGAGAAGGAAGAGGCGTGGTAGGTCGGACGCCGGCGAGGGGGGGGGGGGGGGGGGGGGGGGGGGAGAAGTGGCGGCGCTGGGGCCATCAATGGAGTTGTAGGATCGATACTGATAGCATGAAAGATAGGTGACGTGTACTTTGTGTACATATAAGAGCACTTGTTTCATCGATGATACGTGATACATATAAATGCATAGAAGGTACAAGCGGTGTTAGGCGGTTGTAGATCCTAGCTACAAGGGAGGAGAGTAGCCAGAGTGGCGATGGATGATCTACGCAATGCATGAATTGCTAGGAGACCTAGTCTAGACTTATCATGTGAAGCCTAACACATAAATTGTTACTTCTAGTACAGTTTTACCAATATAACAAAAATGCAGTGCCTTGTACTTGAGCTACAATGTTGATGAATGAATGGGCAAGATAATGTATTACGAGTACAATAAAATGTCTTGTATATATACCTACCTCAGGGTCATGTACTGCAACTTGCTGACCATCGTCCGGTCGTCCCCACCAACACTGTGCATTCTGGCCTTCGGAATGTGGACAAAGCTGCCAATGCAGCGATGTTAGCTGCATCAATTAGATTCCTGAGGAATTCAACCAGGTTATCACTCTAACAAGAAGCACTCACTCATTAATTACATCGGTATGCAATATACAACCCATACCCTGCATTGTTCAGAATGTGAAGATCGATACGCACGGACCAGACATGCTTCCTAGCAACAACACACAGTGACTCCACATCCACGGCTTGGCTATCCCTGAAAAAGCAGCAACAATCCTGGTTGAACTGCACATTTATACTACTCTTCGGCCAAAGAAGATCACAAACCTTAAGCCGCGATCGATGATACGCCCAAGCTCAATCGCCGCTTCCCCAGGACGCCCAGGCTCATAGGCAGGATCAGCCATGGGCGAGAACTCGGCGAATACGGCCAGCGTCCCCTCGTTCGGCCTGTCCTTGTACGGCTGGACCAGCTGGGCAGAAACATAACCCATCACACGCGTTTCGCCGAGCTCCACCTCCGCCGATCCATCCTCCCTGCAGAGTCCGAGAGCAAATTCAGCAAGCAATCGAAGCGCGGGGCGCGGGCGAAGAAGCCCAAACTGTGCACGAGGGAAGAAGCCCAAACTGTGCACGAGGGAAGAAGGGATTTGGAGGGGATTGAGCGAGCCAACGTACCTGCCGAATTCGATCTTGAGTTCACGGAAGTCGAAGGGGCGGCGGCCATCGGCGCGGAGGTCCGACTGGAGGACGTGCTCGATGAACTCCCGCTCGTTCACTGTCGGACGCCACCGCTGATCCATCATCTCGTTAGTCGTTACTCGCCGCCGGACGGAGCTAGGGTTTTACGGGCGGGGTATGAGAGGTGTCAGGTGTGCTTTTTCTTATTCCACCCTTCCAGGGAGTCTGTGGTGTACTTTTGTTCTGTTTTGCGAGCGGCTCTTAATTAGTTTTTTTCCTTTTACTTGTAGGTTTTTTCTTTTACTTTATGGAGGGGAGATTTGGATTAGGGATTTGAAACAAAAAAAAAACTCATTAGGGTCCGGAAAACAATTATGAGGTCATGAGAAAATACTCATTTCTATGTCAGGTGCTTTTTTCTCCTCGAGTTTTTTCACCGTGTACTGTTTCTTTGACGTGTATTTTTTAGGACGACATTCGGCAAAACTTGTTTGCCCGATAAAATGCACATCAAACGGCAGTTTTGCCT
Organism: Poa pratensis; assembly: GCA_947311845.1. Taxonomy (NCBI): domain Eukaryota; kingdom Viridiplantae; phylum Streptophyta; class Magnoliopsida; order Poales; family Poaceae; genus Poa; species Poa pratensis. The sequence continues at coordinate 106,956,337 of CAMZMU010000074.1, read as the reverse complement.
AATGAGAGAGCATTCTCAAAATTTCAACGGCAGGGGGTTGTGCTGAACTTCCAAAAACTTGTGTGTTGTGTTCTTTCTGATGTTTTTGTAAGCGCGTGTTTCAGATGATAATATAGCCTTCGGCATTATTCACAAAAAAAAGGAATAACACAAATTGTAAACTGAACTTGGATGTATTTAATCCAATAAAAAAGGAATTGCAAAATTTCACTGATTCATATGTGTACGACAGAATGTAACACATAAAAATGTATGTTCAGCACGGTTAAACATCCACCTGATTACATACAGTATGTATCAGAGGCTAGCCGTACTAATTCACATGAAAATATTAAATCAACACCGTATCACTCGCACGTATACGCACATGCGACTAATGTGGTGCCAGTAACTCCTCATATTGTCTTCATCAGTAGAGGAAGTATGCAAGGAAGGAGGCGACGAGGACGACAGGGGCGACTGCCACACCAGAGGCCTCGCTGGTGGTGGCATGTGCGTCGGAGGCCACGACGGCGGTGGCAGAGGCCACGGCGATGAGGGCCGCGAAGGCGATCTTCTTCATCTCCATTTGGTACAGACGGTGGTGCGGTGGACGACCGGAGAGATGACACGAGATGAGAGTTTATTTGTTGGGTGAGTCTTATTTAGCTTGATGATCCATTGATGCTTGAAAAAGGGTTATATAGGCCGTCGTTGTTGTGCACGAGTGGTTAAGAGAGGGAATAGGATTATCGCGCTCCTCATTGCCTTACAATGGTTTAACGGTGGTTGGAGAACGGAGTGTCAAATGGAGGCAAAAATAGGCATACGTGCATGCGTTGGTTAAGAGCGGTTATGAGCTTCTCCAGCCTATATGGCGCACAACACGTATCCTCGCCATATTTTCGCGATTGAAAGGTCTAGATTTGCCGTTGAACGAGTTGAATATTCAACGCATTTAAAATCAAATCTCGGCCGCTCAATGACGGAAACGGACAGCCCAAGATACGTGTGTGCGCCAAATGAGTTGGAAAAAATCTGTTTAAGAGCAGGTTTGGTCTCCCGGGGTTCGTTAATAGCAGTCGAGATGCAAAAGATGTAGCTAGACACGCCAGTTTGCTTTGCTGTTGCTAAGAGTTCACAAGCTATAATCCTGTTTAGGTGACTCGGATTTACAAAAATTCAGGAAACTAACTGAAATTTGTTAAGATTGCTGATTTCTGCTAGCTTGACTGAAGAGAAACACTACGGTGAGCTTGTGCAGATTTCTGGTCAGTTTCATCCCTCTTCGATGCGTTGCCCTGTTTTTTCTTGTCTGTCCAATCACATAGGCTCCCTTTTTCTTGAGAAACTTCAAAGCACCAGACGAAGTAGGGAGCTTCATCTTCAAAGTAAACACATGGCCTAACATGAATTTTGTCGAAAAGGAAATCCAGGTACAGCTACATGGTGTCTCTTTGACTTCAACAGCAAAAGCGTGGGGGTTAGTTTTCCAAATTTCCAAAGGAACGAACATGGAACTCAGGCGAGGAGAACGTAGTGGTATCCGCGAAATAAGACGCGGTCCGTATCACTTCGACAGTTCGACGACGCACGCCATTTGGAGTGTGCTGCTTGACTACTAGGTATTTCCTACTCAGTGAGAGCTATAATAATCTTCTAACTAATACAGCTCACGCACGCAACAGAAATTGTTTGTCAATACCGAAGCTCTCACCAGCTGTCTGCAACTTATAAAACGTCGCCTTCATCTATGCCACACACGCACGCTTCTTAATTTTCTCCGCCGGCCCGGGCGCACCATTTCTTTGTCGCCGGCTGCGCTGTTGTTGGAACTTGGAAGAGAGACGGAGAACAAGAGAGAAAGAATGGGGAACTGTGGGTTGAAGCCGAAGGCGCTGGGCGACGACGAGGCTGCTCCCCCGCCTGCGCCGGCCGAGACCAAAGGCGAGGAGGCGCCGGCTGTCGAAGCGCCTGTCGAGGAAACTAGCCGTGCCGTCGAGGCCGTGACACCAACTGAGGTGAAGCTATGTGTCTTTGAGGGAATTTCATTTATTTCTTTTGCTACTATATGCATGACAATATATGAGTTCTTCCAACGCGTTAATATATCTTTCGGTCTACTTTTGGAACTGTTTTGATACGATATACTCCTACATGTAACGTCTCACAAGAGAGACTTGTAGAAAAGTAAATGAACCGCTGAAAAAAGTAAAAAGAATTAATGGAACAGGGAAGGTTAATCTCTTCAGCAAATGATCTAATAACTGTATTGAAATAAAATAATATACGCACTTATGCCACATGATTAAAACAAATCGTACATATTACATTTTTTTCGTTTTATTTAGTTTATAGAATCTCTCGTCTATATAGTTGTTAACATATAACTTTTTCTTGAATTTCTTCCAACATAATGCAAATTTTTCTGGTATTGAAAATAATAATCATGTATTTTTAAAGAAATGTTCACTTACCACACGCAAAAACGATAAACTTACTATTATTACCTCTTTCTTCTCAAAACAATAAATCTGCTATTTGAATAGCTATATCTCCCACCACGACCATTTATTCAAAATGAATTTAAATTATATGTTATCTAAATGTATTAAAACTAGAATTCAAGTTTAAAACAACCTAAAATAAGAAAATAAAGAAAAGTAAAGCAAAAAAGAAAAGAGAAAAGGATAACCAAAAAACTGTTTAGACATACTGGGCCAGTTTAAAAAACTATTGGGCCAGGCCAGGTAGACAAAGCATGAAGGGATGTGCATTGATGGGCAAACAGATTTGCTTACTCTATGTGGACTAGGCCTGGTACCCACTTAGCTCATGGTGGTGATAAAAAAAACTATCGACATGATTCTCTGACAAATAAACTTTTTTATACGGAAATAAGTGCTCAAATGCTTGCAATCTAACATGATCCTAAGACTAAGGTGCAAAACAAATCAGTTTACGAAATTTGAATTACTGGGTGGATTGGCACGGTATTGCCATTCACACAAATTAACCGCAAGTACATATTTGACATACAAATTGAGAAACCAAAATGGAAATATGCTCATGTACTGTAGCCAAAGTTAGATCTCATGAGATGCTATTGTTCACGAAAAAAAGCTTCTCAGTGTGTAGATTAAATTTGAAGTTGAATTTTTTTAACACGGGAGATGTCTACTGTGTCGATGCCGATAATTTGTACCTTTTTTTTTTTGCTTTAACACACAGGCAAGAGTGCAATACAAATATAGTGAGATGTTTCTGTGTGCGCTCATCCTTTCAATCTTAGAAAATACGATTTCTCTTATGTAATAAAAAATGTACTCTTGTTTTTTCGCTAAAAAAATGCTGACATGTCACTGTTTATCGCGAAGAAGATACACTTGTACCAGATGTGAGTTTTCATACCAAGTGGTTCCTTAGACTACTCATAGTGGGAGTAACTTCACTAGTAACATAGATGCCACCTAAACAAAAAATTCTACGTGCCATGTAATTAATGAGGAGAGACAAATAGTACTTAGTTACTTGTAACACTAGTAACATCACACTTTTCAAGAGAAAATGAGTCTATAGAGTAATAAATGAGACAATTTATGACACCACCTCTACGTTACTTTGCACTATGAGGATAGTAACATAGTCTATTATTATGTGTATGTTACTACTTGAAGTTACTCCTCACTATGGCTAGTCTTAAACCATGCCTAACTCTATATTGCCATCGTGTAACAGGAGGCAACCAGCGCAGCAGCCGAAACGAAAGCCGACGAACCGAAGGAGAAGGAACCGGCCGCTCCGGAGGCCGCCGGCGAACTTCCAGCGTCTGTGCCGGCTACCGTCGCTTGATACGATCAAGTGCTATAGCTACTGCAATTAATATGCTGTTATTGCGTGTTCAGCTTTGATTTCCTTCAAGACGTAAAGCTTTAGAATTGTTTTGCACGTGAGATGAGACACGACTTCTCCTGTGCTGTGCACTATTTGGTCTATGGACTGTTGGCTCGCATGACACATAATGGAATTATTCTTGGTTGACGCAGAGTACAGGTCTCCGTATTGTCTTTTTATGCTGCCTAAACATATGGAATGGGAAGCGGATTGATCGGCTGCACATACGCGCCGAATAATTGGGCGTGTCCTGTTATTCTGAAGTTCTCCGTGTACAGTGCCAGGAATAAACCCATGAACTGAAGTTGGCGGTTCAGACTTTCAGAGCCATGCTCCATACTCTGACGAGCGAGCTCGCATGTGCTACCGCGCAGTACCTAACTGAGCGATTAATTGCTCAGTCGTTGCCGGTTAGAATTGACCACCGGATGGGGGACTCGACGTTGCATGCTTTAATGGCCGTGGACTCGTGGTCCACACTGTGAAGTGACCAAGTCCAAGCAAGTGCTCCTCTGGAAGTCCTAATTTAGGGCAGAAGTACTATTTTTGCCGATATATTTGGTCAAGCTTTGAAATTTTTGACTTTGACTAAATCTAGAACGCGAACTAAATAAAAATGGAGGGAGTATTTTCCTAACCGATTAGCACTTGTGATTATTACACCGTCCATGGCTAGGTCGTCGAGACTGCAATCATACTTCCGACACGTAGGTTCACGTGCAAGCCATCACGTAAACATGTTCAGACGACTGACAGCGCCACAACGCACGCGCATGCACCGCTAGCTGCGCCTGAGTTGTCACGAGAAGTATACCTACGCACGGCGAAGTCGAGCTGCGCGCGTCAGCTGCACGTGCGCTGCTGCGCAGCACCTTCCGGAAACTGAACCCGTGCCGTTCGACAGCGGCGCTCGAGCTAACAGCTTTTGGTACCGACACGACGAGCTCCGTACTTTCGGTACGTCACACGTCTAGGATGAGCTTGCACACATCATCGCAGCTAGCGCTCCAGAGAGATCTTAAAAAAATTCTGTTAAGGTCACCGCGTATGTATGGCAGGCGAGGTTGCATGTGAAATTTGACAAAATTAACCCTTTGGCCAAACTTCAACCAAAAATAACCTTTTTTCAAAAAAAATTGAAAACTAACCCTTTTGTGTGGCTCCCGCACGGGGGCGCCACACGTGAAGGTGCAACGCCCCAGGCTAGGGAGCCACACATCTGCCAGCGTGGCAAGACGGGTCCCAGCCCGGTTAAGTAGCGCCGGAGCCGGAGGCGCCACACATACATGTGCGGCGCCCGGCCCGGGGGCGCCACACCTGTAATAGTTGATCCTTTATTTCAATCAGCAGGGATACTTTAGCAGCTAGTGGTGGCGCAAGCTCGTGTGACTGAGTGTGTGTGAACAGAGAAGAGAGATTTTAGAAGGAAGGAAGGAGGAAACAAACAAAGGAGCAAAGTTATGCCATAGGACAAGGAAGAGGGATACTTTGATGATGAGGATCGGGCTTTGGGGCAAGAGAATTCAGACATGTGAATCTCTTTGCTTTCCATCTCACTCCTCCCTGACTTCCATCCTCCTACGCTCTCTAGCCTAATTGCCTATGCATGCTTACACTATTCCCTCCGTGCTGTCACCTCCATGCGTCCTTCCATGCGCCTGATTCTCTCCTCGAGCTCACACGGCACGGCAGCCCCGCATGGCAACAGCGACAATGAACAAAGGAGGAGAGCGCCAAGGCCATCGGCGGCCTGCCGGTCATGGCGCAGGGCCACCACCATGCCATGCTCTACTCGCCGCCGCACCAGCTGATTCAGCAGCAGCACCAGGAGCTCGCCGCGTTTCCAGGATCAGCAGCACCAGGAGCTCGCCGCGTTCCAGGATCAGCAGCACCAGGAGCTCGCCGCGTTCCAGGATCAGCACTGCAACTACGTAGTGAAGCCGGAGATGCAGCCGTGGCCCGCCATGCCCTACGACGACGTCCACCACACCAGCTGCTGCAGCCGATCTGCAACGCCACCGCGCAGAGCTCCGCCACATCGGCGCCGACACCCACGCAGCAGCAGCAACATCACCAGCTGCCAGCGGCCGCCGCGCACCTCTCGGCTACGGCGCTGCTGCAGAAGGCGGCGCAGATGGGCGCGACCATCGGCGGCGCCGGCGCCGCCGGGACCGCATTACACACAGATGGCCGGCGCGGCGACGAGCGCGGCCGGCAGCGCCAGGTACGGGCTCGGCATGTCCTGTCTGAATAGCCAGCAGATGATGACCCTCGCCAGGACCGCATCCCCGGCCGCAGCGCGGAGGACGGTGGTGCAGCCGGCGGGGCCCAGTGACGGCATGACCAGGGACTTCCTGGGGCTCTGATATGAGCACTTGTAATAGTTGATCCTTTATTTCAATCAACAGGTGTGGCGCCCCCTGGCCGGCGCCGCACATGTATGGTTGCGCCCCGGCTCCGGCGCTACTTAACCGGGCTAGGACCCGCTTTGCCACGCTGGCAGATGTGTGGCTCCCCAGCCTGGGGCGGTGCACCTTCACGTGTGGCGCCCCCGGTGCGGGAGCCACACAAAAGGGTTAGTTTTCGATTTTTTTTGAAAAAATGGTTACTTTTTGTTGAAGTTTGGTCAAAGGGTTAATTTTGTCAAATTTCACAGGTTGCAGGCCGGCCGGCACCGAGACGAGCTCCGGATGGACGCCTAGAACTCAGCAAGTACGGCCATAGCTTCGGCTCCACGTGCCTGATCGGCCGGTGCACCGTCCGGTGACCGCTACTCTGGCTTCTCAGGACGGTGGCTCCGCAAGTCGGCAGCCGCACAGTTTTGAATCCAACGGTGACTGTTTACTGCCCACCACTCACCGTGTCACGTCAGTCAGTTTTGAATCTTTTTCTTAATAATGGAACCTTTTAATTTATTGAAGTGGAAGGACCTTTTGGTTACGACTAAAAAACTGTGTGAGCGCCGATCGAGCACGACACGGCCACGCCTGGCTCAGGCCGGACACGCACGGTTTTCCGAGCGCCCTCACATTCCGCACCGGCCGGCGTCTCCCCGACCCTGTCAGCACTGATTCTGTGACGCGCGATTATTTTTACTTAGATTAGACATAATGGGAGTAACATAGGTAGTATCATGCATGCCACATTGACAAAAAGATGACGTGTCCTGCAGTTAACGAGAAGAGATATGGTAGTGGTATCATAGGTAGATACCGTAACATAACGGATTCCAATGCAAGATGAGTGTGCATGTTAATAAATATACTAGTATATAATACGTATGTTACTACCCATTATGTAACTAGTAACATAGACTAGTATCATATGCATGATACTAGTGTATGATACTCCCACTATGACTAGTCTTACAATCAGCTACACTGGAAGGTGAAAGTCACTCGAATAACGGGAAGCGTGCGTGCGGAGAGGACAAAAGCTGAAAGTGAAAGTCAGCTATTGTTGCTTTGTGCTTCTATCCATCCACGGTAAAAGCTGTTTTTACACGTAATGCTTTGCATTGTAAAATACATACTCCTTCCATTCCATATTACACTAGTTGACTTGGATTTCTCCAAGAAAAAGTCTATTTTCAACCCTGAACTCGTAGTGGTTGGGCGAAATGAACCTGAACTTCAAATCTCTGTCGTTTGCACCCTGAACTATTCAATCCTGGTCTAAATCAACCCTGAAACTGTTTGGAACACCAGGAATAAGACGATCCGACTAGGATTGCAGGTACTGTCACTAACATGTGGTCCTACCTGTAAGAACTTATATTAAAATTAAACTCAAAGTCAGCAGCCCGTCGTTTTCCCTGACACCCTCACCGGGGCGCCTCCCATGGACAGTACCGTCCGCGCGGTCACGGCGACCGAGCGGTTCCTCGGGTTCTTCTTATCGCCTCGACATTGCCGACGGAGTCCTCCTTCATCGCAGGGATGAGTTCCTGGTCCGCCGTGGCGGAGCAGCGTCCGCGGCCATCCCGGTCGCCGCTTTTCCGGCCGCGCTTGTGAGAGCTACAAAAAATGACAAACTTGTGATGTAAGTATACTCGCCTTTAAATCTTTAAAATATACCGATTTTCTATTTTTTGTGTAACACAAAGAATTTCACAATGTGATTTTGGATTTTATACGATGCATCATTTACTACATTCAAATATTTAATCTTTTTAAATTTGCAAATATATTTTCTATTTTTCTAGAACAAATAAATCACTCGATCTCGATAGCCGAAGTGATTTCAGTGCATCTCTCTATCGTGTTGGCCATTTGTCTAGTACATGGCTGTAAGGTTTGAGGGTTTATTTGACTCGCACAATTTCGAGTACAAGAATATAAAAAACTGGGAACGTGATTCGAATGTGTGTATAGTGTATATAATTGGAAAGTTAAAGTATTTGTAAGCTTATTCATGTGGAAGATATACATATTGTGTTATGATTATAACTTCGTGTCACATAGAATAGAACACATCTTATCGATCTTTTGGCTTAATCCTCAAAATACAACGAGAAGAAGTTCGCGCACCCTACCCTCTTGTTTTAGTCTTGTAATCCCTCTGTTATGAATTAATCCCTTGTGTCTTAAATTTGCATGTATCTACACATTAAATCATGTGTGGATACATGCCAATTTGAGCAGGTAGAGACATTTTTTGTGAACGGAGGGAGTAGATAACTTTCATTTGTCTATATGTAGATGTATCTACAGATGTAACATGTGTAGAAAGTGATCTAATTTAGAAGAGAATGAGTATATGTGTTTTGTTTGCAAGTTGCAGTGTATCCACTCTGAGTCTCTGATTTTAGGGAAGACGGTAGGGACACTCGGCCTAAATATAATGACCCCTCTACTCTAGATTGGTCCATCCACTCGCCCTCATTTGTTACTCAAAATAGTGGCCCCGCAGAAACACAAATATTTATCCGTTTCCCCAGCACGCTGTTAGGTGCCGATGCTTAAAAAAAGTCAGCAGGGTTAACGTGCTGCCGCTACCGCCAGAAACCCCGGCGCCAGGCCCAGGCGGTGAAAGAGGAAAGATCGAGGAAAGACACGAAAAGCGTTCCGCTTGCACGGGCAGCGAGGCCGGAGGAGCAGCAACAACAGCGACCTGACTGACGCCGTCACGCCTGACGCTTCGTCGGCACACGGCGAGCAACGGAACGGGACGGAGAAGTCAACCCAACAGCGCCGTGGACCGGACAGAGCTCAGCTCGGAGGGACGATAAACAAGAGCGAGGCGAGGCGGCACCCCGTGTTTCCGGCTCGCTCCTCCTCTTTCCCCATCTTTTCGGCTCGCTCCCTCCCTCTTCACACCCACCTCGCCTCCTCCTCCCTCCCTCTTTGCGTGGCCAGGGAAGGAACCAGGCACGGAACGCGTGAGCCGGCAGCTGGATCGACGAACTCCCGCCGCGCTTCGGCTCGCATCCCAGCCTCAAGTGACGGTACGGGCGGAGGAGGAGGGCTCCGGATCGACGGCGACGCTGATGTGAGTCTTCTCTGGAGAGCCTGGGTTCGACTTGCGTTTGATTGATTCATTCACGCGTTGGTCTTGCGAGTGAGTTTTTCCGGCCGCCGCTCCGGATCAGGAGGCTACCTGTCCGGACGCGTTAGAAAATGGTTCGTATTTGGGGGAAATTTCGGAGCGTTTCTGTGCCCTCGTGGGTTAAAATTTCCATGGGAAGGACCTGTTGTGTGCTTCCCAAGCTTAGGTTGTTTCTGCCCGTGCAGACCCTGCAGATCTATCCAGCTCGTGTGAGCTTCCAGGAACCTCTTTCCTCTTGTTCCGTGCATGCATGCTGAAAAGGGGCATTTCCTTCGCCGTGAAACGCCTTGTTCCAAGTTTGTCATGGGCTATATGTGTGCGAGTGGGGATTTCGTTCTCGAAATGTCGCAACATGCCACCGGAGTGTCTCTCTGGTGAGAGTATTTTCTGTTTACGGCAGCGAACGGCTTTGGGCCTGCCTGTCGCAGCTCGGGATCATTTTGGATACTTGTTTTAGTGGTTCTGTTTACTGGTCTCAAACACTACTAAGTTTTCGTTTGCTTTCGTCAGAGAGAGAGAGAGAGAGATTTTTCCGAGCTATTTACCGGATTTAGCATATTTTTGCTGTGTCTGATCCAAGCTAACTCGCACCCTTTCTCACCAAGATTCTTTTTCTCACTGTGTTGCAGGTACAGATTGATGATTGCTTCTTTGTAGACATATTCCAGAGCACTAATCCTCACTCCGGTGACGTGATCTATAATCACTGTTCCATAAGTGGATACAGTTTAGAAAAGTTGTCGGTGGCCTTAGCTCCATATATACAGGCAATTTGACAGGCTAAGCTTCCCACCAGACCACAGCCAGATGTCGTTCCGCAGCATAGTTCGTGATGTGAGGATGGTTTCGGCAGCCTGTCGAGGCGGAGCTTCGAGGTGACCATCTCCGGCCTCACCGGTCTCACCGGGAACCACAGGGGGAAAGCCCAGAGCACGGTGCATGAGCTCCGGGACGCCGACCTCATGGTCCAGGAGAGCCGTTGGGCGAGCCTCCCTCCTGAACTTCTCCGGGACGTGATCCGGAGGCTGGAGGCTAGCGAGAGCACCTGGCCGTCGCGCAAGCATGTGGTGTCGTGTGCGGCCGTCTGTAAGGCGTGGAGGGAGATGTGCAGGGAGCTTGTGACGAGTCCGGAGTTCTGTGGGAAGCTTACCTTCCCGGTCTCTCTAAAGCAGGTACCATTTTTGTGACCCTGATAAAGCAAACATTCAATTGAACGCTATCGAGGATTGTATTTTTGTACCTAGTGATGGCAACATGTTAGAGTGGTGGTTACCTTGCTTATTCTCATTGCCTCTTTTGTCGATGACATTTGGCATGACATGTTTTCTTTTCCCACAGCCTGGCCCTCGAGATGGAATGATTCAATGTTTTATAAAGCGCGATAAATCAAAGTCGACCTATCATCTCTACTTGTGCTTGAGCAATGGTATGTTCAAGCTTCTTTCAACTGTACACGTATAGCTTCCCCGGAATGTGTTAACATCACCAGCCAACAGCCTAGCATGAATGCTTCATTATAGCCTTGATTTTGTCTCTGTGCTCATAACTACTTCTCTTCTGTGAAATGGCATAGTTAAGCTATTTATTTGTCGTGAAAGGATCAAACGCTATACACATTTGATTTCACCTAGGCTGATCAAGTAATTTGTTTTGTTGCTGAATTTTATCTTCTATTGTTTTGAACCAGCGGTGCTTGTGGAGAATGGCAAATTCCTCTTGTCTGCTAAAAGGAACCGCAAGACAACTTGCACAGAGTATGTTATCTCAATGGATGCCGACAACATCTCAAGATCAAGCAGCACCTATATTGGAAAACTGAGGTACTACTACTTAACACTTGTATGCTGTCAAATTTTACTCATGTATTGAAGGGTAGAAAACCAACCTTGTTTTTCGTCTGTCATTTTCAGGTCAAACTTCCTCGGCACAAAATTTATAGTCTATGACACACAGCCCCCTTATAATGGGGCTGTAGTTCCTTCCGTTGGACGGAGTAGCCGGAGATTCAACTCGAAGAAAGTCTCTCCCAAGGTGCCTTCTGGCAGTTACAACATAGCTCAGGTGACATATGAGCTAAATGTTCTTGGCACGAGGGGCCCTAGCGGATGAACTGCATCATGCACTCCATCCCTGCCTCCTCAGTCGAGCCCGGTGGCATAGTCCCTGGGCAACCTGACCAGATTCTGCCCCGAGCATTAGAGGAGTCGTTTCGCAGCATGACCTCCTTCTCCAAGTCATCCATAATGGACCGGTCCATGGATTTCAGTAGTTCCCGTGATTTCAGCAGTGCCCGCTTCTCTGACATCGCCGGAGGCACAATAATCGCTGGTGGTGAAGACGGGCAGAACAAGGAGAGGCCACTGGTGCTCCGCAACAAGGTTCCGAGGTGGCATGAGCAGCTACAATGCTGGTGTCTCAACTTCCGTGGCCGTGTAACCATCGCCTCCGTGAAGAACTTCCAGCTGATCGCAGCGTCGAGCCAGCCCCCGGCGGGGCTCCAACGCCGTCGCAGCCCGCTCCACCAGAGCAGGACAAGATTATCTTGCAGTTCGGCAAGGTGTCAAAAGACATGTTCACCATGGACTACCGCTACCCGCTCTCGGCATTCCAGGCGTTCGCAATGTGCCTGAGTAGCTTCGACACGAAACTGGCCTGTGAATAGATCGACGGCGGAAGCCGATGCAAAGCATCACCGCAGTGGAGGGAAAAAGTAGATGCGTTTTCCCCCTAGGATTCTAGATCATGGGTGCCTTTTTATTTCCACCTTGTTGCTGGTTGTAATTCTGCTTGTCTGTCTGTAGCTTTGGAACTGGACTTGTAGCACGTGATTTTTCACCAGGTCGCGGCATGATTAGCTTCCTTTGAAGCTAAGTTTCATGGATGCGTCTCCGGATTTAACTTAACGCCACGCCTATAATTGTTTTATTGAAGCTTTTCTGTGGATACTGGCTGTGCATGTCTTTGTAATTTACAGAGTGTTGCACATGTGCGCTTGCTTATCTGTAAGTTGAGAATCAGGCTCGCTACCTCCCGGTAGAGCTGGAGTTGTCTCACATGATGAAGCCTTCTCCTCGGTCCTAAACACTTTTTAGTGTGGTTGATCAGGAGCATTATGCGGTATGATCATTGCATCATTTTAAAAGTGTCACTTGCTTGGCGGCGTCGGATGCACGGTGGTTTTGCATAACAGGAGAATCATTGCACATGTACCTGCCTGCCTCCTGAATAAATAAGCTTTCCAATGTTTCATGATCTCCTTTTAGATTTAGCTCGCTTTTCAGCATGGAGGAAGAGTACACATTTTCTGTAGAGAGAAAGGTGAGTAGCAGTACAGCTAGGAGAAGGAACAAAGTGAGCAAAAGAGAGTGCATCTGGCATGGCCCATGATGAGTGTGACTGGATGGGAGGAATAATTCTTTTCTGCAGACCTGTCGTGTTCATGTATGTGATCGAGCTGGAATGCAATATAACTGACAATGAAATGACCGTCTCTCTAGGACGAAAATCATACGAAGGTGGAGGAAATAATTGAATATCTGGTGAACGGTAAATCATTCTCTCGATCGGGCAATAGGAAACTCTCATGGCTCCCTGGGCGTGTGACAGTGTGCAGAACAGCAGAAGAGGGTGTCATTATCTTGATTAAATGTGCACCTCGACATGGCGCGGGCCATTCAGATGCATTCGTTATCGTGGCGCTGGTCATCGGGAGAGGTTCTGTCGTGTTCCTTCTCCGGTTGCTCATGATTGCTCTCCAGCCGCTCATGCTTGCTCTCCGGTCACTCGCGCTCCTGGCCAGCAACACCGCTCCCCGTTCGACCAGCCTTGTCCTCCACCAGAGGTCGTTGGCCACTCGTCGTCGCCACCGAGGTACCCATCTGCGTGTTGCAAAGATTCTTTGGTCTCAACTTTTGAGTCACAGGTTGCTTGCTGCGCTTGGAGCTGCTTCAGAAGGTTGAGCTGCTTCGTTCTGAGATTCGAGATGCTCTAGCTGAGGTTCAGGTTGCGTTGCGTGTCTCTTCGCCGCCTCAGCTCTAGATTGTTTCCGCTGATGAGGGGTTGAGTGCTTCTTTGGAGATTTTTCTCCTCGTGGTCTGCATGAGACGTCGCCTGTCATCACCGAGTTTGTGGCTCCAGTTGTGCAAGTCATGCCTGAGCTGCAGGAGCCTAGTGGGGAACCATCTACGGTACTTCATGTGGAGTTGGGCTCATTGGAGTCCGTGGAGGGAGTTGTTGATGAGGAAGCTCCTGATCCTTTGGCAATGAAGTCCATCTAGTCGCCCTCTTTGACCGTGAAGGTATGTTGGCACGTATTGACGCGCGGGTCTTCGCGGAAAAGCTTGGTGGCTTGCTCGCCTGCTTGGAGGCAGCTAGCCCTGGATCTGGTGAGGCGATTGCTTGCCTCATCGCAGAGGAGTCTTCTACTGGTAAAATCAAGAAGGTGAAGAAGGCTCTTAGGAGCATAGGCAGGAAAAGTGGGGCATAGGCAATAAAAGTGGTGCCTTTGGTGAGTCACCCGTGACTGCTTAACGGCAGCTGCGTGGTCCTTGGGTAGTCGTCTGTCTGCGGTTTGCTTAGGTTGTGTGGTGTTGTCGCTTCGGGGGTTGCTGGTCTTAGGTGTGCCCTTTGTGGTTGTGTTGGTCTCTTCCCTTTTGTTGGTGTTGTTGTATGGTTTTCGCCCGGTTTCTTCTACTAATAAACCGGGCACCTTCTCTCTTAATTAATATATGGGGCAAAGTTTTTGCCCCGCAGTTTCTAAAAAAAAAAAAAATTTAAATGTGCACCTTGGGCAGCGCCAGTGCTCCCAGCACTGATAGTTCACCACTCTAGATGACAATGACAGTTGAATCATCACGCGGTTTGAGGGGTTTAAGCCTGTAGGGCGTGACCATTACGTGCAGTTCATCGCCTGTAGATAGTTGGAGCTGCATAACTGCCATCGTGCGGGGAGATGTTGACTGGCATGCAGATCTGGAAGACGGGATAAAAATCTCGCTGCTGCGAGTGGGTGGAATGCCTAGACGCAACGCGAGCATCACTTACCTATCATTCAGGTGGGGAATTTTCCGATCGATCGAATCGTTAGCAGCATGATGGATGCAACGACGCCACGACAGAAGATGGAGTAGTCGGATAAGAATGATGGTGGTGTAATGCGACGTCGATTCTTGGTGCCGGGACGGAGACATCCGATTCTCCATTTTCTGCCTGGTGTTTGCCGCCCTGTAAGAACTGTTAGCACAGCAGTAGCTTGGTGTTCGTTTAGACGATCCTTGTCTATGTACTCCCTCCGTGTCTCTGATAGACTGTAAGGCCTTATTTTGATTACAGGATTACAAACATAGGAATAGAAAAATCTTAGGTTTTGACAGTGAATGGAGAGCAGAGAAAAGACACGAGAATAGTCATTTGGCTCGAACACAACAAAAAACTTAGTGAAAGTTCAGAATTTTCAACGTTCCTTTTTTTTTTTGAAACTGTGGGTCAAAAGCTTTGCCCCTTATATTAATTAAGGAGAAGATTGCAAGAAGCAAGTTTGTGACCAAACAATATTACAAAACGAACTACTCTCGCGGCATCAAAATGCCCAAACACTTGGCACCCGCGAGAACCCAAATGTGAGCCTCCTTCTTAATTCAATCTAAAATGACAAGGGAAGGCGCACTCTTATTGTGAAAAACTCTTGTGTTTCGTTCGTTCCAAATCTCCCAAGTGGCGAGCAAGGTTAGGGAGGCGACGGCTTTCCGGTTTGGAGGGGTGGTTGTCATCACAAGCCACCACTCGTTGAAGTTGAGGTTTGTCCAATCTGCCATGACGACATTGTGAAGACCAAGCCACCCTTTGATGAGGTCCCATATCCTTCGAGTGAAGCGACAATGCACGAAGAGGTGCCTGGTGGACTCCGTGACTTGCTTTCAAAAAGGGCACAACCCACAATTGGGCCATCCACGTTTCGCCAACCGATCCGCCGTCCATATCCTATTTTGGTTTGCAAGCCAAGCAAAGAACTTGGTCTTGGGAGGGGCCCAAGGTTTCCAAACCGAAATGTACATGGTGGAAGAGATTGTTCCCATGAATTGCATCTTGTAAGCCGATTTCGCCGTGCTCCCCATTTTCCGTAAGTTTCCAAGTGATATCATCTTCGATGTTGGCGTTGAGATGTATTCCACAAAGCAAAACCCAAAGCTCCACGAATTGCGCAAAGTGGGCTGCGGTGAAGTCCTCGTCGAGGCACACCTTTCCCACCCAACTAGACCCAAGCATGGCATGCCCAACCGAACAATTTTTCTTGGTAGAGGACTCGAAGACAAGTGGCGCAATATCTTTTGGCTTCCTACCCTCCAACCAAGGGGCATGCCAAAAAAATTTCAACGTTCCTCTCAGCTCTGAAGGATGCAATAATGTCCCCTACTGGCCTTACTCTAAGACAGGGATGTGTACTGTCAGGTCCGCATACAACTTAGTAAGAACATGTACATTCTGGTCTCAACGTAGCTGCTCAGCAAAGGCTCTTCATCAAACCGGAAGATTATGGAGAAAGCATGAAAAAAGCTATGGGCAATACAATGTCCAAATAAAATGATGGCCATTCTTTGGAGGATGGCACATGATTGTCTGTCTACACAATCTCAACGCTAAGTGCGGTCTATCCCCGTAAGGTACGACTGTTATTTTTGTACAATTGAGGAACATGTCGAACACAATTTCTCATAAACCAAGTGTAGGACGATGGGTTTGATAGATCCCCGATAATAGCCTTTGTTAAGAACATTAGGAAATATCATGTGGCGGCACACCGCACACCATACTCTTTTCGTGGGTGACCTTATTAAGATGAGTCAAGCGCGATGCGAGCATGTTTGACCGTATTTTTTTATTACCACGTCTTGTTATGTGGCACTATTTGTAGCTAATGTTCAAAGAGATATAACAACACATCATTTCTATAAATTTAGTCGTAGTCACTTAACATGCAGTTTTCTTACTTGTCTTGCATGACTAAGTACAATTTATATAAAATACACAATTTCAAATGCAATAATAAAGCATACACAAACAATCAAACTACTTCGAGATTTAACAAAGCTCGGCAACTTACTTTCCAGTCATTATTTTTAGGCTGGTGTGAGATCTCCATTATTTTATTTTTTGGTGGGGAGATCTCCACTACATTTACTTAAGAAGGAAAAGAATTCAGTTGTCAAAACGTCGAATAGCTATTTTGGATAGTTTAATTTATCTCCGTAGCTACTGTGGATTTGTTACCTTGATTAATATAGAACATGAGGTTGGGTCCTGTTGGTTTCAGTGAGGTATCTGTTGTATCAGGACCATCATTTGTACTGAACATGGATGAACGAAAAGAGGCGTGCAGTAATCGCTGGTTGGGCTGCCCTGGAAGTTGGTCTGTACAAAACTATTGGTGATGGACAGAGCATTTCAGTGTGGCAAGATAAGTGGATCCCCTCTACATTCACTATGTCTCCGATGTTTGTTCCAGCTGATTCTCCAGTGAACAATGTTAGTGATCTAATTGATGTGGAGAATTGGTCTTGGAAGACTGAGCTTGATCGTAGCACCTTCGCCCGACCTGATGCTGATGCCATCCTAAATATCCCCCTGCGACATTTTTTTTAGATAAAGGGTTTTTATTACTCAAGAGTTTTAAGCATTACACCCGGCCTCTGCATAGCTAAGATGCACACAGCCACAAGTTCAACAGTACTCAATTCGACAAGAAATAAAAGGCGAATTACATATCAAAATGAGAAATTGTAGATCCGCCTAAGATGCTGGTAGGTCTATCCGGAGTCTATGTTGCCATCCATGCCGGGAAATTAACTCCCTGGCCGCAGCCTCCAGCCTCGACGCCACCTCCAAAAATAAGTCCCGGTGCTCCACACGCTGCAGGACCGACCATGCTCGTAGCGTAGCTGTACACCGATAGATAACCTGCATAACAGAAGCATTTATATCATTAAAAACCTTGTCATTCCTACATAGCCACAGCGACCAAATAACAGCAATCGCGCCCACCCTACAGAAGAGTTTAAACCTAGGATCCACTCCATTTAACCAGTTGCCAAAAATGTTTGCAACAGTGCGCGGTGGATGTAAGGTAGAACCTATCTGGATGGCTGACCATATAGACCTGGCGAACTCGCATTGAAGAATAAGTGTGTAATAGTCTCGTCATGGACAGAAACACATTTTTACTTCCGTGCCAATTGCGCTTGGCAAGGTTGTTTTTGTAAGAATTACACCTCGACGAAGATACCACGCAAACACTTTGGTTTTTAGCGGTATCTTCATCTTCCAAATTTTGTTATTATTCCTACTATCGACTGGAACTTCGGGTAGAATTAGTGCTCTATACATGGAATCAACCGAGAATTTACCATTCTTCGTAAGATTCCATTGAAATTTATCTGGACCATCCGACAATTGAACTGAATCCAATCGAATGAGCAAAGCATTCCAGGATGCTTGTCTTGTTCCAAGTAAACTTCTCCTGAACGAAACATCTGGTGGGTAAGTACCCAACACCTTCGCGATCGTGTCGCTTTTGTTTCGTACAATAGAATAAGAGCCGGATATTGTTCTTTGAGGGTAGAATGGCCTAGCCATTTATCCTCCCAGAACGAATTTCCGATCCATCCCTAATTGAGAAAGATCCATGTGGAAAAAAGAACTTCTTTGTAGCCATAAGGCCTGCCCAGAAGTGTGAATCGCCAGGTTTCCAAAGAACCTGAGAAACAGCTTGATCTCCCACATACTTTCTCCTAAGGAGGGTTTGCCAAACTCCATCTTCAGAAGAAGTTTAAATAGCCATTTACCTAGCAAGGCTCTATTCTTGACCTCAAGGTCATGAACTCCGAGCCCTCCTTGGTCTTTAGGGCAGCAAACCACACTCCATTTAGTCAGTCGATATTTTTTCTTCTCACAATCCCCTTGCCAAAAGAATCTAGATCGGAAATAATCCAATCGTTTTAAGACTCCTTTAGGCAATTGGAAGAATGAAATCATGTACAGTACCATGTTCGTTAGTACCGAGTTTATGAGAACCAATCTTCCACCCAGGGATAAGAGTTTGCCTTTCCAGCTATTTAAACGTAATTGAAGCCTTTCCTCCACCTTTTCCATTCAGCATTTGTAAGTCTCCGATAATGAATCGGAATACCCAAATAGTTGATAGGAAATTGTCCTTGCTCACAGCCAAAAAGCTCAGCATACAAGGCGGCGTTTTCTCGAGCCTCGCCAAAGCAAAACAATTCACTTTTATGGAAATTTATCTTAAGACCCGAAAGTTGCTCGAAAGCTGACAAAATCAACTTTAGGTTACGAGCTTTTTCGATATCATGTTCCATAAAAAGAATTGTATCGTCAGCATATTGAAGAATCGATAATCCACCATCAACAAGATGTGGAATCACTCCTTCAATTTGACCCTCAGTTTAGCGCGTTCGATCAAGATAGCCAACATATCAGCCACTATATTAAATAGTATTGGCGATAACGGGTCACCCTGTCTGAGGCCTTTTTTCGTTTGAAAGTATTTGCCAGTGTCATCATTGACCTTAATGGCTACACTTCCTCCGGAAACAAAGCTATCAATTAACGCGCGCCACTCAGTAGAAAAACCTTTCATCCTGAGGGTCTGCTGGATGAAAGACCACTTAACTTTATCATAAGCTTTCTCAAAATCAATTTTAAGAATTACCCCGTTCAACTTTTTCCTATGTAGTTCGTGAACAGTTTCATGTAGGACCGCTACTCCATCAAGGATGTTGCGACCTTGCATAAAAGCCGTCTGAGACGGACGAACCACATGATCTGCCACACTGTTCAGTCGAATCGTAGCCACTTTGGTGAATATTTTAAAACTAACGTTAAGGAGGCATATAGGTCTAAACTGTTGGATCCTTTCTGCCTCGTTAACCTTAGGTAATAAAATTATCTCACCAAAATTGAGACGAAACAACTCTAGTTGTCCATTGTGAAGACTGGCGAACAGTTGAAGCAAATCGACCTTGATAACATCCCAAAAGTTCTGATAGAACTCGGCAGGGAAACCATCAGGTCCAGGTGCTGTATTATGTTTCATTTGGAAAACCGCCTTTCTCACTTCCTCCTCTGAATAGGGTTTAGTAAGTAGGCTATTCTCTCATCTGAAACCTGGGGTATATCCTCTGTTCGAGACTCATCCAAAGAGAAATTCCTTCCTCTGGGCACCGAACAGGCCTTTATAGTAATTTGTAATATACGACTTTAGTTGTTCATGGCCCTCAATCGTTCCTTCATCCTGGACCAGAGAATGAATACGCTTTTTCCTGTGTCTGCCATTGGCAATACTATGGAAATAGCGAGTATTCGAGTCTCCTTCTAGAATGAATTGGCTTTAGAACGTTGATACCATTTTAACTCCTCCTCGCGCAGTAGTTTCGCTATCTGTGCATTGGATTGGCTCTTTAACTCAATCTCTTGCGCGGACAGTAACCGAACTTCTGCTAATGCTTCTAGAGCATCGATAATCGAGGAAAGTCGTACTTTTTCTTTTTTAAGTAAACCAGCAGTATGACGAGCCCAACCAACGAGGTGAGTGCGAAAGCACGTATCTTATTGTTCCATCGCTGGATAGGCGTATCACCCGCAACTGGGCTTTCCCAGATTCTTTTAACCATCTCATGAAAACCCTCGCGGTGTAACCAACCAAGCTCAAACTTGAACCGAGGTTTACACTGCGGTCTAGGCTCTCCAGTGGTCAAAAGAATGGGAGCATGATCCGACAAACCCTCAATACGTTCTAGAGCCCGTACCGACACCAACGGGAACCTAGATTCCCAATCAGTATCCATCAGGACACGGTCTAGTTTCTCGTATGTGGGTTCGGGGAGAGAATTAGCCCAAGTAAACTGTCTCCCCACCATTGTGATATCTTGTAAGTTCAGGCTGTCAATGACTGCGTTGAACAACAGAGGCCAACGGTTGTCGAACCGACCCTTGCTTTTCTCAAACGGAAAACGTAGCAGATTGAAGTCCCCACCGATGATAAGAGGGTGAGGGTTATCTTTTGCCACATTTACCATTTCACAGAGAAAAGCAGTCTTAGCCACCTCCTGAGCCGGCCCATACACAGCTACAAGACTCCAAATGAAATTGTCGGTCTTATTACGGATGTGCATTTTGATATGAAAATCGCCATCCGTAACATCCAACACTTCCATGGTATCAGTCCTGACGCCTAGTAGAATGCCTCCGGAGCGGCCATGAGGGGGACGCGAGTACCAATCAAACTCTATACCGCCCGAAATTCGGTTCAATAGAGCTTGTGAAAACTCACGTCTACCCGTCTCAGAAATAGCTAAGAAATCCAAATTATGGTCCCGAATAGAACCAGCAAAGTGCAAATGTTTAGCCAAGTCACCAAGACCTCTGCTATTTGCAAACATGCCATTCATCGGGAAACCGTGGGGGATTTGGATAACTTGGCCCGTTTCCGGGACTTGTTGGTGGAAGATTTAGATTTCTGACTGGTCGCTTTTAACTCATACAATGAGCTCAACCCATCGTCATCCAAGCCCTCCCCCGACACTTCACCAATTAGATGAGAGAGAAGCGACCATCTGATGTGGCAATCGCTTCCTCATCATCCAAATAGGTGGCTGTCAACCCTGTCGAAGCTTTAGGAGTAACCGTTAGACGGTCAAATTCCATATGCCTCAAGACATTAGTTGAAACCTCTACTTTACTTTTACTACTACCAAGATTAAAACCTACACTAGAGAGTTTAGACTGAATTGAAAGCGGAGAAAATGAAAGGAAGGACTTTGATTTAATTTCCGTACCGATAGAATCCAAGTTGCGCGCCGCCTTGCGGCGCATAGCCTTCTTCAGCGAGTCCTCATCAGTCGCGGAAGCCCCGTCCGCCTCAACCCCAAACCTCTCGCTACGACGGATAGGAGTGATCCCCACGGGAAACACCGTCGTGGTGGGAGGCGGGGTACGTGGTGAAATGACATGGGCCGTCAAAGGTGAGGTAGCAGCCTTCCCAGTCACTTCGGCATCAGCACGCATAGCAGAACGAGACGGGGGGGTCAGAGGCGACGTCGAGACCCAGCCCATCCGTCCAGCAGCGTTAGCCAGGCCTCCCTGGGGAGGCAGAGGCGAAGAAGGAGCCTCCCCACTGCCCAGCTCACCACTGAGCCCAGATAGGCCAGCAGGGCCTGTGGCCGGCATGGCATCTCCAAGCGCCGACGTGGCCTGGCACATTAGCGCAGTGGACGACTCCAACGCTTGCAGCGCCAGCGCGTCATGGGCCGCCATTTGCCCAGCAACACCAATGTGCGCCCTCACCGCATTAGAGCCCACAGCCGGACCGTCCAGCTTAAGATCGCCCAGCCCAGGCGAAACATCGTCAGAAAACGCAGCAACAGAAAGAACACCACTTCCGGCGAGAGGGACAGGAGCATCGGTTACCCTCAACAGCTCCGGCGACTTGCGCCGAACCCTGGAAACAATCTCAATCCCCCAAGGAGTCTGCGGGTTAGGATTGTAGGGAGTGAACACCACGGTGTTTGTCGGAGAAGAACCGTGCGAGTAGACCACCTGCTTCCCATGATCAGCCCCTCCAGAAGAATGAGTAGCGTCCACATCCATACTAGAAGATTGAGTCGCCGTCATACCAGGAGCTTCCATGGAACCATCTGTGCCGTCCTCGAGACCCCCACTCTCATCATCAGCATCATCTCCCTTACGGCGCCAGAAAAAAGGAACAAACTCAGGGTCAGGAGCAAAATTCTCCGCCTCGCGACGGAAAATGAAAGCGTACTCCTTCAGCTTGACCACACAAGCTGTGCCAACATAAGGTCCCGTCGGGTCCAATTGCTTGTCAAGAGGCTTGGAACAGGGCATCCCAACCAGAATGCGAACAATCCCCTGGCTCCTGAGCGTGACAAGATCAACATCCAGGGTCGTCCCAATGAGGGAACCAACGGCCCAAATACCAAGAAAGTATCTGACTGGGTACGACACCCCCTGAACATGTACCCAGACCTGCTCGAGCACCCTCATCGGTATAACATCATGCTTCTTCCAAATCGAAATAGTGGCTGTGGACGCAAAGGAAGGGACACCCAGCTGCATCCCATCCATCCGCTGAAGATCCCCGACAGAGGGGAAACCAATAAGAAATGCATCAGAACCATGAGCAACAGCCTCCCAAGTCCACGACGAGCTAGAGGGACACATCCTGGACAACAAACTCTGCACAGCAGTCGCGGGCACTGGATCCCCAGCAATCTTCACCAGAGCAGTGGGTGAACTCGCTGGAACCAAGTGAGGCTTGTACACACTATCAGAGGTAACATCGAAAAAATCGTCTCCTCAGTACCATATCCTGCAGTAAAAGCTGTGGGTCTAGGCATCCGGAGAATTGGACACCTGACGGTTGGATGAGCCCCGTTATCACGGACCAGACAATAGTGTTTCACCGGGCACCCCTTAGTTGTATGTGTATCCACCGCACACTTCCAACACTTAAAGGATTTCTTGCCATTACCACTACCCGTAGCCTTTGTTGCCTCCAAACCCCCGTGCACCACAGCCGGCAAGCCCCCCACCGCGGTGCTAACCTCCGAAGCCGCAGAGGTGACCATAGTGGATGGAGGCACGGGAACATGCTGCCCCTGCACAAACCCTGGCGGCGGCGCAAACTGCTGCACAACGAAGGGTTGCTGCTGAACCTGCGGCATCATCGGAGGTTGGAAAGGCTGCACTTGAGGCTGCACTTGAGGCTGCGCCTGGAGCTGCTTCTTCTTCTTCCTTTTAGGCCGCGGCCCCTGCCCCACCGGCTGCGCCATCGGAGGGGCGAGCTGTTGCTGAAACGGCGGAAACGCCGGCTGGGGCAGCGGCATGAACGGCGGCATGAGGAACTGCCCAGGCTGCGGCGGCGGCACATACGCCGGAGGTCCCGGCTGGCGAGACGGGTTCTGCAGCGAGATGAAAGGCTGTTGTCCAACCGGAGGGCGGTACTGACCGGCCGCAACAGAGGCAGCCCCACCACCCTGCGGTCTGGGGCCTCCGTGAAGCATTCCCGTGCCGGCACTCTGCAGCTGCGCCTGTTGCTGTTGGAGGTGCGGAGCCGGCGCGGAGGCGCGGGGGGGAGGACCCCCATGCTGCGGACGCGGGGGAGGAGCCGCCATGGAGACCTTGGGGGCCGCCGCGACAGAGGCAAAGGATCGCCTCCACCGGCCGGAAGGCGGGGCAACGGCGGCAGGCAGAGGCGGCGTAGTAGACGAGGTTGAGGTTGAGAGTTGCGACATAGCCGAATCAGCAAGGAGGCGATGACGGCGTAACAGTGATCCTTTGTCAATCCGGAGATGGAGCGCCTCAGAGGTAGGGCAAACCCGTCTCGGACGGTGTAGATGTGTCCATGGGCTCGGACGGACCCGATTCGTCTCCAGCAGCGTGGGCCCCATTGGCAGGCCATTCGAAAATTGGACCCCGCCCGCTTTCGAATCTTCCGCCGCAGATGACGGATCAGCCATTATTGGCACGGACGGCGATCCATCCGCCGCCGGCGAGCTCGCCGTGGTCACGGTCCCACCCGAAGTCGAGGACGAGAACTTCTCCAGCGCCTTGTCGATGAATGATCCGATGATGGCCGGCGGCGAGCTGCGTCGAGGCGGCAGCGGGCCTCGCCATGGACCAATCCTCGGCGGAGGACGAGAAATCCGAAGGCCAGACTGCGAGGAGGTCATCCCGCGGCGGCGCCGCGACAGCCCAGCCGGTTCCACCACCAGTCGCTCCCGTGGTGGCGAATCCCTGCACGGAGACACAAAAACAACCTCACCTGAGTTAGTCGACGACGACCCCTTCTCCCAGAACCTACTCGACAGCGAGGGGAAGCCCACGTCCTCCCAGAACTCCTGGACGAGCTCTTCATCCGAGCGCGGTTGACGACAGGATGCCGATGGCGTCGTCGAAAATTCTTCTACCATGGCATTCAACGCCACCTGAACGGCGACGTGCGACCCGTCGAGGCCATCGAGCCCGGAGGGCGCCGCCGTAAGACCGGCCAGGCACGCGAAGCGCGAGCCCGAACCACTGGACGCGCCCACCGGTGGTGGCGCCATGGTCAGGGGCCGGTGCATCGCCACCAGATCGCCACCAGATCGCCCGACTCGGTCAAGGTCGCGGCCGGATCGGTCTTGGTCAAACTTGGGGGTCCCTCCCCCCTGCGACATGGTGGTGGTGATGACGCTTTTGCCTGGGCACATGAAAATTCAGGGTCCTATTCTGTTAAATATGCATACCGCTCTCTCGTGAATCACAAGGAGGTTTCTTCTCCAGATGAAGGAACGGCTACAAGTACTTCACAGACAGAACAACAGATGTGGAGCTCGCTATGGAAGTTGAATGTGTTGCCAAAGATGAGAGTTTTCTGGTGGCGTGTCCTTCGGGGTATTTTACCGATGAAAAAACTCTCAAACATAAGCATATCAAGCCGATCAGTCTATGTCGGTTGTGTCTTGCTGAGAAGGAAAATTTGATGCATGCTCTCCTCCTTTGTTCGCATGCCAAGAGGTTTTGGGATGAGGCCCAATCTTGGTTTGATTTTCGGCTCCCTAACCTGCACCCGGCTACATGGGTGAGAGATGTCATGTGCGATGCTAGGTTCTCGACTGAAGATCGTGCGAAGATCATTGCAGTTATGTGGTCCATTTGGCATTCACGTAATAGTAAGATTCACGATGGTGAGGCCCTCGATCCTGCCTCATCTATTCGCCGCATCAGGGGAGACCTAGTACTGCTGGTTATTCCGAGTGCGTGTGCTTCAGTTCTACCAGGCCATGGTTGGCAGCCGCCAGAGCAGGGAGTTATTAAAATTAATACTGATGCTGTGGTGGATTCAGATGGTGGCAAAGCAGGTGTGGGAGGAGTTGCTCGTTCAGCTTCTTCACTGCTTGGTGCCTGTGTAAACCCCACGAGAGGGTCACGTATCCGTTGATTGCTGAGTCTGAAGCTTTGCGCGATGGTGTTGTCTTTGCAAAGCTCCGGGGTTTCTCACATGTGATCATGGAGACGGACTGCCTGGCGGTCGTAAACCTCTGGAACCTTCGCCACAATGCACGAGCAATTGTGACACCTATCTTGTTAGACATTGGTGAGCTAGCTTCATCTTTTTAGTCTTTTAGTATTCAACATGTATCTAGATCTTCCGGCCTATCTTTGTGCAAAGCGAGCTTGTTCTCTGATGGTGGCCGAGAGTTGGGTAGAGTCTGAACCTCCTTTCCTGGTCACCTGCCTCTTTGCTGATTAGTCCTGGGCATGGGCAGCCCGGCCCGACCAGCCCGGCCCGGCCCGGCCCGAAATTCCCGGGCTTGGGCAGCAATTTTAGGCCCGACGGTCGGGCCTGAGCGGGCCTGGGCAGTGGGTTTTCTGTGTCGGGCTTTTTTAGGCCCGGCCCGAGCCCGCCCCGGCCCGACAGATGGCCAGGTATATTGCTGATTGCCCAGGGAGTACTTTCGTTGAATAAAAGCTCCCATTAATATGCAAAAAAAAAACGTCTCAATTTTTTTTTGCAAACTCGGCGCAAAGTAGGTCGTTTGGACAGAACCACAGGTTTTTGGGCGAGAGGCGCCTGGTCATTGGTCAATTTCGTCGACGGCCGATGCAAACTGAAGGCCCATTTGTACTTCTGGCGCACACCAGCTCTCACCACCGGCCGCTCAGCCCGCCAGGAAGCTGATGCGCGGCGTCGCTTCGGCCCATTGGAAGCCACGTCACCTTGTGACATCAAAAGCAGGAACTGGAGTAATGGCGCACAGAAAGATAGATGGGGAGAAATCACAGGTGTGGAGCGAGGGTTTTGCCAGCGTCGCTGCGGCGGAGAAACCCAAACCCTCGTGCCCTCCGCCCGCCGCAGGGAGGCCTCCGATCTGCCCGCCCCCCGCCTGCATCGGTCCCTCCGCTTCAACGGGAAGTTCTCCACCTCATGCCGTTGTCCCCTACGGCTATTATTCCTCATCGTTTCGTTCGATTTTCCGGTGCTTTGACCCCTCGATCTCATCGATCTCGGTGTAGATTTGTTTTCTCAGTTTGCTTGGTACGTCTCACCTCCGCTTCAACTGTGTTTTTGCTTGTTGGATGGATTTTCCGTTGGCCCGATGATGATTATGATGAAACCCCATGGGTGGAAAGATAGATAGATCGGCTCAGATTTGAGCTCGAAATGGGGCCGCCCTTGCATTTGCGAGGCCGAAGCTCCTGAAATGGCTGATGCAGCGCTGGCTTCTCTGTTCTGGGCGCCGAGGCATGTGTGTTGGGGCATCGGATGTGAGAGCATCTCTAGCACAAATCCCTTAAAGGGGAGATAAGAGCAACCTAACAGATCTCCTTACGGGGGATCTGTGGACGGTCGGTCTTCTTCTTCCTGGCTCACATGTCACTGCCACAGCTGCAGTCGTCGTCCTCCTCGCCGTCGCCGTCGCCGCTACCGTCATACCCTCTTCTGACCCTCGAATACACGCCCCGGTGCCAGCTTTGGCACCCGCTGCATTAGCCTATATGATGGAATTGAAATCTGAGGGCCATATCCCATATTGTAACACAAACTTTTCCGATTTTTCCATTGGAATCGATCTCTTTTGCGTGGTGTTCACCGTTTAACCCAAGTCTGCACATTCCGTTTTTATGGTTTGTTTGCCATGATAATGCCCAGTGGTGGGGTGGCACAGTTTGCGTGGGAGATGGGGCAGGTTTGTTTGGGGTATGCATTTGGGATTCTCTTGTTTCAGTATCCTGATGTCTTCACCAAGGCTAGTGCTCGAAGAAACGGTTTGCGCTTGATCGATCGTTGATTGATAGAGCAATTAATTGATGACACTTTCACTCACATCCCTCACTCATGTCTTCAGGTATGAAGGCATCATATCACGCTTGACTGATGGTCTGAGTACAACCGGGGATCATTTTTCATACATTGGTTGTCGCTGATTTAGTACAAATGTACTCCCTGATTCAGTACAAATTTGTACTAAATCATCAACAACTAATGTGGAACGGAGGGAGTACATTTTATTCACCCTTTTCCTTATTGTCGTGCCATGGCATGAATCAAGAATTTTCCATTTGCCATTCTCGAATGCAAGCTAGGTTTTTTGTAGTAAATGTGGCATGCTAAGTATTTAGTTATCAAATGGAATGTATATGTTTGTTTCTCTTCCGTTACCCGTTTGTTTTTTTCTAGGCCCTTTTGGCGAAACTTCATACTTCATCTTGCCCCAATTAAGATTCCAATTGTGGACCTGTGGCTTGCTCTAAATTTCTATTTTTGAGTAAATTGTGATGGTTCATTTTGTTTTGGATGGTGAATAGCCAATGGGAGTATTGGCTTATGCAATGTATTGCCCAATGATGAAAACTGAAAATGTAGAGATGGCACATGGAATGATCCTCTCCTCCTCGTCGTCCTCGTCGTCCTACTCTCTCTCTCTCTCTCTCTCTCTCTCTCTCTCTCTCAGCACATGTGCATCCAGCAGCAACAGCATCAGCTGTTCCCGTATGGACAAATAGAAGATCATTCCTCGTGCCATCTGTGAATACTACATCTATGCAATCTGAGGGCATGTTGCTTTTTTTCGTACCTTACACAACACCAGTAAACTTTTCGTTAGTATGTTTATTTTCAGTTTCATATTCCCTCATCTGCTTCTGTTGGCCTGATGTGAATCCTTCATTTTCTTTGGTGCCTCTTAAGTTCAGATTTTGCATCGTTGTCGCTTTGCTTCTTCATTTTTGTGCATTTGCTGTGGTTTCATCTTGCTATAGTTAGGTTTGCTATATTGATTTGTTCGTTGTGTTTGTACTTTCCAGTACCTTATTTGTTCCTCTGCTTTGCTTTGGTTGTTTGTGTACCTTGTTTCACTTGCTGGGCGCTGGCCTTAGTGGAGTAAAATCTTTGGTGTTTGTCCTGATGA
The DNA here is from genome assembly GCA_947311845.1 of Poa pratensis. Lineage (NCBI taxonomy): Eukaryota > Viridiplantae > Streptophyta > Magnoliopsida > Poales > Poaceae > Poa > Poa pratensis. The sequence continues at coordinate 106,927,937 of CAMZMU010000074.1, read as the reverse complement.
TTATCATGAGATCATGTTTACCAAGCGAGTTATTGCAGAACATGAATAGTTTGTAATGTAGTTTTTCTAAATGTCTAGCATTTTCATGTTGCTTCACCTGTATTTGCAGTTTCTGTTTAAGCATTTTGGTTCTCGAATCTAGAATACCTAAGCGCATATGTAACTCTATAGTTGTTGGTTCTGAAGTTCTAACCACAAGATCAACCATAATAGTATTATTTTGATGCGCAACATGTTGTCTCATCTAGGATCATTTTGTATTTGGACATTTTCTTCCTGTTTAAGAGTATTATTTGTCATTTTTTCTTTACGACAGGTGCAAAGGGTACGGGAGGGTTTGCTTTTTTACTGCATGGTAGTTTTGATGATGACATGATGGTAGTTTATGGATGTGCGTTTGGCGGTGAACTTTTCTATAAAGAAGATTTCCTCGGACCCTGTTTATCAAGCAAGTTATGTACTCTCTGTTTCTCTTGTTTTATGTTCAAAGTAGATTTACTTTGTAAGTGTGTTTGGTGCATTTGCAGTGTACTTTATTTTCTGCTTGGATTTTTTTTTGGCCCTATGATGATATATGATGAAACTCCCATGCATGAATGGGTCAGCTGTTGCATTTGCAAGGCTGACGCCCCTGAAATGGCTAATGCAGTGTTGCCTTCTCTGTTCTGGGCGCTGAGGCATATGTGCTTTGGGTCAGCGGTTGCATTTATTAAAGCAAGCTCTGCCACTGACAGATGGGCCTGCCCATGCGGCAGGTTTATCTCCTCTCCTTCTCCATCCTCTTCCTTGTGTCTGACATGTCAGCACCACTGCTGTGGTCGTCGTCGTCACCGCCATCCTCTCCTCTGCTGATCCACCAATACACACCCCAGTGCCAGCTTTGAAGCCCGCTGCATTAGCCTGTGATGAAACTAAAATCTGAGGGCCATATTGTAATAGAAACTTTTCTGATATTTCCACTGGTACATCTCTTGTGTGGGCCCACTATAAAACTGCCAGTGTGCAGATTGTGGTGGAGTGTCCCCTCACAGTGTTTTATTTGTGGCATGCATTTCTGCTTCCCTTGTTTCAAGTTGCCATTTGCCATTCTCGAATGCAGGATAGTTCTTTTGTAGTAATTGCGGCATGCTAAGCGTTTAGTGATTTAACGTCTTGTATATGTTTCTTTTCTTGTGTTCTGTTATCAGTTTTTTGACTCTTTGCAAAACCTCGTATTACATCCTGCCTCCATCATGATCCCAATTGTGAACCAGTGGCTTGCACTAAATTTCAAATTTGTCAAATATGGTGATGGTTCATTTTCGCTTGGATGGTGGATAGTCAGTATTGGCTTCTATAATGTATTGCCCAATGATGAGACTGAAAATGTAGAGATGGCACTTGGATATGATCCTCTCATTCTCCCCGTCCTCCTCCTCCTCCTCCTCCTCCTCCTCTCTCTTATCTCTCTCTCTCTGCACTCATGTGCATGCAGCAGCAATAGCAGCACCAGCAGATCTACCAAATACGCCCTTATGTATGCTGAAATTTAAGATCATATCTTGTGCCCATCAATGAAAGCTACATCTATGAGACCTGAGGGCACGATGCTTCTTTTTCATACCTTGAACAAATTAGCAGTAAACTTTTCGTTGACATTTATTTTCAGTTTAATCTTCTATGATCTGCCTATGTCTGCTTGATGTGAATCCTTTGTTTGGATTGCTGTATCTTATATTTGGGTTTTGCATCATTGTTGCTTCGCGTTTTCAATTTTGTCCATTTCCCATGGTTTCATCTTTTTATGATTAGGTTTGCTCCGTTGATATGTTCATAAGTTTATTATGTTTCCAGTACCTTTTCTGTTTGTAGCTTTGCTTTGCTTTGATTATTTGAGTATGTTGCTTCACTTGCTGGATGCTGTCGTTGGAGTAAAATCCTGACTGATGATTGTTATGAGAGATCACCGTTGTAAATCAACTTGCATTTAATGCCCTTTGGTTTCTCAGTTTGCTTGGTGCATCTGTAGTGTACTGTATTTTCGCTTGTTGGATGGATTTTCCCTTGGCCCGATGATGATTATGATGAGACCACCATGCATGGATGGATAGATAGATAGATAGATAGATAGATTGGCTTAGATTTGAGCTCGGAATGGGGTCAACCCTTGCACTTGCGAGGCTGAAGCTCCTGAAATGGCTAATGCAGCGTTGGCTTCTTTGTTCTGGGCGCCGAGGCATGTGTTGGGGGATTGTATATGAGAGCAACTCTAGCAGATCCTTAAAAGGGGAGACAGAGCCACCTAGCAGATCTCTTAAAGGGTCTGAACTCCGTAAAATAGGGATCTGCTACGGATGAGCTCTAAGCTCCGCCACTGACAGATGGGCCTGCCCATGAGGCAGGTCGATCTTCTTTTGTTGATGTTCTTCTTCCTGGCTCACATGTCACTGCCACAGCTGCAGTCGTCATCATCACCGCAACCATCATACTCTCTTCTCACCCACCAATACACGCCCCGGTGCCAGCTTTGAAACCCCCTGCATTAGCCTATGATGAAATTGAAATCTGAGGGCCATAACCCATATCGTAATACAAACTTTTCTTATATTTCCATTGGAAATTGATCTCTTTCTTGTGGTGTTCACTGTTAGACCCAAGTCTGCCCCTTCCGTTTTTATGTTTGTTTGTCATGTAAATGCCCAAGTGGTGAGGGTGGTACCTCACGATCACACTTTCCGTTGGAGATGGGGCAGGTTTTGTTTGGGGCAGGCATTTTGTATTCACTTGTTTGATTGTTTCAATATCCTGGTGTCTTCACCAAGTTCTGGGCGGTCAATGAAACGGTTTGCGCTTTATGTATCATTGAATGATAGAGCAATTCATGGATGGCACAAATTCACTCACATCCTTCAGTCATGTCTTAAGATATAAAGGCATAATATTACATTTGACTGATGATCCGAGCACAACTGAGTATCATCTTTTATACATTTTTTATTCTCTGTTTACTTATTATCGTGCTATGTCATTGGAATCAATTCCTTTTATGTTGGCTCTCTGAAATCGTCAGTGTGCACATTGTGTTGGTAGGTGTGTTACTGTCATGTAAATGGCCAGTGGCGGAGTTGCACCTCACAGTCTGTCGGAGATGGTGCAAGGGTTCGTTTAGGGAATGCATTTCCGCCTCTCTCGTTTCACTGTCTTGGTGTCTTCACCTAGTTATAAGCTAATGCTCTAAGAAATCGTTCACGCTTGATGGATCATTAACCTATATAGCAATTAATCAATGGCACAAAATCACTCACATCCCTCTTATGTCTTTAGGTACGATGGCATAAGATCACACTTTGACAGTTCGTGCATCTGAGGATCATTTTTTCCGGTACAATCATGTTCTCTGTTTCCTTCCTTATTGTCGTGCCGTGTCATGAATCAAGAACTTGTAGTAAATGTGGAAAATTATAAGATGTTTTAGATATTTCAGTTTGAACTTCATACAGCCAGAAATGAGTGAATCTACACATTAAAATGTGTCTAGATACATGCGAATTAGGAAAAAGCTAAAACACCTTATAATTCAGAACGGAGGAAGTATATGTTTTCTCTGTTTGGTTATCAGTTTTTTCCGCCTCATTGTGAAACTTTATATTACATCTTGCCCCAATTAAGATTCTAATTGTGGACCTTGTGGCTTGCACTAAATTTCTATTTTTGAGTAAATTTTGATGTTCATTTTGTTTTGGATGGTTAATAGTCAACAGAAGTATTGGCTTCTATAATGTATTGCCCAATGATGAAAACTGAAAATGTAGAGGTGGCACACGGATAATCCTCTCTCTCTCAGCAGCAGTAGCAGCAGCAGCAGATCAACCATTTGTCGTGCCATAAGTGAATACTACGTCTATGAAACCTGAGGGCATGATGCATCTTTTTATACCTTAAACAAATTAACAGTAAACCATTTGTCTGCCTCTGTTGGTTTGATGCGAACCCTTCATTTGCCCTTGGGCCTCTAATGTTTTTGTCCATTGGCTGTGGTTTCATCTTGTTATGATTGGCTTTGCCTGTTGATTGTGTTTTCACTTTCCAGTACCTTTTTTGTTTCTTCGCTTTGATTTGGTTATTTGAGTACCTTGTTTCAGCGGAGTAAAATCTTTGGTGTCTGGCCTGATGATTGGCTTTGCCCTGTTGCCTTTTCTGGTTTATTGATAACTGGTACTCGTTACAGCATGGGACTCTCCTTATAGAGAGTTTAGGAAAGATAGGAAAGCTACAGCCTTATTTGGTATGGAAACAAACTAGTTTATTTGGTATGGAAATCAGGGGCCTGACTTGAGGATCAAGCCGTGGATTCCTTTCCCCTTATCCTTGCTGTGGCGGCCATATACTCTGCCCCACATGACAGCGTGTTGTTACTATGGCTGTACTATTTTAGTTTTTTTCTACTGATCCATTTGAGACACACTCCAGTACCAGCATTGATGCCATTAGCATGTGATGAAATACACGCCGTTCTGAAATCTGAGAGCCATCTCACGTTACAAATTTTCAGTATGATCGGTAAAGAACAATGTTGCATGGTCATGTGGTCAAACCTTCTGTAGCCAGTGTTTTTATTGTGTTATATTATCGTTTATTGCAATATGGTGGAGTAGGATCTTACTTGGAGGCGATGCTGTATGGTCGGCTGCTCGCTCTACTTCCTTGCTTCAGCTTATCACTGTCTATCCTACTGTTACAGCCCTTTGTCTTTCTCTTCAGGGTGCTGGCAGATCTCATTTGGATCCTGTTTGTGTTTTTTTTTATAGCCATATTTGATGATCATCTCTTAAACCATGTAGGAATGCCAAATGTATTAGATCCGAGGGCATAAGATCACTCCCTGACACATATCAGTCCTTCTGTCCTACCTGTGCTGCTGAATCCACTTGTACAAAAGTCTTCTACTTCTGCTATCACATCCCTACTGCCACCGCCGGTGGTGGTGGTGGTTGGTTTGATAGACAGTGGATGTCAGATCAAATCTTGTGTTGTCGGTGATGCAGTATCTTCTTTATCTGACTGTACCATTTCTATTTTCTTTCAGGCTAGTTTAAGTCCATTTGATAAGCCGTAAACCTCCTTGAATCAGGTGTTCATATCATATCTTTCTTGAAGGGATTGATAGCTTTTCCAGGCATTAATGGATCATACATGTTTGAGTCTTTATTTGCTTATTTTACGTCTCTCTCTCTGCGTGCCACCTGCACACTTACAGTCCCTACTCCCACTGTTGGTTTTTTTTTTTCCAAAAAGGGAAGCCCCAGCCTCTGCATCGATCGATGCATATGGCCACTGTACGTGTTGGTTGAATTGAGAGATAGTGGAGGACCAATCAAATCATGTGATTAGTATCTTTTGTATCTGACTGTGTATCATTTCTATTTTGTTTCATGCTTGTTCAGGTTCATTTGATGATACGTAAGTGTCCTAATAAGAATCTTCTAGAAAGCCGGGTGTTTATATCACATCTTTCTCAAATGGAAACGCTTCCTTTTCTGGTAACATAAGATGCAACATGCTGGGCATTTTCTGATCAGACCATGTTTGAGTCCTTTGTTTTCATACACCCTCCGTGACTTTTATAAGGCATTCTAACTCTTTCTGAAAATACACGTATCTAGAAATATAATGCCTTATAAAAGTGAACGGAGGGAGTATTTTACATCTTTGTTTGTGAATGATCTTATTTATGTAAGTATGGAGCAACGGCTTCACCTAAATTTCTATTTCACCGGATCACTATTTATGATTTCTTCCTGGTTGGTGGTTGTTACAATTGCACTTTTGTTTTTTAAAATGTATAATGCCCAATGATGAAACTCAATAGGCACAGATGGCAACCACCCCCAAATGTTCGGACACCCGAAACGGATCATGTCCAGACAATATATGGGGGTTGCCGGTGGAGATGCTATTACCCTGATCCATGGTGGAGATGCTTGTCAGTCACATCCACACTTTGGTGCCTGTGCAGGCGGCTCTGCAACAGCACCACTTGTACTGCAGTATCGTTAATAATATCCTCATGTGCCATCCTTGAATGCTATAGCCATGAGATCTGAGGGCACGGAATTTTGTTTAAATTTTCGAGGGCATTTAGACATAGTGGTTTTCAGAATATTTCAGTCTACATATACTGTTAACATAAGTCTCTAGATATGCTTTCCAGTTATAAATTCTATGATTTGATAAATTATCAAATTTATTTCATATCATATGCAGCTTAATATAATTTACTTTTGAATTGGCTCATTGTATTTTCTTTTTGTTCTCCTTTTAGTTGTTGCTTTAATTTTGTTAATGTGTTAATTTGGTCAAAACCGCCTCTAAACCTGGCGCATTCGTGGCCAGGTTATCGTTTTTCAGTGATTGGTACGAACTATTATTGATTGGATGGGACGTACCTTTCATAATACATGTCATTTTAGTTGTGGTCGCGAGGGACGAGAACCCTTCTCACAAAGCTACTGCCAGTGTGAAGTTTCCAATTCTTGGTATGGTGAGGTTGCACTTTTGTTCACCTTGTCGCTGCAGTCGACCGTTATGGTTGTCTCTGTACTGATGATGATACTAGGAATCCTCCTGGAGATATAGCTGGCCTTTCTGAGGTAGTTAAGCAATACCGGAATCTTTCGTCATAGTTATCGCATCCACCTTGTGATCGCTGTTAAACATCTCTGTCGTTCTGTTTGAACCTTTCTTCATGTTTTGGAGTATTACTTGTCAAGTTTTCTTCATAATTGGTGCAAATAGTAGGTTATGTTTTTTTACTGCATTGAAGCTTGGATGATAAGATTTAAGATTACTTTCTTACTGCTGTGGATTCTTTTGTGTTTTAACTTTTCTATATAAAGATGTCTGGGGCCTTTTTTTCTTCGGTATGTATGTTCGCTCCTTGTTTCTCTCTCTTTTTTATGTTGAAATTGAACTCATCTATTATGATTTGTATAGTGGGCCTAGTACCATTTGTATCTCTTGATTAACGTGGTTCTAGAGGTGCATCTGAGTATCTATGAGATAAGACATCTTAGCAGGACATAATTTTGCATATCAGAAAATCTATATGAATTTTACAGTGAAAACTATCGAATTTGCATTGTAGGTTCTGGCCAGAATAGTAAAACATCTTTAATCAATCAGAATCAATCAGACGGTGTAGAACAATAATATATAACCCTTTAAGTGAAGTCGTATTGTTTGAAAAGAGTCGTCTCGCTTTCTCCCTCTCCGCTACAGTAAAGGCGAAGGAAAAGGCGATCTTGAGTGCCGCCGGCGAGATTGCTGGTTCCCTCCGCCTCCGGCGCCGCCGTGCGTCGTGAGGTGGGGGGAATCGCTGGATCTCGTCGCGCGGAAGTAGTTTAGGTTTAGTTAGTTCTACTTTCTGTCCTCCTCGTCGGCGTCGCTCCGGTGGCGATGAAGGCGTTGGTGATGAATAAGTCCTCCATTTCCTTTCTCCGGTCCGGCGGCGCGCTCGCCGGGAAGGAGGTGGAGTTTGTGTACTCCGTGCTGGCGGCTGTTTTGGCGACGTGGGCTGCTCTGCATCTTGGAGTTTTTGACCTTCGGGTCGCTCGCCATCGCGTCGTCTTCTTCGGGGGCGACGTGCGGCCTGTGAGGTGGTGTGTTGTTCGTCAGGTACGTTTCTCTGTCCGTGGTTCTTTGGCCGGCCGTGGCGGCGAGGGGAGAGCTCGGTGGTTGTTGGCGTCCTGGCTTTGTTGGAGGTGGAGGTGGTGGTTTTCCTTGATGATTCTGCTCCGGCCGGCCGTGGCGGCGAGGGGAGTGGGTGTCTGGAGCCTGGGTGGTCTTGGTGGCTGGCCTGGTCGATGCGGAGGCGGCGGGAAGATGGGTGGTTTGAGGAAGCGAGTGCCATGGCTGTGTTCGTTCATCGAGCTGGGTGTCCGTCGCGTTGCGGCGGCCGGTTTTGCAGTCGACTACAACTTGTGGAGGTGCTCTCTTCCCCGGGCATGGCGGTACGGCGGCCCCGGCGGAGGCTGAGGCGTTTGGGTGACGGGATGGATCCGATTGTAATTCTTCCAGGTGGTTTGGGGTGTTTAGTGCAAGTTGCTGGGTCTCGATGTAATTTCTGGTTTCCTTCGGGACCTGTCTGTAAGTTGTACTGAGCCTCCTTTATATGTAATCGGATCCTGTTGGTTGTGTTCAAAAATAAATAATATATAACCCTTTGTATCATTATCCTTCTATGTATTTCTGGGCTATTGATGTTAAATTTTGATTAATTTCATCCATTTACATTTGCTCCAGTGAGCCACCAGCCCCAGGTATGATGTTCCGTCAAATGTCAATGGGAAGTTGGATTACTAAAGAGTGAAGAAGATAGCTAAGGAAGTTCCAAATAAATTGCGAAGTCCAGAGTATTGAACCACCCATTTCACATCGAAGTGCCACCGTCGTCACAGCTATTTGCCATAGCACTTTCCATTAAGGATGCTACATATCCCTACTTCTCATTTTACTGCTAAAAATAGTGATGTAAAGACGTTTTGAATCTCAGCAAATTTCAAGCATTTTATATTAGGTAAACATGCTAAGCTTGTGGTTCAAAAATTATGGCCCGTTGTTCAATGTAAAGTACGAAGTCTCAGGTTATTTCTTATTTCGCTGACGTTCCTACTTCCTAGTAAGGCTCCTTGTTTCACCGATCTTCCTGGTGCCTTATTTAGCTGCTTCCATCCTTGATTGCTTGCGACCTTTTTTCATTTTGAACTTCAGGCAACTTTAGAACCTGGCAAGATCATCAACTAGTGAGGATCAGCAAACCTAAATTCTCCAGTGCCTTGACTAGCAATCGTGTGTGCAGCTCTCGTGGCTTCTGGTGGACAGTGTTGAATAAGTTGCCATGCCTTGCGAAGCTAGTAGCTGCCGACAGCCGTCGTCCTCTGTACTCGAGGGATGTATAGCTTCTAACGCTTCCATAGAATCAGACTCCGCAATTAGGGATTGGCATCATGCCTGGTCTACCATTTGCAGTCTGGCGAGCAAGGAATTTTGAATCACAGCACGCGCCAACAAAATTGCCTCCAGAATCTGGGAGAATAGCACCGAAGGATCCATTCCTAGACTAACAAGAGGCATCAACATTCAGTTTCAATACCGCACCAGTGGGTTTCTTCAACCCGTCAGTACTGGTCATATTCCCAGCCTCTTTCCACTTCAAGCAATTTGCAAGGATATCTTTAATATTTGTAACAGTTTTTTCCGTGAAGGCACTGGTTTGTTTTTAATCTGCATCAGCAACCATCAAGCTAAATTGACCCGGGTTGGCCGAACAGAGTAGTTCCTCCAGGATCACTGACCCGGCTGGCTGTGCCCAATGCAGTAGCTGATTTGACAGTCAATTAAACCCAGACCTTCATATCGTTTTCAAAATAATAATTTTCTGCTGTCAGTAGTTGGTGTGTCCTCCCTTCTGGATCGCTATCATTGATCTGTTATGGAACGGCGGTGTGACATACCGTTTGACAATTGGCATCCACACATCCCAACGAAGTAGCCAACATGATACATTACTCATTTCATAGGTCAAAAATCTGCACACTGATGATTGACAGGTTGAACACGTCAAACTGAAACTGCATGAGAGGCTGCACACTGAACAGAAACAAACAGCTTTGGCTCAAATATCTACAAATGTCTTTGTAACAAGGAAGCCCTAGTCTACGTTTTATGCAAACATATGCTTATTTTGGTTTGTACATACATATGAGCCACAATGACAGAAAAATTAAAATTGCTGATCACAAGCCAATTCTGAATGGCGTGACTTTTCGGATCACACACAGAATCTTGTCTACATCCATTCTTTCTCTTTTTGGGCTAGAGACCTTCAACCTAACAAGTCTTACTGCTTCTACATCACCGCCACCACCGACGACTGGGGTAACCAAAAGCGAAAGAAGAAACTCTGTAACTGTAAGACAGTAACAACAGGGCTTAGGGGGTTACGTCTACCATTCCATCGAGTTGGTCCTTCTAAGATCTTGCGACGGTTTTTTCCTTATGACAACTTGGAATGCCTGTTCCTTGAGCTGCATAAACACAAAATACATTTAAGATATGATGTGAAAAAATATGTTACATGTTTGAATAACGAGCAATTAATAAGCTATTGTAACAAAAGAAAGATAATAATACGCGATAATGGAGACATGGAGAATAAAAAATATGATTAATTCATGTTGGATTCAGTTAAGCAAAGGCCTTAGTGCACAGGGATTTCAAGAGTAGAGGATGTAATACAAATGTTGTTATTGTTATCTGCCTGACCATTTTTCCTTACTGTATTTTTTTTTGTCAGACCAGAGACTAGGTTTTAATAAGGTATACGCTTCTACATATCTTGATGACATATGGAAAATATCAAAGGCATGGAATAAATGATCCAAAACAACTTGACATATATCGGTGTGAGTGTGACAAACAATCAAGTTACCGTAACCACTCCAATATTAATAAGCGAACACATGTTAGGTAACCTAAGAGAATTAAGCCCTCTTTCAGTTAAACTAGGAACATGGAATTTTGAACAGAACATCAATACCCACTTTCTTTTCAAGCAGCTTAAACTGCTCTGCGATTTATACTTTCCATTGATGGAAGAAAGAACTACTGTGCATGTTAAAGAACTGTTGCTTCTCATTATAATCAAGGGGAACCATATTGCGAGTTCACGTATAGAGAATATGCATGACTTAAATATCTCAAGTAGAATCAGATTTACAAAATATATAGTTATGACACCATGCTCCATATATTCAAGCAACTTAATAAGTCCGAAGATATTTGTAAGCAATCCTGTTTTGAGAACAGAACCTACCTCGTTAAGCCTCTTCTCATTTTGCTCCTCCTGCAACAGAATATAATGAAAACAGTTGAGTGAACAGTAATATAACCAGAAGTTAGGTAGGCACATAGAGACAGCAAGGTGCATGCAAGAAGCAATTCTGTTTGTTCAATAACATCGTTAGGCACATGACAGATGAGCGAAGATATGGGGTTGCAAATAACTCGTGGCACTACAAAAGAAGTAGATTACAAAGTGCCAGACCCAGCAGATGACACAACCAAGAAATACAGTAAACTGCCAGACCCAGTTCCCGGATGGACACATGTTATAATTTCATAACTCTTAATGCTACAAAAAGAAACGAAACTACATAAGGTCCATGATGCAATGGTGAAAAAAGACCAACCGCCCTTTTAAGGTATGTCTCAGTTACTACCATTAATATTTATCAAAAACTCTAGGAAAACAAATTAGCTCATTCTACTTGTGTGAAAACAACATATTTGGTATACGAGTAATTGATTATAAACACATGCATATAGAATGATCATAGACATGTCGATTTGGCATTGCCCCAGTTGCGCTGGCCCAATACTGTGCTCCCATGCTCCCTCTAAACATGCAATGGAGCCACTATTTAACTGATGGCTCCAGCATCTAACCATGGAAATTAATCATAGGCTGTCATGGCATATTGGCAAGCATACACAATCGCCACAATCAACACTTCAGCCAAAACTAAGGCAGAAGACGCAGAACCAAGAGCATACCTGTTCTCTCAGCAGTTCAGCATGTTCCTCCTCGAGCTGTGAGACCTGTGCCTCCAGCTCTGCGATGTAAGCCTACATCCGAAACCATACGAAAGCGTCAATTTGTCACACTCAACTGTGCAATTTCTCCAAATTCCAAAATTTTCACACCAAATCGAGACATTTCACCCAACCTGTTTCCTCTCCCTGGACCTGGCCGCAGACTCGCGGTTCTTAATCATCCGCTTCTGCCGCTGCGTGGCGGCGCGGTCCATGGGATCCATGAGCGCCCTCTTCCGCCCCCTCCCGCCGGCAGCACCGCCCCCTCGCCGCCGCCCACCCACGACGGCCTCCGCCGCGGCATCGGGGTCGGGGAACCCCACCGCCATGTTACTCCCCTCCACGGCCGTAACCCTAGCCTCCTCCTCCCGGGCCAGGAAGTCCTCCAGGGTCATGACGGCCGCCCCGCCCCCGCCGTCTCCGCCGGCGGGGACGGGCGCGGAGAGGCCCCCGGTGGCGGAGATCTCCTTCCACACCTCCTCGGCCGTGCGGCGGGCGGCGGCCTCGGGCGCGGCCGCGGGGGCGGGGTCGCCTCCGGCGCCCGCGGGCGGCGCCTCGCCGTATATGTTGCGCAGGATGTCGTCCATGTTCATGGATCCGATGCCGCTGGCGCTCCTGAAGCGCGCGAGATCGGCGGCGGAGGCGGAGGCGGGCGGCGGCGGCGGCGGCGGCGGTTGCGACGAGGCCGCCATGACCCGCGACGATGCCATGCGTGGCAAGGCCCGCGCGGGGCAGTCCCTGTCTCCCTGGCGTTCGCGCTGGTGGGTTGATTTTTTTTCTAGGGAGTCGAAGGTTTCGGGGGAAGGGGAGAGGTGGAGAGCTCTGGAGGCGACTGGCGAGACGTGGGGAAACGATCGGAGCTCTCCCTTGGGTTCTGTGAGACTGCGACTGTCTGCCTGTGCTGTGGAGGATGGCTGATGGCTCCGTGCTTTTCTTGCCAGTGTGTGTGCGCTGCGCAGCGTGGTGCCGCTTTCTTTCTTTACGCGTGACTAGCTCGATGATGGATGAGTTTTTTTAGTGGGTGATTCAAAAGCGCACAACCCGTGGGCACCGGGGCACGTCACACCGGTGGAAACAAACTTTTTCATAAAAGAAGAATCGGCAATCATACCCATTATCCTGTTCAATAGTTAAGTCATTCACGAATCTGTGAGTTTTTCCCTTGACAAACAAAACAAGTCTGTTATTGTGTATTTCCTCTGTTCAAAAACCAAGTTTGTGTGTAAAAATTGCTTTGTTTAGAGCGTGGTACGAAAAAGGTTCCTCCTTTTGTGGAAAGTCACTGTCATATAGAAGAAGATTCGAATATCTTTATAGTTTTCAATTGGGCATATTCCCTAGGGAGGATGTGTTCCTTCTTTTTTATTTTAGGGAAGGATGATGTGTTCTTGCAAGCCATTTCCTTACGCCGAGTTTTGTGATTGTTCTTTTTTCTAGTTTTTTTTTTTGCAAGTTAAGGCCATATAGTAAACATATCAAACGCTTACAAGAGCATCCCTAGAAAAATTGACTTTGTCTCCTCCTACAATCGCCGGCGACGACCAGTGAGCAAAACTCCATGTCGCCTCCGGATATCCGAAACACCCTCGGAGCAAGGATAATGTTGTACACGCAGTGGCCAGGAAGTTGCTGGTCGAAGCCCTAAGATGCCACCTACAATGATTCGAAAATAATATCACGGCCCTAGAGAAGAATGTGACGAAGATGGCTCGACAACCACACCAAGTCCGACCATGTTTTGGCGAACAAAGAAGAAGGCAAAAGAACAAAACACAAAACACAGTCGAACGACCTACAAGGTACGGAGACAAATACGATACCCTCGATCGGGCCATGACAAATCTCCACACGCTCTTCAGCGACACCAAGCAACACCTCGGGAACGAGGACCGCACGAGGAGACCTTATTCCACACCCGACGATGAGGCCATGCTTCGTCACCGCAGGTGTGACAACTAAACTGAGCCCCGACCAAAGCTAGAGAAGCCAACACTACGTGGCTATCCATCCCGACCAAAGGCGAAGACACATCATCCGGGGTAAAATGATGTTTATCCAAATAATAGTTCAAATCATTTATGTGTCTATAATTTTTTATGTCATATGCTATAAAGCCAAGTCCAGTGTTTAAATAGACAAAAAAAGGTTCCTCTTCTCACGAAAATTCACTGTATCCTCCTCATGTGGGCTGAGAGGAGATGGTCAGTTTGAAACCTTTTAGACAACCCAAAGTGATGCAAGATCCTTGTCGAATGATGATTTTTTTGGTCCTACCACAATCTCACCTCCTGTGATCGGAAAATATTTTATTTGTTCGGCAAATGTCACAGTCAACAGGAGAGTATCAAGATGAAGTTCCCCATACTTTATTCTTCACACAAGACTTACAAGATGGATCTCGTCGATCTTATAGGGGCACCCGACGAGAGTATATGAATATAGGGTTTTAGGTTGTGGATACTACGAAGGCTAGGGCTTCGACTTGGGCGTAGATGAACTTGTCTTTCTTGATGGATGTCTTCAGATACTTATAGGAGTTGGCAGGCGTCTCCATATTGTATGCTAGGGTTTCTCGACAACTTATTAATTTGATATTGTAATGTTTCTTCAATTAATGTACGTCTGGTTTAGGAAATTTGTGAGAGCCTTCGTGTAGCACGTCAGGTCAGGTCGGTGGAGCTTCTGGATGAGGGCTGCCTGATCGTGAGAGTCTTTGTACGTCGTGGACTAGACGTGGCCCAGGTCTATATACCGTAAGATTATAATCTAAACCCACTTATATCCGACAAACACCCGATCACTGCCTTCACTAAGGCGTCTGGCATTTTTAACATGTCGATGAAGTTGCCTTGCTCCTGAATTAAGCTTTTCTGATGGGTTTTATGACTTTTTTTTACCCGAATGATAGGTCTATGGGCAATGGCGACCTGGATGGGAGATCTTGCTTGACTTGTGGTTGTCGTAGAACAAAAAAAACATCATTCGACAAGCGTGTATTGCTCCCCGGTCTATAGACGCGCAACGACTGTCTCGCCTAGGGCCGGTCTCAAGGCGTGACAACAAACACATCTACCACATTATTGTGAACCGTGGTAGATAGATCTACCATGTTTCTTCAACCACTGTTTATGTTTGTAAAAACAGCTTGGCGACGAGAAAATGAACTTCTACCATGAAAACTGGCTGTGGTATACGGTGAGTTTTCTTGTAGTGGCACCGGCCATGGTTGTGCCGCCACACCGCCCGAAGAGGAATGACACACAGCCGGACGAAGCAACCAACGCGGATTGGAACCGAGCACAAGGGAGAGCCATGTGAGTAGATCGGCCCTAGCCAGCGGCGACGCCAATAGAGCGCACGGCGGCGAGATCCGCGCGAGCCAGGAAAAGATGGGTAGAGGACGGGCGCGGGTGCTCGCCACCAGCGACTACCGCAAGGGATTTACCCTGGCGTTTCCCGCCGCCTGCGGCGGAGAAGAGAGGGAGCACAATTGAGTCTTGCGCAGGGCGGCGGCGTCGCCACCCTAGCCGCATGCGAGGGACAACAGACTAGATAAGGTTGGACTGGTTTTCTCATCCCGCTCTTCAGGAAGCTTAAACTTTGTTATAGACAAAATTTTGATTTACCTAGTTTCAATTCTTTTTCTTGCTGATCCTTGTGGCTAGAAGCCTAGAACTCGTTTTGGGCTAGTCAAAATTTGTCTTGCCACAGCCGAAAGTACCAAATAAGTACAAGGAGCGAAAAATACAACAAGCCAAACTTGGCATCGTACGTATCAAACGGAGCACACCATTTCCCGTTAAAAAAAAAAATGTTGCGATTCGCCAACACTTCGTCGGCGAGTTGGCGATGCCCGGATACCGCGATACGGATACGGATACGGGTACGGTATGGCGATACAGGGATACGGCAATTTTCCAAAAACATGGATACGGGGATACGCGGGTATATATATAATAAAATTAATAATATACATAAATTAGTGTTTTTTTACGAAAATGAGAAAAACTATTATAGTAACTCGAGAGATGGATGTTTCCTGTAAAGTGTAATCTATACTTTTATTTTTTCTACTTGGCATGTTTAATCCTAAGTAACTAGATCGCGAGCAGTAATGCACTAAGGCAGCGGCGGAGCACAGCACGCCAGCAACAGGTCCGACGGCGGGCATGCGGATGGGCGATCGGCGGCGGACGGCGGAGCGCAGCCAGCGAAGAAAAACCATAGAAGTGGACATGGGAGGACCGGAGGAGAGGAAATGACCTGCGTGCACAGTGGCGGACGGCGGACGGCGGGTCTCTTCTCAGGTCCGGCGGCGTAGCAGCAGCGGTGGCCGGCGAGTGGCGGCGCCTAGGTCGGGTATGAGAACTGAAAAGACGAATGGGGGCTGGGTCGGTGTGTATAGATCAAGGGATTGGGGTACTCCCGTATCCCCTAACGTATCCCTGGTGTATCCCACACGTATCGGATTTAATTTATTTTTTGAAAAAAAATCGTTGGATACGTACGGGATACGTATATTCGAGTATCCGTATCCGTATCCGTATCCGAACGTATCCAACCCCCGATACGTGACTTTCTGGCCGTATCCGCGCTTCCTAATGGCGAGTCGCCATTTCGGCAGCCGGTTCTTCCGTCCGACCCCGTCGTCGCGTGCTTCTTCTTCTTCCTCCCCTCGTTCGCCTCCGGCCTCCCTCCTCCCGCTGACTGATCCACACCCCTCCGCGCGATCTCGCACCCACGCCGGGAGCGCTAACCCGCGACGCCGCGATGTCGCACTCCCGGGCGACATCATCCCGCTCCACCCCTCGTCGGCGAAGTCCGACATGGACGAGATCGAGAGCCTCACGCACGCCACGCCCTTCATCGCCGCCGTCCTCCCCGAGCGTCCCTCGTCCCCATCTCGCGCGTCAATCCCCATCTCCAACTCCCCTGCCGTCCATCCTCCGGCCAGCTCTAGGCCCCAGCCGGTCCCATCGTTTTCCTCCTTCTCCACGCCGCTCCCCTCCGCCTCCGTCTCCATTCCGATCGCTTCCGAAGGGTTCGGGGCCCCGACCAACACGCTCACCGAGCCCGTCTGGGACACCGTCCAGCGCGACCTCTCCCGCATCGTCATCAACCTCAAGCTCGTCGTCTTCCCCAACCCCTTCCGCGAGGACCCCGGCAAGGCGCTCCGCGATTGGGATCTCGGGCCCGTTCTTCTTCATCGTCTTCCTCGGTCTCACACTCTCCTGGTCGGCCTCGGTCAAGAAGGTAGCTGCTGCATTTGGTTCGTCTATGTATCAGCAATATTCAATTATTTCAGATGCATATTTAAAATACTTACTTAGAATACAATAATACAAACCTTCCACGGATTATAGTCATCAAACCCCAGATTGATCAGATGAAAATACAGTGACTAAACAATGCATGTTCCATGAAGACGAATGACCAACAGACATTAGTTTGGAGGAGAAGGACTATATTACCTTATCATATTTAATATCTATACAATTTCATCATGTATTATTTTATCTCAAATATAAAAATGGTACCGGAAGACTAGATTACCTAATCATTGCCTGTGTATGTATTGTAGTTGTCGCAATGTAGCTGCAGCAGTGCATGGTACCAGTTAGTGATAATAAGCTAGATTGGTCATTCACAAATTAGAAGCCCCAGATTGCTCAAATGAAGTTTGTCGCAATGAAGCCAAATTCTTTTTGTAGCATGATCCTTACAAACTTCATTTACAAATTTCAAGTGGATGTGCATTTGTATAAAGAATATAAGAGAATAGAGAGTACATGGAAATTTCTTAACTGACCACTATTAGCACTTGTCATGCTCATGCTTTAT
Organism: Poa pratensis; assembly: GCA_947311845.1. Classification (NCBI taxonomy): domain Eukaryota; kingdom Viridiplantae; phylum Streptophyta; class Magnoliopsida; order Poales; family Poaceae; genus Poa; species Poa pratensis. The sequence continues at coordinate 106,910,465 of CAMZMU010000074.1, read as the reverse complement.
TGCTACTGCCTTCATGGAGTCAGACTCGCAATATTAGCAGTCTCTTGTTCTTCTTGGCAGACTGAACCACTCAAGATGCCAATTTTTTTTTCCATGTGATATATATTTTTCGTTAGTAAAACAAAGTTTTGGGCAGAATGCTGTTAAAATTTGGATGTTAGTGTATTCTTAGAAGGGGGACTATGTTTTAACGCGTGACATTCAAACCTTGATAGGTGAGCATGGGCTTTCCAATGATTTTTGTATGCGTCTCTGTTTGGGATCATACGTGCCATCTTCTAGTGATTCATGAGTTCTCATAAAAGACTAGTGTTGATGAAAAATATTTACGGTGGGGGGCTCTGTTGAAATGGTAAATGCTGTACCGAAAATCATTTTCTGAAACTTGAGCATTTGATGTTCTTCTAAAGTTCCCACCAGCAACAAACAGAAGTCAATCACACCAAGAACGAAGTAGTTTCATTTCAGTAGAAAAAAAACTAGATGTTCATTTCAGTAGAAAAAAACTAGATGTTCATTTCAGTAGATTTTTAATATGTATGCCAGTATCCTTTAAGATTCCATGATTTCTATGAACACTTCTTCAGCAGTTGTGGTTCTTTAATTCTTTCATATATGCATCACAAATTCACAATACACTGATTTTGATGACATGCTTTTGTTTTGTAGTCTGAAGTGTTTGCTGTTGCTTTTGCTGTACTGGCTGCTGGTGCTATAATCCTCACGCTGAATGTGCTGCTTCTGGTACTTACTCGTTTGCCTGTGTACAAATGCATACACGCACCAGATGCTACCTTCTGAGGGCAATAACCACATTGTTTCGTTTGCAGGGTGGCCACATCATCTTCTTCCAGAGCCTCAGCCTTCTTGGATACTGCCTGTTCCCTTTGGATGTTGGTGTTCTGATTTGTTTGCTGAAGGACAACGATGTACTGAAGATTGTTGTAGTTGCAGTAGCATTAGCGTGGAGCTCATGGGCAGCGTATCCATTGATGAGCGCTGCCGTCAACCCAAGGAGAAAGGCCCTGGCGCTTTATCCTGTCTTCCTCATGTACGTTTCTATTAGCTTCCTCATAATCGCAATAAACTAAAGGCTACCACAAGGTGAGAAAACTGAAGATTTCCCCGGCGAACAATCAGAGTGCATGTAGTTTTGATTTGACTGGTTTCTTCAATTTTTGCTGACTACTCTTGATATTTTCTTCTTCTTTACAATAATCAAAGGCCATAGGGCTATAGAATTGAGTAGAAAATTATACTTGCTGTAAAAAGGTACTCCCTCCGATCCATATTAGTGGGCATAGCTTTGTCTAAATTCATATGTATCTAGTTAAGTATTTAGACTAGATACATGTGTATCTAGACAAAGTTGTGCCCACTAATATGGATTCGGAGGGAGTACTCTTTGTTTTCATCTAGAATAATTTGTAGGCTCCTGATGGGGTTGGCATGCTGGGTTCTAGTTCTAGCATCTCTTCAGTGCTACCAGGATATTGTATGCAGGTGAGCAGCCTGCCTGATTTAATATTTACTTGATCAAGAGTGCTTGCTGGAATTTCTCACGGATGCATCTGGTAACTGGCGTACTCACTACCGGAATAGGGTCGTATGCCGAAGACAATTTATCGGGGTGCTTGGCATACAACGATGTAAGCCTAGTGTCCCTCAGAAGACGCTCGTCAACAAATCCCACTCGGCATTTATAGTCTTATGCCGACCCTTGGCAAACATGCCTTGTATGCCAAGTGCAGTGCTTGGCATACTACTCCGCCACGTGTCTGCGCACGCAGTTGTTGACGGAGAAATGACGATGCAGGGCCATATGCCGAGCGTCACGTCAAAGTGTTAACAATCACATACAAAGTAACTCAACTTGAGGCTCAAAGTTTAAAGTAAACTTGCCCATTATGAATAATTAGATTGTATTTAATGAATTAAATGGAGATGAAAGAAATAAACTTTCATTCTTTCAATTGTGATCTCGAGGTCATTCTTGGCTCAACGACCACACATACACGAAAACAAATTATATTGGGACACCGTCACACCTCCCGTGCAACACCCTTGACAAAAGTTTCTTCTATAGTAACCCAAGAAAACAATTGAACAACTACTCCATCCGTTCCTAAATAATAAGACTTTATCTATATTCACATATATACAAATGTATGTAGACACGTTTTATGTGTATGTTCACTCATTTTAGACAATCTAAACAAAATGTGAAACACCTAAAACATCTTATATTTAGTAACGAAAGGGGTTATGTATAATCATGACCACATACGAAATAAAAAATTGTATCTTTTGAATCGTCTTCCATGTACGACAAGCATCGCAAATGCTGCTTAACTAATAATCTGATAATAGGCCTACAGATTCAATCTTATACCTACCATTCCATGGCAGATGAACCATAGTAAAAGGTAATGAGGATTACCCGTGTAGAATTGCCAGTTGTGTCCACAACTAATCGATTGTAGTTGTGTGTTGATCAAAACTACGTATATATACTTTAAAGCACATAGCAAAACATAGAAAAGGAGATTAACACGATGAGATTGCACATATTTGTCATCTCAACAAGAGGACTATATGCAAGTCAAAGAGAAAAACCTTCCAGGATCATCAATCTTTAAGGGATGGGAACGTGGGAGGCCAGATCATCATATATGGAAAGATATCACCCAAACTTCTATCCTCTTTTCTCAGCTCATACACTTTACTCACTGCATTGCGCTTCACATCCCAATATAGTAGGCATCGACCCATCTCTAAGAACACGAACTCGGCATTTTCTCCCACATATTTTAATTGGAGAGAAGCACTGTAATCTAACATGCTCAAATTAGCACACATCTCATGCAAACAAATGGTGTCCACCATCAACCAGCCACTACAGGAAACCGTCAAAACGCCGACGGCGGGCCGCCGTCGGCGTAGCAACGATCGGCGTCGGCGTAGGACGCTGTCGGCGTATGAAAACTGCCGTCGGCGTATCCGTCGCCGTCGGCGACGCCGCAGTGGGACCCACAAAACGGACGTCGAACGTCTCCGTCTGCTCCACCTATACGCCGACGGCAGTGCCGTCGGCCTAGGCTGCCACGTGTGCTGATCTGGTGCGTCTGGGAGGAGTCTTACGCCGACGGCAATGCCGTCGGCGTAGGTATGACCATATGGTCCTCCAGCGTCGACGTGGCGCCATCCTGTGCGTCCCCACAGCATTGCCGTCGGCGTATGTTGACCATATTTTCAGTTTCTGAAACTTTTTGCTGCTGGTTTCTGGCGCATTTTAAATACAATTAAAATTGCACAAATTATAAAACATCACAGAAACATCAAATAAAACATCACATACATATCCAAATGACACAAACATGATTCAAATTCATCCAAGCATTCAAAAACTCCAAACAAGTTCGAATTCACACACGCTACACCCGAACACATCCTACACCTCCCGAGAGCCCGAGGCCGATGATTCCTTGCCTTGGCTCATCTTGGTCAATCACCTGCATTGAGAAAGGATAAACTTTTAAGCATGTTGAAAAATGTAGTAAATAAGAATAAAGACGTAATGCAATTAAGAAGAAGCATGTTGAAAGACTAAGCATGTTGAAAAGTAAATAGTACGCAAAAGGACATAAAAGACCCTCACCCCTAATCATCACTCTCATAGTTAAGTCCTGGGTTCTCATCATCACTATCAACATCACTATCACGAGTGTTGTATATTGGAACCTCCTCGCACGATGGAGGCTCATCATCGTCATCACTATCACTCTGTAACTTGTTGAGCATATCTATATCCTTTAGATTCACCACTACGTCACCACCTGTTTGTGCATTGTCCTCGCGGTCCTCAAGACCTTGTATGCCAAAGTCCCCAAAGGTTTGTTCCTCTTGATAGAAAATCCCCTCGTATGTTTTAGGGTCAATGTTGTTGTAATCGTCTTCGGAGGGCATGGGTAGCTTACCACGTGGCGATACATGGAACACGACTTCCCAACCAATGAGTCCCTCTTTCTTGCATGGGTAGGGCAAATAATAAACTTGAAAGGCTTGGTGAGCCACAACAAAGACATCGGATCCATGTAGGTGGTTGAAGGCTTAACTTCAACTAACCCAATGGAAGGGGTACTTTTGGTTCCATGCTCAGGGTCGAACCAGTGGCATTTGAACACAACAAGCTTGAGTGATATGTTCGTGTTATTGAACGTCAGCTCATATACGTTCTGTAACCTTCCGTAGTAATCATAATTACCGGCTCCTTTGGTGAAGACCCCGGTATTTATAGTCTTTGCATTAGGCCGACTGTTCTGGTGATGCTCTGTATGGAAGCGGTACCCATTCACATCATACTTCTCATACTTCTCGACTCTACGGTTACAACCTTGGGAGACACATCTCAACTCATCTGACATCACAACGTTGGCATCAGCTCCCTACAAGTACAAATTGTTTTGTGCATTAGTAAGAGGGATAAGACACGAATTGCAAGGTAGAAGGGACAGGTTTGAAATTACCTTTTCCCTGAACCAAACCGTGAATTTTTTCTTTCCGGGGGCAGGCTCTTTCAAAAGAGTGTCCAACGCGGCTTCATTGGGTCCATCTGATGTTCCCGACCACATTTCATCCGTGAATTGACTAAAAGGAGAAAATACGTATTAGAACGAAATCATGTTAGTAGTTGCAAAGTAATTTGTTCCCCATTTTACCTAAGGAAACTGCCCTCTTCTCCCTGCTCGTCGTGGGTCACTTCCTTCATGTTCATAAGCACATAGAGCATTATGCACTCCAGCTCATCATTGGTCAAGTTATACCTTGTTGGGCCACCGCTCTTGCCACCGGGACACTGGAAGAGGACGAGCTTGGGGTCTCGCTTGGGCTCGTCGACATTGTACCGAGAGGCCTGGTTATGCATAGTGGGAACATCATCGGGGTAGTACGTTAGCCTGGCGTCTGCCATCTCCTGAGGATAGTTGCCTCGGCTATGATGACTCAATCTTATTTTTGTTTCCACATTTGGTTCGAATATACTTAAACTCTCTCTCAATACAAAACTGCCAACGAAACTGCACCGGTCCACCCAAGAGTACCTCGTTCGCAAGATGCACAACAAGATGTGCCATCGGAGTAAAGAAGCCTGGCGGAAATATCGTCTCTAAGTTGCACAGCAACTCCGGCACTAGTTCATGCAGCTTCTGAATAATCAGGGGACATACTTGCTTAGCACAGAGCGTGCGGAAGAAATGGCTCAACTCCGCGAGCACTCGCCAGACACTGTCGGGGAGATACCCTCGAACCATCACCGGTAGCAGCCGCTCAATCCATATATGATAGTCGTGACTCTTGAGCCCGGTGACTTTTCCGATTGTATATTGACTCCCTTACTTATATTCGAACAATAGCCATCAGGGAACATCACGACGAATTTGAGCCAATGGAATGCCTCAGACTTTGCATACTATTAAGGCAGAAGTCAGCATGCGGCTTGAACCAGTTCTTTTGACGGCCTTCAGGAGGCTTCATGTGCATTCTCTCCCTATCACAGAGCTTCTTAACATCAACTCTAGCCTTAACATTATCCTTCGACTTCTCAGGAATGTTCAGGATTGTGTGAAAGAGGGACTCTCCAACATTCTTTTCGGTGTGCATCACATCGATGCTATGGGGAAGTTCGAGGTCCTTGTAATATTCGAGTTGCGTCAAGCCTGCCACGTGAGTCCAGTTGTGCGCCACACCATATCCCACATATCGTGGGCCTTTTCCCTGGGCAGGCACGAGAGCACTTAGCTCGGCGTCAACAGCTGCACCATCGAAAGTTGGTATCGCTTTTTCTTCACGCTCAACTCTGCCCTTCTTGAAGTTCTTTTTGTCTTCTCTAAACGATGCCCTCTTTTGAGGAACTTTCGATGTGTGTCAAACGCGGAATACTTCCGTCCCGCCGTTAGCCACATGAACTCAAGTCGGTTCCTGCACACTGGGCATGGCCACTTACCAGCTGTACACCATCCGCAGAATAGGGCGTACCCGGGCATGTCATGCATGGAATTGTGATACCAAACTTTCATCAAGAAGTTTGTCTTCGATGCACGATCATATGTCAACGTCCCGTGGTGCCAAGAGTGGTTCAGATCATCCACAATTGGCTGCATGTACACACTTAAATTCTTCCCCGGATATTCAGGACCTGGAATGATCAGCGAGAGGAATATGGTCTTCTTTGCATTAGGGCTCCAGGAGGGAGATTGAGCGGAATAACAAACACGGGCCAGCAGCTGTACGAGGTAGTCGACAAACCATATGGATTGAATCCATCGGTTGCTATCGCGATTCTCACGTTTCGAGCATCTGCTGCCTCATCGGGGTGGTTCGCATCAAAGTTCTTCCATGCCGTACCATCAGATGGATGTCCCATCAATTCCCGGTCGTGCTCATCCTTGTATCTCTTCCCCGTTTTGTGCCATTGCATCTGTGTGGCAGACTCTTTGTTCATGTAAAGCCGCTTGATTCTTTGTATGAATGGGAGGTAACGAAGAATCTTAACGGCGACATTTGACTGCGTCTTCGTACCATCGGCTCCTTTTACCACATGATACCTAGAGGCCTTACACAAGATACAGTACTTGTCATTGGCAAACTGTTTCCAAAACAAAAGGCATCCTTTTGGACAACAATCTATCTTCTGATAATCCATGCTGAGATCTCGCAGGATTTTCTTCGTTTCGTACATGCTTTGAGGCAGACAATGCCCTTCAGGCAACAGGTTACCAGTTGTTTGCAGATGCGCTTCAAAGCATGAACGGGTGCTGCCATACTGGAGCTTGTTGGCTAGTGCTTGCGAGATGGCATCGAGCTGAGAAACTTTTGCACCCTCGTACAGAGGCCTCTGAGACGAGGCCATCATATCAAAGAAGGCCTTCGCGGTTGGCTCTGGGTCCTCTGGTTGACGCGGTTCCTCCGGTTCACGCGGTTCCTCCGGTTCTGGAGGTTCCTCCGGTTCCTCCTGTGATGGTGGCGAATCTGGCATGTCGCCAGCACGGAGATCATCTAGCCAGTTTCTAATCCCATCATCTTCATTGCCATTGATCCGCTGCCGCATCACCCTGCCACTCTCGCGCTCGTACTCATCAAAGTTGACTGTCGTCACGAAGTTCGGCATATACCCACGAGAGAAGAGGTGTTTAATCATATCATCCTTTCCCTGACGTGTACGAAACTTGCAACGAGGGCAAGGGCACTGTCCACGAGCGCCTGACTCTGAACCCTTACGCGCTAACTCCTTCACTAACAAATGCGTCTTCCATACCCACTCATCTGTTTTGTCAACCAAACTAGTTCGGCCACTGTACATCCACCCATTATCTGCCATCCTCTGCTGCTTTACTGTGAGCCAAATAATAATAACATGAAATTAAATGCATCATATTTTTATTTTCTTGCATGCAATGTCACCATTTTATTACGGCCAAATTTTATCTTTTACAACATGCAAGGGTTCACATACACTTCTAATAGGTAGGGGCCTATCCCGCCCGAGTACGTGTAGATCGAGTCGTGTCCCATGTTCTACCCCGACCCGAGACGGAATTTCGGCAGCACCTCCCCGCTGTTCTTCAGAATACACGTCTCGAGCTTGTCAAGCCGAGAGGGTGTGCATCCGAAGAACAACAGGGAGGTGCTGCCGAAATTCCGTCTCAGGAAGGGGTAGAACGTGGAACACGACCCGATCTACACGTACTCGGACTGTCCAACAGGACAACCCGGAAGTGTTACGGTTATAAATATGCAAAGATGGACAATCCTGCATATTTATAAATTTGTAACCCTTCCGGATGGGATCTGACTCGGGTTACGCGACTGACTTGGTGATCTAGACCAAAATAAACCTATGCAGCAAGAGAGGCGAAAGATTTATACCCTCGAAGCGTGATCGGTGGCCGGAGAAGGTCGAGGACGTGCTCCGGAAGAGGGCGACAAAACAAAGGGCACCGAGGCGGCCCCTCCTCAGCTGGAGAAGCCGCGACGACGCGCGGGACCGACGGTGCTGGCTGGCGGGAAGCTACGTCATCTAAAAAGTACAAACAATCGAAATATATAAGCAAATATCCCTCCATTTTACCTAATAATTAAACATAAAACAGAATAAACCATAGAACGATGTAACCATATTAGCTAAACATAACACATATAGACAAGTAGCACAATAATACATAGGTAGCATGTATGATAAGTCTAGCAGTACAACAGGTAGCAAGATAAGTCTAGTAGTACGACAGGTAGGATGATAGACATCCTAAACTCGACTCGCGCCGGTGTCAGTGACGTCGTCCAAGCGGTCCCAACAAGAGGACAGGCTGCTGCTAGAGTCCTCGCCCTGCTGCTGCGTGCCGGAGGGGCCGGCCTCGCCCTGCCCGCGCTGCTGCCGGCTCTCGCTGAAGACCTGGTACTGGACCGCCATCACCTGGGGATCAAGGAGGAGATCCTTGACCAAGGGGTCATCCTCCTCGCGCTGGTGGCGCGCCCTGAGCAGCCTCTCTGCCTGCCGGTGCTCCCTCTCCTCGGCCTTCGTCGCGATCCTCATGCCATCTGGCGCTAACATATGCGCCACGCTCCGCTCATCCTCAAAGTTGAGGATCGCTCTCGCCCCAAAGTGCTGGACCGCCGCGCAGTCGTAGGCGCGGGCCGCCTGCCACGGGCACCTGAAAGTACCAAGCTGGATCTTCCTGTGATCCACTGTGATCTGAGCTGCCCAAGTCGGGATCTTCGTGGGTCTCCGATGAACACCACGAAACTTTCGCTCCGGCTCCGACATGATACTTAGTTAAGTAAAAGCATTTGATACACGGGTTAGTCAAGGAAGCATAGATAAAAAAAAGCAGGCCTACGTGATTTCTTACCCTCGAAGCGTGATCGACGGCGAAGAAGATCTTCCGCCGACACCCTCCGTCGACAATCCCTAGCATTAGCACACATGACTAGCGACATAAATATTCATGAAAATGCTTAAATAAAAATTCTATAGATAACAACTAAACCTACCCTAACACCAATAGCTAACACTAACAGTAACCCTAAACCTAAAGCTAACACTAACCCTAATGCTAACACTAACTAATTCTAATAACAAAACAGAGGGTGGAGCTTACCTCCGGTGGCGCCGGAAGAGGTGGGGCGTCGGGGGCAGCCGGAGCAAGGAGGAGCTGGGCCGGGCAGCTTCTGGAGACGCGGTGGCCCGAGGAGCTTCTGGAGACGCGGCATCCCGAGGAGGAGGTGGAGACGCGGCTGCCCGAGGAGGAGGTGGCCGGGGCGGGGAGGAGGAGGCCGGGGCGGGGCGCGAAGGAGGAGACGGCGAGGGGCGGGCGGGCGGCGCGGGGATGGGCGGCGCTGGGAGGAGGTGGCCGGGGCGGGGAGCGGAGGAGGAGGTGGCCGGGGCGGGGAGCGGAGGAGGAAGCGGCGGCGAGGGGCGGGCGGACGGCGCGGGGAGGGCGGGGGGCGGTGCGGGGAGGAGGTGGCGGCGGCGAGGGTAGGCGGGCAGCGCGGGGAGGAGGTGGCGGCGGCAGGAGGGGATCGAGCAAGGGGAAGGCTCGGGGTGGGTTTTTGTTTTCTTTGACTCGATCTCCCGACCAGGTGGCGGCGCAGCTATTAGTTAGGTCAAAGCTTATACGCCGACGGCATTGCCGTCGGCGTATAATATTTTTTTCCTTTTTTACTTGTATTAGTAAATATTAGTTAGTCAGAATTTTAGTTAGTAAAAATTTAGTTGTACTACAAAATAATATTAGTAAATATTCGCTTGAAAAAAGTTAGGGACGGCAATGCCCCGCTTGTATACCCCGGGGTGAAGACGGTCACACCCCGGAGTAGGATAATGGACATTTATAACACACAAAACACTTTTATACATATGGCATGGCACAACCTAGGTTTTGGTGGGGTTCCGACGCTCAGATGCCCCGCTTCGGCGAAACCCCGAATCCGCTGGAAAACCCTAACGTTTTCGTCGACCCCCTTGAACTCCGTCGAAAGGGGTAGGCAAGTGGACTTTTTGGCTTGCCTGTGTTAGGTTAGGCCATAGGAAGGTGGGAAACCAAAGTCTACCCCAAATAAACACAATGTTCCATCCGGTTCGTCCGAAACAGGGGTTTTCACCTCTAAGTGCAGAAACTCACTAGAGAGAAAGTGAAGTCGGTGAAGACGGTCACACCCCGGAGTAGGATAATGGACATTTAGAACACACAAAACACTTGTATACATATGGTATGGCACAACCTAGGTTTTGATGGGGTTCCGACGCTCCGATGCCCCGCTTCGGCGAAACCCCGAATCCGCTGGGAAAACCCTAATGTTTTCGTCTACCCCCTTGAACTCCGTCGAAAGGGGGTAGGCAAGTGGACTTTTTGGCTTGGCTGTGTTAGGTTAGGCCATAAACCAAAGTCTACCCCAAATAAACACAACGTTCCATCCGGTTCGTCCGAAACAGGAGTTTTCACCTCTAAGTGCAGAAACTCACTAGAGAGAAAGTGAAGCCGGTGAAGCCGGTCACACCCCGGAGTAGGATATTGCACATTTACAACACACAACACACTTGTATACATATGGTATGGCACAACCTAGGTTCTGGTGGGGTTCCGACGCTCCGGGGCCCCGCTTCGGCGAAACCCCGAATCCGCTGAGAAAACCCTAACGTTTTCGTCTACCCCCATAGACGTGCGTCGAAAGGGGGTAGGCCAGTGGACTTTTTTGCTTGGTTGTGTTAGGTTAGGCCATAGGAAGGTGAGAAACCAAAGTCTACCCCAAATCAACACAAGATTCCATCCGGTTCTCCCGAAACGGGAGTTTTCACCTCTAAGTGCAGAAACTCACTAGAGAGAAAGTGAAGCCGGTCACACCCCGGAGTAGGATATTGCACATTTACAACACACAACACACTTGTATACATATGTTATGGCACAACCTAGGTTTTGGTGGGGTTCCGACGCTCCGGGGCCCCGCTTCGGCGAAACCCCGAATCCGCTGGGAAAACCCTAACGTTTTCGTCTACCCCCATAGACGTGCGTCGAAAGGGGGTAGGCCAGTGGACTTTTTTGCTTGGTTGTGTTAGGTTAGGCCATAGGAAGGTGAGAAACCAAAGTCTACCCCAAATCAACACAAGATTCCATCCGGTTCTCCCGAAACGGGAGTTTTCACCTCTAAGTGCAGAAACTCAGTAGAGAGAAAGTGAAGCCGGTGAAGCCGGTCACACCCCGGAGTAGGATATTGCACATTTACAACACACAACACACTTGTATACATATGGTATGGCACAACCTAGGTTTTGGTGCGGTTCCGACGCTCCGGGGCCCCGCTTCGGCGAAACCCCGAATCCGCTGGGAAAACCCTAACGTTTTCGTCTACCCCCATAGACGTGCGTCGAAAGGGGTAGGCCAGTAGACTTTTTTTGCTTGGTTGTGTTAGGTTAGGCCATAGGAAGGTGAGAAACCAAAGTCTACCCCAAATCAACAAAGATTCCATCCGGTTCTCCCGAAACGGGAGTTTTCACCTCTAAGTGCAGAAACTCACTAGAGAGAAAGTGAAGCCGGTGAAGCTGGTCACACCCCGGAGTAGGATATTGCACATTTACAACACACAACACACTTGTATACATATGGTATGGCACAACCTAGGTTCTGGTGGGGTTCTGACGCTCCGGGGCCCCGCTTCGGCGAAACCCCGAATCCGCTGGGAAAACCATAACGTTTTCGTCTACCCCCATAGACGTGCGTCGAAAGGGGGTAGTCCAGTGGACTTTTTTGCTTGGTTGTGTTAGGTTATGCCATAGGAAGGTGAGAAACCAAAGTCTACCCCAAATCAACACAAGATTCCATCCGGTTCTCCCGAAACGGGAGTTTTCACCTCTAAGTGCAGAAACTCACTAGAGAGAAAGTGAAGCCGGTGAAGCCGGTCACACCCCGGAGTAGGATATTGCACATTTACAACACACAACACACTTGTATACATATGGTATGGCACAACCTAGGTTCTGGTGGGGTTCCGACGCTCCGGGGACCCGCTTCGGCGAAACTCCGAATCCGCTGGGAAAACCCTAACGTTTTCGTCTACCCCCATAGACGTGCGTCGAAAGGTGGTAGGCCAGTGGAGTTTTTTGCTTGGTTGTGTTAGGTTAGGCAATAGGAAGGTGAGAAACCAAAGTCTACCCAAATCAACACAAGATTCCATCCGGTTCTCCCGAAACGGGAGTTTTCACCTCTAAGTGCAGAAACTCACTAGAGAGAAAGTGAAGCCGGTGAAGCCGGTCACACCCCGGAGTAGGATATTGCACATTTACAACACACAACACACTTGTATACATATGGTATGGCACAACCTAGGTTCTGGTGGGGTTCCGACGCTCCGGGGCCCCGCTTCGGCGAAACCCCGAATCCGCTGGGAAAACCCCAACGTTTTCGTCTACCCCCATAGACGTGCGTCGAAAGGGGGTAGGCCAGTGAACTTTTTTGCTTGGTTGTGTTAGGTTATGCCATAGGAAGGTGAGAAACCAAAGTCTACCCCAAATCAACACAAGATTCCATCCGGTTCTCCCGAAACGGGAGTTTTCACCTCTAAGTGCAGAAACTCACTAGAGAGAAAGTGAAGCCGGTCACACCCCGGAGTAGGATATTGCACATTACAACGCACAACACACTTGTATACATATGGTATGGCACAACCTAGGTTCTGGTGGGGTTCCGACGCTCCGGGGCCCGCTTCGGCGAAACCCCGAATCCGCTGGGAAAACCCTAACGTTTTCGTCTACCCCCATAGACATGCGTCGAAAGCGGGTAGGCCAGTGGACTTTTTTGCTTGGTTGTGTTAGGTTAGGCCATAGGAAGGTGAGAAACCAAAGTCTACCCCAAATCAACACAAGATTCCATCCGGTTCTCCCGAAACGGGAGTTTTCACCTCTAAGTGCAGAAACTCACTAGAGAGAAAGTGAAGCCGGTGAAGCCGGTCACACCCCGGAGTAGGATATTGCACATTTACAACACACAACACACTTGTATACATATGGTATGGCACAACCTAGGTTCTGGTGGGGTTCCGACGCTCCGGGGCCCCGCTTCGGCGAAACCCCGAATCCGCTGGGAAAACCCTAACGTTTTCGTCTACCCCCATAGACGTGCGTCGAAAGGGGGTACGCCAGTGGACTTTTTTGCTTGGTTGTGTTAGGTTAGGCCATAGGAAGGTGAGAAACCAAAGTCTACCCCAAATCAACACAAGATTCCATCCGGTTCTCCCGAAACGGGAGTTTTCACCTCTAAGTGCAGAAACTCACTAGAGAGAAAGTGAAGCCGGTGAAGCCGGTCACACCCCGGAGTAGGATATTGCACATTTAAAACACACAACACACTTGTATACATATGGTATGGCACAAGTGCACAACCTAGGTTTTGGTGGGGTTCCGACGCTCCGATGCCCTGCTTCGGCGAAACCCGAATCCGCTGGGAAAACCCTAACGTTTTCGTCTACCCCCATAGACGTGCGTCGAAAGGGGTAGGAAAGTGGACTTTTTTGCTTGGTCGTGTTAGGTTAGGCCATAGGAAGGTATTTTACATGTGTTGTTTTTATTTATTTTACATGTATATGTTGTAGGGTTGGGTTCCGGGAAACTCGAACCGTTATTTTACGGGGGTGGGATACTGAAATTGGGAGAGAAATTATAGGTCCAATATATATATAAATTATAACTAAATTAAATTTTATATAGAGAAATAAATAAATATTATATAGTGAAATAAATAAAAAAAGGTTCATCTATACGCCGACGGCCGCCGTCGGCGTTGAAGTACACGTGTACGTCGACGGCACGGCCGTCGGCGTATCAACGCCGCTGGACGTTCCATCACGGCGTCCTTTTGTACGCCGACGGCACGGTTTACGCCGACGGCTGCCGTCGGCCTTACCTGGATACGCCGACGGCGCTTCGTACGCCGACGGCTGTGTGGACGGCTGCCCTAGCTCGTGATGTACGCCGACGGCCCCGACATTTAGCCGTCGGCGTACAGTACAGCCGTCGGCGTAGCGTGGCTTTCCCGTAGTGAGCCATCCCTATCGTGGAGCCAAACACTAAGCTGAAGCTCCTTGACATGCACGAGATATACACCAGCACCATCACCGGCCGATGACAACATGGCCTTTTTGGGGCCATACTCCACCCCTTGTGGTAGCCGAACTGTGGCGAAACTCGAGGCCATCAAATCCAACACAATCATGTCCCTCTGAACGGCTGGCATATAGATTTTATTACCGACGAGCACGCTATTTCGCACTGACCACGCATGAGTAAAGGTGTCAAGCGGCCGTCCCGCTAGGCCCGCAAAACACAACTTTAGTTCAAAGCGAGCTGATTTTGTGGAGAAAATTACAACTAACCAAACGAGTTTTGACTTGGAAGCGGGCCGGATCAGGCGCCGCCCTGCAACCTGGCGCATGAGGGATCTGGTCTATGCTCAAGTTATTCATGCACCAGACACCATCTTGTAACTTATACACCAGGGCCATATATTTCCTCTTTGCGGTTAAGCGCATCAACACATAAAAGTAGGACAGGCTGCCGCCTTCTTCTTCCTTGGAGTGGATTTGATGGTAAACGATGAAACTGCCATCCGGGGGTTGGGGGCGTGGGACGCATGAGATGGTCATGGCTCTCTCAGGGTTCAATGGGGTGTGCACTCCAAGCGTGTATCGGCCCCTGCCCTTGTGCTGGTTGATGATGATGTTGCCATTCCGGCAGTCGTTTATGTAGGTCCACATGTTGTCGTTTATGTCGGTGTCGAAGGCAGAGTTTGCAGGACGGAGGACGGCAACCAGCTCTGGGGGCTGAGGCTGCATAGTAACGAACCGCGGTTTGGTCCCTATTGCCCCGAGGTCGGGGTTGATGTAGAACCCGAGGAGACGGGGAGGGTGAAGCTCACGGAAACGACGCATGAAGACATGGTCGGATGCGTGTCGCAGCCAGTGCCTGCACACCAGGGCGGCGCGGACGAGGGTGGTGGGGAAGCCGACGCGGAGCAGGATCTCTATGAGGAGATCGTCCGTGTCAAGCACCTTGTACACCGCCGCTGAAATCGACCTTGGGAACACCGCCGCGTCTCTCCATCCATGCGTGGTTTCTTGCTAGGATCAACCCTGGAAAATCAGAAATCTTCAGTGACGTTCCAACGCAAACGGTCTAGGAGACTCAAAACAACCGTCAATTCAATCCATCCATCCAGCAGAACATGCTAAAATAAAATCAAACCGCAGCGTTGTAAGATTCTTGCAGGGGTTAGGAGACTCTATCTTACCGTCGGATAATAATCTCGGCAGAAGGATCCATCAGCTCGCTGTCGCAACAAACACCTACACAGGGTTCCCTCCCGGGAGAGAAGAGACGGAGAGTGGGTTTGGGAGAGGACAGGTAGAGAAGAGCTCACGTCGAGAGAAAAGAAGAAGCGTTGGTTGCCGCCGGGAACAGGCGAGATCAGGAAGCGTGGGTTTGAGCTGGGTAAGGATACGATCATACGATGATGGGCCTTGGCATAGAAGTATAGAACAACACGATTCGTACTTGGACTGGACTCGTTGTACTCCGTAGTCCGTACACTGTACTAGCCTACGTGCGTACGTGATTTACGTGAAAGTGGCAGGCCTTCCTCAGTTCTTTTACTTTTCCAACAGTTGGCTAAAGGCCTGGCGCGACGCCACCGAAATCAACAACAGCTCGCCCTCCCCTTGGTCCGTCAGGCGGCAAGCCGACGGAGGCCACGAAGCCGTGGACAAGCCGATGGAAGCCATGATGGCGCTCGCCGAGGAGGAGGAGAAAAAGAAGAAGGTGGCATCGACACCGCTGGCTTGTCCGCCGCAGCCGCCGCCGAGGACCATGGGCGTCAAGTGCTCGATGAAATGATTTTTTCGGATGAACTATATGCATGTTTAAATTTGAATTGTTCGATTGGATGAACTGTATGTATGTCAATTATTTATTTGTTGCGTATGCTGAATTGTAATCATTCGAGTGATTGGTGAAATATCTATTGTTTAGAATGTATGCGGAAAGTGCTAAAAGGATTGGGAAAAAAATTTATATGGAGTTAAATATCGGGGTTTGGTTAGGAACGAACGACCACCTTTTCAAATTAATTATAAAGAGTTAGCATGATGGGTTCTAGGTCTACCATCTCTCTGCGGTGCTACCAGGGTCTTGTATGCAGGTGAGCATTATGCCTGGTTTAATAATATTATTACTTGATCAAGAGTGCTTGCTGGAAATTCTCACTGATGAATCATCTGGTGACTGCGTGCTGGATCAGAGGCACGCTATATTTACCACAACTGCTAAAGTGCAATTGGAGTTGTGAGTTGATTACTCACATGAGTTGCTCCATTGTTTCTAGTCTACTGGCAACTATTGACCTCGTAGGTCTCGTCGTGTGTACTCTCATACTCTGCAACATGACCTATATTGACTCTGAAGTCGTCCTTGAATTCTTATGGCAAAAGGACGAGATGAATGAAGATTCACTGGTGGTCCTTCCGCCTTAACTTGTGTACGCGTCAAGAAAAACGAATTTGGTAAATAATTCATTGTCCTCTGCTGCACTCGACGCGGTCCGCAAGTTAAATCTGTTATGGAATTTCTTCGGTACGCCGACATATCAACATCAGGATGCCAGGAATAGATAACTGGACGTCTGGACGGAGTCAAGTCTGGAAGATGTTGCATCGCATTGCAGCCAGCACAAGAGTCCTTGTAAACTTGGCCAAAACAAATACGAAGAGTCCAAGCAACTCTACACCGAAACCAACTCCAACTCCTTCCTGCCACCTTCCGTGTATTTCCCTGGCACCTCCTCCTCCTCCTTCCTTCGCGCGTCCACGCGCTCGGTCCGGTCGTCGCTCCGATATTTAAGGATCCGCGCTCGCGCCTTCCGCGGCCACCCCGGCGATCCGTGACCTCTCGCGCTCTGTATTTGTTGGCGTCGGAGGAGGGCTGTAATGGGAGACCAGGTGGAGGCGTCGTCGACGACGATGGAGGCCGCGGAGCAGCTCATCGAGCTGAGCGGCGGCGGGGACGAGGAGTCGGAGAGCAGGAGCGCCGACAGCGTCAAGGGTGATGGTAAGGAGGGGGTGCCGACCGTGGTGGAGAGCAGCAGCGCCGGGAAGAGGCGCGAGGCCAAGGGCGGCGGCGGCGAAGACGACGTCATGGGCGGAGTCCAGAGGCGGCGGCCGAGGTTCCGGTCGCTGGCGGAGATTTACAGGGTGACCAAGAGGATCGACCTCGTGCCCTGCCACGACGAGGCGGAGGAGGAGGAGGAAGGGAGCAGTAAGGGGAAGAAGAAGAAGAAGAACAGGGAGGCGGGTGGAGCGGCCCACGGCGAGGAGATCGCCCCGGCGGCGCCGTCGAAGGGGAGAAGAGGAGTACGCATGCAGAAGAAGTAGCACCGTTCGTTAGTCGTCGTAGGTTACAGCTCGCATGGATGCATGGCTAGATAGTTACTGTAGTAGTGTCGCGATGCTTGGGTGGAAGATTGTAATCAAAGATGGATGTAGGCATGTAGCACGTAGCTATCAGTTTTCTTTATGATCTGAACAAGAATCGCCATACTTCGCCACGGAATTGGTGTGTTCTCTTGCTGATTTTTGGCGTTTTGCGTACCACGATTGCCGGGTAGATCATGCATCGAGCGCTCTGGTAATTAATTTTCTTTTGAAATAATGGAAGGCTCTTGACCTCCTTTTGAACAAGTCATTCCAGACTCCAGAGGATATATCGAGAGGTTACGACAAAGGGAAAATAACTAAATAAGAAGGGACGAAGGTATTCAGGACGAAACACTGCCTAGTTTGCATAACACTCAAATGAAGAGCATAGAGAAGTGCCACTGCCACCGGTACCATTGAAGGGTACAACGCTAAGAGACCTTCCAAAATCCAAATGGCCATAACATACTCTATTTTAATATGACACTACAAGTGCACAATGTTGGTTGAAACATATTTTCCAGGGTTTCCCAGTTGATTATTGATCAGAACACGAAGGCAAAGGTTTTTGTTATTTCGTATTCTAGTCGCAATTTTTTTTCTAATAAAGGACTCTTTTTATTAACTCGAATGTTTACATCTAGGTCTGACTTTGATACCCTGTCATATTTTATGCACAAGCCAGCACAATTAATAGCCCGAACCAATGGAAAGGGCTAGAAAATTCACATATACACTTCAACAATAAATTGTATTCTCTGTGAAGGCCAAAGGCTAGTACAAGTACATATGGCAAATATGCAGGAGACCTCTCATACAACAGGAAAAACATATAAATCACTATACATTGAACATAATATAACTCCAACAATAACAAAATCAAATGTGTAGACATGATGACATAGTAAATTTATTTGGAAAATGAAAAGTGAGGAAGTGTCACGCTTAATCCTTAAAATGAGTGCTCTCTTACACGTACTTTTTTTTCCCGGATGGCTTCGCTATATGCACATGCAAGATGATGACATCATAGACAACTCTCATTAACTAATGACACCACTGTACAGAGTACATCCTTTTCTCCCTACCGATAACAACATTATATGAAGTACATATAAGTATAATAATCTGTATTCAAAGTTATTACTAACTAAAGATTTTCCCACTATTAAAATGTTAATATTGTGCATACCGGATAGGTATCTCCAGCAGCCAGTTGAGTCAACTAAAGATCCCAATCTTCCATGTAGTTTCTCGCCTATAGATGAAACCACATAGAACGAATACATTGAAAACTCAAAATATATTAAATTTAGATAGATGTTCAGCAGAACGAATACATTGAAAACTCAAAATATATTAAATGTAGATAGATGTTCAGCAGGGCTCCAAGAGTTACGCATAAAATAATTTAGATACAATTGAATAGGTTGGATTACTGATATCGTAAGAATATTTCAAACAGAGCGATAATTCCGAATCAAGAAACAAATAAATTAACTCAATCCTAACAAATATTGATAGTTATCCTCTTGAGAAAATCTCTTCCATTAGAATCTGTATAAAAAGTGTTGTTTGTGATCATATTTGGTGTCAGTCGAGCGATGACCTCCTTTCCTATGCTATTATTGACCCGGACCGGCCTAGTCTTTCACATATAAAAGGGAGAACAAAACATTTCAATGCCTAATGGAATATCATATTCTCCGAAATGGAAAAATGTAACCTTGACCTTTACTCTTGAATGCGACGAAATTACTAACCAGGTTTATGCCCAATACATCACATATGATTGAAATGAGTATTATGCCCAATACATCACATATGGTTGAAACAACTAGCTCAGTTCGTACTGGGCCACGAGTAACCGAACTTGATGCTTCTACAACCTTCCCCTAAAGAATGAAATAAATGAAAATAAAGTAAAATGAGGTCTCTATATCTCCTACGCCTTTTAGGGTTTCTTCGTATTCGTCTTTCCACCGCCTCCCCGTTCCTGGCCCAGCCTCGTCCTCCTCTTCAATGACTTCGCCGACTATGTTATTGATCTTGGTATTCTTTAACCCGTCGTTGGTCCCATGTCCACAATCATTTTCAGAGATCTTGGTTTAATCTTTCCGCCGCCTCTGCCCACCCCGGCCCGGTCCTCCTTCTTCATGGCATCCAACAATCTAGCACTGGTCGTCAGGGGCGGAGCCAGGATTTGAACTTCAGGAGGGGAGCAATAAAAATCTACGAGCTAGCCAATACCTACGGGCGGAAGGGGTGGACCCAAAAGCGAGAGTACGATGCTTGATGTCGTCCATAGCAAGAGGCTACCTCAAGATGACTGAGACACAATACACCTATTCGAGGATACTATATTGTTTCTCGTCTCTTTTTAAATATCAAAGTATACCTATTAGAACAAATTAGAAGAGTTAGAACAGATTAGCACACTGTACCTTGACTAATCCGGAGGTGAATCGGCGGGATGGCTGGTGTGGACTCACGGTTAGCTACCAGATGATCAGTGGTCGCCTCCATACTATTCGACTGCCTGAACATGCCGGTAATCAAAGTTCTACGTGGGCGGCGGCGGCGAACGATGACCTTCTTCGCACTCTGCCAAGACCGATCAATCGATCTGATTAGGCGATAGCAGATGTGAAAAAGGACCATGCTTCCATGACCTGTCAGATGGCTTGTATGTGGATACTCGACAGATGGGCTACTTTTTACTTGATGGGCTCCAGTTTGTGAACAAATACTTGAATTTTGGCCTAATTAAATACTGCTGTGTACGAGGATTACGTAGGGCCATTACTTACGTACATGCATCTCCTAATACTACCGGTCACCGATCTGGATTCGTGAAGGGGGTGACAAGTTGGGGGGTGTCTGACCCCTGCTCGCCCCCTGGTTACGCCCTGATGGTCGTACTCATCCCTGTCATGGCATCGGGCCCATGGATTGATGCCCTTGTGGCAGAGTCTGATCAGGGAAAATTAATTTTATACTAGACTCTTATAATTTTTTACACTAATTCTTATCATGTTATTGTGTTAACGAGTATATTATTTTTATTGCTCCCTCCATCCCAAAATATAAGTTTCTTTATTTTCGCTGCTCAACAACTTAGAACCTTTGACCCTAATTTATACAATATGTTAAAAAGTATTATAAATATGTATACAAATGCAACAATGTCACTTATACATTTTGAATCCATATAATTTCATAATATTTGGAGTCATGTCTGTGCATCAAAGACCACGGAAAAAAGCGGGCCATATAGTCAGGGACGGAGTGAGTAGTTCTATTGCATAGTTAAGAAAATAACGGTCTTGGGATTATTAGTTTAGTGTTCTTTATTGAACTATTGTAATGTATATAATAAAATATTGTATGCAACAATAAAATTTCTCCTTGAACTATTTTTATACTATTAATTGCATATAGTGTGTGTATATAAATATATGTATATGTTTGTGTATATACTTCAATATCCTTAAATACCATGATAAAGGACTTTAAAACATACATTCGAACAAATATCAGAGTACCTAGAAGTTTCCAAAAGCCTGGGCAAACAAGTTTAAGTAGTCTATTTTATGGGGGAAATGGCTATAGAAGGTAATAAAGCGAGACGGTTGTGCCATTGGCAAGCCCGGGGTGCTAGGCCTGCCCCTAAATATAGGTGTATATTGGTTGTTTAATAACATATTATTTTGTGGAATGGAGGGAGTTTTCTCTTTATGCATACATTACATATGGTAAACAAGATAAGGAGAGGCGGCCACTGCGAATCAGCGAGACCTTTTGTCTTTTGACATATGGTGTACACGAAACCACATGAAACTACCAAAATACCTCAAAAATTAGGGAGGAGGCCCCTATTTTATTGCACAATCGGCCACTTGAAGGAAAAAAAAACATGGTAAATAGCTTCTAGGGGAGCTGCAATTACTACACAGAGCGCTGCTGACACGCACCTTGCTTGCGACCGCTCTCCTCTCTCTCTACTGTAGACAGAGAGGCGATTTTTGAGAACTTCCCGTCCATCCACCTCGCTCGCCAGCGATTCGCGGGATTCTCCCCTCTCCGGCGTCGCTCCGGCGGCGGGAGGGTGGAGGATCCCCGGATCCCGGCCTGTACATAGTGTAGGGTGTGGTAGGAACTCCTCCGGCGGCGTCGTGGAGGCGGCGATGGTGTCGGTGGTGTGTTTTGGGTCGGCGCGCTTCCCCTTCTGCGGCGTGGCTCCTCGGAGCTCCGCCGTGGTGCGCTCGACTTCTCCAGGTCGCGGCGCCTCGGGTGCTTCGGTCTTCTCCAGGTCTCCGTCTTCCTTGCCGGCCGGCGAGGTAGACGACTCCGGCGCAGTGGTACGACTCCAGCGCTCCTCCCCTTCGTCGTGCGAGCACACAGAGGCTGAGAAGGGCAACTTCCCGACCGCGATGTTTTCGTCCGTGGCGTTCAAGGATGCGCCGGCGCCAGGTGGGTGCCGGATCGGCGATGCGGCGGCGCGTTCCCCTTCCGCGTCGGTGGTGGATGTGTGCTGGGATCCCAGGGACCCGGTTGTAATTTCTGGGTTTTGTGGGGTGTGTTGTATCTGCTGTGCTGGCTAATAGATCTGGGGGTGTTTTCGCAAAACAAAAAAAAGGTCGTCCACCGAGGGAGCATCAACCTAGGGTGTCGATGGCTCTGTCTCGCACAACTATGTTTAACCTCGTAGTCCGCTGCAAAAGAAAGGGATCAAGATATGTGTGGTATTAACTCAAATCATACGGCAAACACTTTATGGAATAATTTAAGTAAAATGTGCACGACCTATATATTGTGCACCCGGCTATTGCGAAACTGCCCAACATATATGTGCAACAACTAGGTGTTCATGGATACACGTGACAATGCCGAACTGCAGCTCTTCGCCATGGTTGAGTCTGTAAATGCTAGGAAACATATCCCATTCCCCTTCGAGAAAGCATTTTGCTCCATTTCATCCTTCTGTACGAGTTTGAAGTACGAAAGGATGGAGCAAATATTTTCGGAGGTGAATGGGAGATGTTTGCTAGCATATACCGACGGATGTGCTCCCCGCGCACCGGCACCGCAAACGGCGATACCGGCGAGAAGAACTAGCAGGGTGGTGATCGTGTCCGGCATGGTGGTGAAACGCCATGTTACTGACAGAGAGGGAGACAGTTATGAGGTAGAGACACCAGTCGAGAGATTTGAAGTGGTGTTCAATGCTATATGGTATGAATATATGCTGTGGCACCACTCGTTTCACACGAGAGACTTGGTCTAAAGAAAATGGCAGTTGCATGCAGGATCATGAAGACCCTGTGTGCTCATCTGCATCTCCTCGGCAGGCTTTACTACACCTGTGCAACGATGCGATACATGCTCTCTGGTTTTTATTCTTCGTCTCAGAACGGTGGTTAAATGTGGGCAAGTTTAGGGTCAGGGCATGAAGAAATGACAGTGGCCTTAGCTACGTCACCACTACCTCTCCTGCAAGCTGCAACCTCAGAGGCACAAACCGTGGAAGGTATCTCGGAACGAGAGCGAAAAAACGAATCGATGGTTCAAGATTTCTAGAATTTTTAGCAAGAAGAATGCGTTGTCAAGAAAAGGACATAACTCTCGTAAAGTCGTAAGGCACAGAAACAAAAGGCTGACATAATCTCCTAGAACATGTATGCATGGAATTACATATATAACATAAGTTTCTTTCATTTCCACTCAGAATTTCAGCGAGAATGTGCGTATCTCCATGGGTCCCAGCTCAACAACAAGGGCTTGACTGTCAACCGGGCCGCCAGTAACTGGGGCAGGGCCAGTTTCAGTCTCTCCGACAACCCTCCAGTTGAGCTTCCTCATCTCTGACTTCTTCTGATTGGCGGATAGGTTAGTTTCGGTCAATTCCTTGATCTGCACAACGAGACATCACTAAGCATTTCGGAATAGGTCTCCTTCCGATAGAAACAATATTCACAAGAGTATATTGGTTATAATAACATCTTGGGATATTATGAGACGGATGTAATAATACTTTAAAACAATTTCTGGTCATGCAAAAAAAGATGACCTACGATAAATCACTTACAGTTCTCTTTCCAAACAGTTTTTTCAGTTCAACTTTTGCCATCACCGAACTCTGCGGGTCCTCTGCAGCCTGCAGCTCCAGCGAAACCAATTCACTAAACAAAATAGAAATATGCATATCTGATATGAAGTAGTTATATAGACTAGAGATATACCTCAAACAAATGTGCCAAGCGGAGGAGTGTGGTGCCATCATCGATATTCTGAAATATTAAGCCATATTCCGTCAGCGACTAACACAGCGCTATTCGATATCCAGACATATAGGGTCTGAGATAAAATTATGAACCTGCAAGGTGATGATTGCGACGTTATCAGGAAGACTATAATTTGCACCCATCATGCTCCCTTTCACAATACTGTAGGATTTCCAACTTCTCTCGTCCTGTAAGAACAGTATTACTACCTGTAGAAACAATAAAATGAAAATGCTTAAAGAAACAGCCTGAGAGAGTATACAAATGTACCTCATGAGTGAAACCAAGAAGAAAGGGTGAATAAACTTCTTGTCCAGTTTTTCGTCGCCACTGGGCTCCATGTCCAAGCTTGTTGACATTGACATAATAAGTACCCTTAGCCTGTAAGAGTTTGTATGAGGCAGATTATGACAGAGATAGTCAATATGATGTCAGGTTGGTGCTTTAGAAAATTAAAATGGATACAATACTGCGAGTAAATGTATACCGTGAGCCCATCACACTGATTGTCGACACAAACAACTTCGTCGAGTGGCTCCCCTACACCTCTGCCATCATCATGAAGTATACGCCTGAGATTCAAAACATCAATGATCAGAGGTTGAGCGTACAAGGGATGATCTGAAATTGAGTATCTGTGGTTGACTTCAAGAGGTTGAAGACATGTGGTACTGCAATGCAAATCAGTCCCGTATTAGATCTGTAATGAGCCCAGAATAGTCCAGTTAATACCTGTGGAGCATAATTTCTATTTGACCGTCCTGAATACTTGATGCTCCAACAGCACGATCAACAAGGACAGATAGTTCATATTTCCCATCTGCTACATACATTCCCAGATTGACCTGTAAAGTTAGCATGAAAGAAACATCTTTAATCTTCTTTGGGAAGTTATAAGAAACTAAAACAGATGAAATAAAAATAGCAGCCACCCAAGCATGATGGCATAGTAAATTTCATTCGAAAACAAAAAAAATGAGTGAGTGTCACGCGTAGTCCTGAAAAATGAGTGCTCTTACACTTCCTTCTTGCCCTGGTGGCTTCGCTCTGTGCACGTGCAAGATTATGACAGCATAGAAAACTACATTAACTAATGACACCATTGTACATAATGCATCCTTTTTTCCTACTGATGATAGTATTATACAATGAAGTAAATATAAGTAGAATAATCTGTATTAGAAGTACTAATATAACTAACCAAAGATTATCTCACTATTAAGATGTTAATATTGTGCATACCGGATAGTAATTTCCTGCAACCGGTTGAGTCACCCGAAGATCCCAATCTTCCCTGTAGTTTCTCACCTATAGATGAAATCAAAAAACTTGGTGGTAAGAGGAAAGTACAAATACATTCAAAACACAAACGTATTAAATTTAGATAGATGTTCAGTAGGGCTCCAACGGCCACGCATAAAATAATTCAGGTACAAATGAGAAGGTTGACTATTGATATATTACATAATATTCCTAACAGAGCGATAATTTTGGACCAAGAAAAAATAAATTAACTCAATCGTAACAAATATTGATAGTTACCCTCTTGAGGAAATCTCTTCCATTAGAATCTGTATAAAAAGTGCTGTTTGTGACCATATTTGCTGTCAGTCGCGTTATGATCTCCTTTCCTATGCCATCATTGACCGGGATTGGCCCAATCTTTCACATATGAAAGGGAGAACAAAAAAAATTCAATGCCTAATGGAATATCATATTCTCTGAAACGGACGAATATAACGTTGACCTTTACTCTCGAAAGTCGAGGAAATTACTAACCGTGTATTCTACTTCAGCATGCTCCTTATCCTTGTAGAGTCTTGTAACCTACACAAACAATATTTTAGTGGATACTCGGTGAGATTTATATGATAATTAATGCATTACACCTATAAAAAAAATGGTGTTTGCATGAATGAGGAAGGGATTGACAAATCATAAGCAATAAACTGTACTAGAAAATAACTATACTAAAAACTAAAGCAAAATATAGCTAATGTACTGTGTTGTGGTAAAACAAAACATACACCATAAGTCAGAGAGAAAATGACCACCATTTTTTGTTCCCTAAGAAAAAGAGAAAATGACATCCATGTAATGCTATTACTATAGGTTCAATAATTAAATTTACCCTCATGATGGTATGTAAATTCGAGTAAATTTTAAATCTGACCTGAGAAATCCATGAGCTGAACTGCTGCTGGACTTCATCAACCAAAGGTCCACGGATAATTTTCAGTGGTACCTGTAAAACAACATAAATCAATCAATCATATGGTAAACTTATTTACAATTTTAAATAATCAATAATGCAGGGATAAATTTATTTAAGTAATATCAATAGATAAAACAAGGGCCCAAGTACTATCTCCTCTATAATAGCAACTGACGAGACTAATTGGATTTTTGGGCTGCTCACTATGCTTTTAGATCTATATCTTTTCAAGTCTTGTGATAAAAAAAGGAGCAACAATAGATACCATGTGTTCATCTATTCTAGTTTGGAGAAAATATTGTCAAGCTTTCATGCATTAGTCAACGCAATCACAAGTCCAAACTGATGGAAAGGGCTAGGCAATCCACATATACACTTCAACACCCCTCTCACGTGTGAGTCGGGGAAGCCAACACGACCTACGGTTTCTGAGACCATGTCAAGCTTCATGCACTAGCCAACGCAACCAAAAGTCCAAACTGATGGAAAGGGCTAGGTAATCCACATATACACTTTAACAAATATATCAGTAAAAAGAGTGTCAATATAGACTGTTATATGTTTGCCAAGGCCTGTGATCATCATCAACTATATTTTGCTGAACAGACAAATGATGGCAGCAAAATACAGGAAGCATGATTAATGTGGGAGTTCTTGTTAATAGGTTATCCTCTCTATCAAAGGGTGCATACATGAACAGATAGAAACAAAAAACAAACTGAAAAAAGACACAAGTTAGTATTACCGATCTTGAAACAGCAGTCGGTGTAGCCCCATCTGGTCTAAAAATATAAGCTCCAGATGCCTGGAATAAAAACATATACAGGCGAAAAAATCAAACATGTGAATCAGATAAGTAGAGAAAATAATAGCTCCATAATAAAACCTGTGAATCCATGGCATCACCGGTGCTTGAACCATACCAAAGAAAGCTCTGTTGAATTGGTAAATCCACCTAAAATAGACCGTACAATGCATATTATGATTAATAAACACGTGGTAAAATTCTGGAACTTGATTTCTTTAGCTCTGCAAACAAAAGGAGTTCAGAAAAGCAATGTTGATCAACTAAAAGAATTATCTTGTGCTAATAATTTTCAGTTTCACTGAATAATTATGCAGGGCATATTCCTTAGGTTGCAAAGACGCCCAATATTTTTATGTATTAAACTTAATATATTATCATATTAGAACATCAATTAAATATGTTTGTGAAAATTATTATGCTAATGCATTGCCAAGATAAATCATGTTACTAAGAAGATAATTAATTGATTATCGTTTTTAGCAGAGCCAAGTATGTGTTAGGAGTTAGGACTCACTCCTGAGATAGAATTGAACATCCGTGTCAGTTGTCCAGATGCTGACGAAAATGTCATCTTTAGAGGCCCTGGTCCAACTTCAACTGTGTCCTTGTTTGGAGAAATGATGGCTGAGACATACCCCATTTTACTGGATCCTGGAGAAGTTAATGGCAAATGATGTAAAATAAAACCAATGAATACAGAGATATAGTTAAGATTTTTATATTGACCAAGCATAGAAGGTAATGAGTAATCATATTTGTAGTACATTGCATTTTCAAGAACATATATTTTTGTTTGGTGGTTAAAGTTGATGCTAGTGAAGATAATGGAAACAAGCATACATCGCATGCCATATTGGCAGCACACAAGAAGAAAAAACATTGTAAAATTTTGGTCTCTTGTAATACCCTGTTATCCAGTTCACTGCCCTCATTCAGAAAATATTATATCATAAATTTATTATTATCCAAAAGAAAATTTATTTTCTCTAAAAGAATAAATCAAACAGTCCTTTCTAGTGGCATGCAGCTTTCACCTGTCCCCGTGGGGTCGAAACAAAGTAAGTATTCCATCCCATTGGTGGCACAGTAGCTTTAAATACTAGCCAATACTTTGGAGGTTTGTCCGTATTGATTCCAAGATAAGCCTTCACATACAACTTCCTTAAATTGCCTGTCATAGTATCAACCTCAACTAGTTGTGAATCGACAAAACTTCCGTCAGAGCTTTTTACAACTAGATGCATATCATTGACCTGAAAAAAGGTGAAGTAAGTATGGTCTGTACAAGTAATTAGCTCAAGAATCTAGGATTTTGTAAAAATAAGTGCAAGCCTTAGCAACATATTCCTTTCCATATGTTTACAAAGTACAAAAGAGTTTTGAACCAATTGAGGGTTATTTATCTCCAGTTGCCCATCGATATGCATTATCTATATTGTTCATTTATAGAGGATCAGAAGTTATTGGATAAAAATGCACCGTAAATGTTTAGACACATACCGGAACACGTATGTAGTCACTATGTTCCCATCCAAGAGGATTGTAAGCAACTATAACCTGCAGAAGATAATGTCAGTATGTACAAAATCATAGCTGATAAACATTGCATTAACAGATTACTTACTAAGCTCTTTCCTCCTGAAATTTGCTCCTCAGTTGAAGGGCAGTAGCTTATATTGAGAAGTTGGCACTAAACAATTGATTCAAAAATGAAACTGTTAGATCATGTAAACATGTTCTGTGAACAAACCACGCTGTTTGAAAATATTTGCAGAGAGCTTAAATAAGTGCTATCCAAAAAACACAGCCAAGAATAATGTTGAAGAAAATCCTTTCACGTGTTCCATTTTGAGACGAAGAATGGTGATGTGCATTGGTAATTACAAAAGACATATTTGTACAAACAGAAATGTGATAAACCCTATTACAGAAAATCAAGTTTATGCTACCTCACCTGACTAAACTTTACTGCCGGAGACCTACATGTTCCTTTAGAGCTTGTCAAACAATCCAAAGCAGTATTTACACTTTTCTCGACCTACAAGACATGAATAGCTACTCCATTACTTTGTTTGACAGACTGAAAGAGTGCTGTCACTAAATCATTCCTACAAGAGAAATTATGTACCTTGGATGCTCCGAGAGCAAGGCGTTTCGAGTAATCATCAGTTGTGTGTTGTTTTGCCGTTCCTGAGACTGCATCATGATGTTGGGCGATTCCCATTGCGTCTTCCAAGCTTGATGTAAACAATCCTCCCACCAAAAATTCTATTTGGCGTGCAGCCTGTTAGGAAAGGTAATTTTCCTAAATTTGTCACAAAAAATCTCAAACACACGCCAGTGCACGTGTTTCATTAGAAGACGTACACCAAGACGGCGCAAGTACAACTAAGACGAAAAGAAAACAAGACAGCAACATTAAGAGAAAAGGAAGAAGCAACAGCACTAAGCTATGATAAACTAAAATACCAAAAACAGAGACAAAGAGTGGTCGAGGAAAACTCGCTCCCTCACTCAATGCTAGATTTAGTCAATTCCAAACTTAAATATAATATTTTGTAAACATCACAATCTTGTGGTTGTAGATGGTACTGAAAAAAATTATACCAGGTAATATCCACTAAGCATTCGAACATATCGCTTGAAAGTCGGGCGGCTTGTAAAATACCCAGTCCAGTAAGCATTTGTTGAATCAGCATATCTGCAATTTGCAATAGCATAAGAGCATAAAGAATGAAGTCTTATCATTTTAGTAAGTTTGATAACTTACGGGAAATAATCATCGTGTTTGAGAGGCCAAGATTCATTTGATGCATGTTTTGCATCTGTGTAAATGGATGGAGTAGAATACAGCGCATGCACCCGGCCATCCTGCGGTGTTCCGGGCATAATTTCTTATCTTGAATACTTTCAGGACATTAGTTAACTATGCATATATCATTGAACTACATAGACAGCTCACTTGACTAATGCCTTATGTAGATAATAAGTTTTTTTGTACAGGTGGGATATGAAGTTAGTTATGTATGTTCTTGCATCACTCGAAGCTCACAAATATGCTACATATCCTTATAATATATGGTTTACCTCTCGTGAAACAAAGAAATATTTCTAGCATGGGAGTTAGTAGAATGCAAAGAAAACGAGAACAGAACAGTATACATCAAAACGTAAAAGCCTCAACTAGTCAACTGACATTCTATATCTATTAATCATCAATCAGCAATACCTTGTTCACGTAATGGATAAGTTTATCCATATTCCGGAACCAAGATTCAGCATACTGGTAATTAAAATCATCGCCCATGGTCCACATTATGTGGTTTGTACGCGTAACATTTGCCTGATTAATGAAATATAAGTCAGATCCAGGTTTCAGTTCAAAACCTACTGACCAAAATCTCCTGAAACAAATGAAAGTTTACCTGTGCTATGGCTGCAGAAACAAAATCATTGACACGTTGTTCAACATTATAGTCAAACAGCATCAGGTCGTCCTACCAACGGTTGTCAATGAATTAAAATTGGTGAGAGGTTATACCAAGAACTGGAGATCACTGAACTTCTTGCCTACAGCCATATACCTGAACAGGCGTGATGTCATCCAAAACTTCAAAACCGAAGCCACTGGGAGGGCTATAATGGACAGGAAATGCATTTGTGAAAATCTGCAATTCAGTTATACATTTAAATGAACAGAATACAGGATAGTATTCAGTCTAATCATATATGCTAATCAATAAATTGCATATAATTATTGCGGAAGAATAATAATGATAACCTGAGAAGATGAACCAAAAGTTCTTGAGCCCTCCCATATAACTTCCAGACCTTTATCTTCTTTACGCACTGCCCTATCTTGGTAATCAATTCTTGCAAAGTGCACAGAATCGAAACCAAGCTACAGTTACAAAAAAACATAAAATATCCACATAATAGAAATGTTTCAGAAAGAGATATTCGATCACCAATAAAATTCTGGAACACAATTAAGGTTTTTCAATCAACCACCATATACCAACATAAAACTGTGCAGTCAACTTTACCAGCACAAGCAGTAGTACCTGTCTTTTTAGACCAGTAATCCCCGACTAGCTAGTGCTGGTCTAATCATAAAGGGATACCATGATGCTAACAAGTTGATGGACCACTAATCAAGTTTAATCAGTGCTAAGTCAGGTGGGCTTGTCTGCCACCAGTATCCACCAGCTGACTCGCTCCTCACAAAATTTAGAAACTACCCTGCCATGCCCCTGTGGTGACGGAAAATTCTTTAACCCAGCTACTCAATCTTGATTCATTTTATCATGACTCTGTTTAAAAGTTCTGTTTTAGCTATTAACCAAACCATAAAAATATTAGGGACTAAACGAGGGTCTAAGTGAGTAACACAAATATGTCCTGGAAGGAATCTCAACCACGACATACCACCAGGACAAAAAACTGGAATATTCCAAATCCTGTTGCATCCACTCTTGTTTTGCAAAAATACATTGAACTTCGCTAGATCAAATTAGAATGAATTAAGAGTGTAAAAAATCAATCCAACTATATAATATAAAGACATTCCTCCTATACTGAATTCATATTATCCTTCTTAGAGCAGAGGGCGGATGTGTGGCTATACTTAGTTCTGACATTCCGGGGAACAGTCATCTTTTGTTAAGAAGGACTGGATTCTCAAAAATCTAACTATGACTTCAATCATATTAAGGAAAGAAAAAAAATCAGTGAAACCACGTGCATTGCCAAACTACACTTCTACTTATATTCATCTTATGCATAAGGGGCAAATGTCATATCTGCCTAATACCAAAATAGAGCATCTTGATTTCAACAAAATCTTAAGGAAAAATGCACTCGACAACTTTTGAATCAATACATGACAATACAATGCAGGGTTCCCAAATAGTTCTATCTTCTACTTGGTCCATGCGTTAATTTATACTAGTACTTCAATGCTTCTGGGACAATCAGCAAATGTGGTACTCCCTCCGGTCCTATATAAGTGTCGTAGAAATAGTACGACGTGCGTACAAATTCGTATAGACCTCACGACGCTACTTACGGATCCGATGGAGTTTTAACTTTACCTCTGCTCCAAGCAAATAAGATTGAACTGCAGAATGACCAAAAGGATCGATTTGCCAGCCAGCTCTTGGAGTCTTGTCGAATTGTTGTTTAATCATCCGGTGACCAAGTGTGGTCTGATCAATCATGTCAATATAATGGGTAGCAGCTTCGTCATGCATACACCAACCACCATTTCTGAATCATAAGATCCAAAGTTCATCAAAATTCTGTATATGTATAAGATCCAAGGGAATAATGAAATCACATTACATACATGAACTCGAGCTGACCAGAATCAACTAGCTTGTGGACTATGGCCTGGATTTTTGGGCTTTTCTCTACCCACCACCTTTGGAAGAAAGCCTAAACGCAAAATACATAAATCATATTGAAAGTTACAATGATTCAAATTGCTTATCAAATGACATAAAGAGAAAAAATCTTATCGTCAAACAGTGGACCAGATTTCAACCATTTTAGAGTTCGAAAGCATCTCATGTAGGAATTTGTGTCTTGCAACATTTATATATCTACTGCATTATCCGGAATTAAACTTCAGTGTGGAAGTATCATGAAAATAACAAGGAATTAATGATATGCAATTGCATTTATGAATATGCTGGAACTATACCCAGTAACAGTATAGTGGAAAGCCACGTTGTCCATAGGATTGGCTCTATGGATTGTTAAATCATGCGAGTTTGATTTTGTATTCAAACTCGACGCATGACTCACACATGCATGGTTGAGACCTAATTGTTTAACAGTAATAGGGCTCGATAACTGGTTGTTAATTATTGTGATTGGTTTAACATGTCACTAGTCCTATCAGATTGACATATCTGGAATTGGGAGTCTATATAAAGGTACCACCTCAATATGCATTGTGCGGCACCAACGATAAGGTAGAGGAATAGAGGGTAGACTGATTAGCTCCAAACCCTAATTTCTTACATCTCAAAGCCCCTAGTTCGAGCCTGGCCTGTGTCAAAGTTTAAGAGTTTTCATCTCTTCATGGAGGATCTTGGTGACATCGGTCAGCGGTGTGGTCGTCTTTTGTTCGCCGATCCTTCGAGCCACAAGGAGCACTAACTCTTCGGTGAGGCGACGGATCGGCGGATAAATGGTCCTGATGTGTGGCAGATTGTGCTCAGTGTCTATGAAGACGTCTGCAACGACAGATCTAGATTATCTAATAATGTTCGACACCGGCTTGCCTCGATTTTGACCATTTGCTTTGCATGGGCATGGTCTTTCAATCGTCTGGCGATGTCCACGCCAGGACTATACATGAGAGCGGCAGTATCCGGGTGTGAATGCAATGGATGGGGTCGAATATGATGATTCACAACATGGCTTCGTTCGTGTCGCAAGGTCCATGTCAAAAACAATGTGCGTGGTGACTGTGAGTCTGATGATCAGAGCATTGCAGCACTGGTTCAATATGTGGGGGCCAAGACGGGGTGACTTTGTTTTTGGTGGTGCTCTGGCGGAGCTGCACCTAGTAAAATTTGGAGAGCACCATTATGATAGCTATGAAAACACAATTTTGACCCCACAAATACTAGATAATGACCTCACTAGCCCAATTTATCACTCATTTTGAGTTTTGACATCACAGGTTGCCAATCCTAGCTCAGTCACTTTCTTCGAGTACCGAGTCTCAGTTTCGGGGGGAGGGGGCTTCATTGGCTAGGTCTGGCAATGGTTGACTTGTTATTGGGCATTGTCTAGAGATTACTCAGACTTTGTCCGGGGGTGAAAACCCAAGATCACACTTAGGTAGATAGATCGGGCGATGAGGGCAGTTGTGCACTGCTTTCTTCCTTAAGGAGTCGCTACGGGAGAATCTCTTTCGCAGTATGGGTGTTTCCAATGCTGGTGGTTGTTTCTTCTGGTGTGTGTCACGGGTTGTTTTGGTGAGGCTATGTTCTTTCTTTCTTTTTCTTTTTCTTTTTTGGCCGTGTGCACTTTTGATGTTTCGACTAGTTGTTGACATTATGTTGTTGTAGATTCGTATGTAGTATCATTTTGATATTAATATATTCCATTTATCGGAAAAAATTGTCTCAACTTATAGAAAGTGCTAATGAGACCTACCTACTACCAAACCATGACTCCCTAACACATTATTAAGAAGGTAATGTCATAAACTGTTTTGCTCGGCCGAGATTTATTCAAGAGGGGTTGAACCCATGTCCATTTTAGGTTTTGAACTTTTCTATTTGTTCTAGAGAACCGGTGGACCAATGGTGCGGGAGTGCGGTGGCGTCTACTTGCAGACATGAGTCCTAAATTAAGCAGAGAAGAGGATTTCTTGTACCACTAGAAACTAGTTCTTTTTTTTATGGTAAATAGCAGGAGCTCTGCCTATGCATTATTAGAAGAAGAATTGATCCAGCTAATCAGGAAAACCGGACCCAAAAACCATACAAAGCGTGGTTAAAGAACCGCACACTCTAACTCATGGAACGTCGTCTGTGCCTGAGACAAGGGAAGCTAGACCCAAATTTGTATTATCTCGGAAAAGGTTTTCCTTATTTGTATCTATTTCATATGTTCACAGGAGACATTCAGCGTATGGCACCCAACAGCGCCTCTGATTCATACGGCTAATCATTAGAAGCCAAGTGATGGATGAACATTCAGATCGAACACAGCATAGTATGGTCATAATAATAGCCTCTTTGGGATAAGGTGGGCACGTGCATGAGAGGTCCGGCCCTACAACTGCAATTAACTAGAATAGGGGTGCAGTGAAACAATGGATTTGGTTTACTACTAGTGCTTTTACTCTTTCAAAACGAGACCACACATCCATCACACAAGCAAGCAAGTAACAATGACTGCCCAATCATGGCTAGGTAGGTACGAGAAGATAAAGACTATGTTCGTTTGGCAAAGAAATGGAAGAAATGTCAAACCCGGCATTGGCCGCCAGATGGCAGAGCAAAGTGAAAAAGAAACAGAGGAGGAGAATTCGGTGGAGAATTTGGGCGAGCGCGTCACCTGTTCTGCGACGACGAACTTGCGGCCAGGGTCCCTGGCCAGCGCGTCCACCACGGAGTCCAGCGTGTTCATCACGCACGCGCCCTGCAATCCATCCACACGGAAGAAGAAATCACGAACCACGTAGCAGCCATCGAAGAAGGCGAGAGCAGAGCGGGACGGGAGGCGACCTGGATGGAGTTGTTGGATCCGACGAAGTACTGGTCGACGGTCTTGAGCCAGCCGACGTCGTCGTGGGAGTGCGGCACCAGGTGCACGTTCAGCAGCCCGGCCACCGTCCCCGCGCTCGTGTTGTACGCCACGTACCCGTCGGCCTCCCTCGCCGCCGCCGCCGCAGCGAGCAGAAGCAGCGCCAGCACCGTCGCCGCCGCCATGGCTTCTTCCTCGGTTCCACCTCCTCCTGCCTCGGTGCTGCCGCGCGCGCCGAGCAAGTGAAACGGTCGTGGAATGGTCAGCCTCGCTTAACTTCGTTGGGGAGTGGGACGACGGAGTGGCCTAGATAAACGACGGATGCTGGCTCTGGCTGGCTGGCTCCGCTGGCGTTTGTGGAATGTCGATTTGTTTTCACGTCGGAGGCGCCGGCCGTCACGGGAAGGCAGCTGCGAGCGACTGATAACAGGTCCAACGTGTACGGCCCACGCTAAAACCACTACATGACCCGTTGCCCCGGTTTGAAATAGTACTGCGAAATCTCTAATTGGTCTGCAATTGTATCTGAAAAGGATCTACCAAAGCGTGTCACCTGTAGACTGTAGTGTAAACCTGGAGAAAAGTTCATTGTAATCCTTTGATTTAGTCACTGACGTATTGATTGAGTAAATTTTATTTTTGATGAAAAGGTAGGAGAAATACAAATAATCCACTAATAGCGGAAAATCATGCAAAGTGCACTTTGATTAAAAGGACAACTACGCAAAATCACGACAAATAGACAAATCACCTAGCTAAAACTTGGCTAGAGGCGCAATTCAACAAAACAACGACAATTGCAAAGCACATATGCCCTCCGAAAACCAATAACATCGACATCGACCCAACCTAACCCCTACAAGACATTCCGACCACCTAGAGTGATCAGTGATGTGTAGTAAGTTCTTTAGAAATGCCTCCACCGGAGAAAAACGACACATGCGGGCACCATCGTCGATGGCATCGACCACGTTGAAGACTTAAGCTTCCTCCCACAACTGCACACAAATCACCCCACTAAACCTCACCTTAAATTTGTTTTTTTTATTGAAATAGAAAACAAATTAGAAAATCCAAAAAATTGCAACGACATATAATTCCACCGCTACCATGCAATTGTCCGCGATTCTACCTCGAGAGTCGCTGTTGTCGCCTCGGGATCTAGCTCTGGCTCCCACCATTGAAGATTCATCGAGAGAGGTTTGGGGGGGGGGGGGGGGGGGGGGGGGGGGAGAGATCTGTAATGGTAGTTGTAGGGAGTACGGTTGCGGGAGTTGTGGAGTGCGAGGTATAATTGGTTAGACTCAGCGGTGGTGTGACACACTTATCATCGTGACGAGCTTAACCAGTCAACGGTAAACGTCTTGTCCAATCAACAACACGATACATTATATATTTTTTCACCTATCGTAACGTTAATAAGCGCTGGTCCATCCTGCCACCTACCACAACACAATTTTGTGCCGGTGTGGAATTTAAAACAACTCAAATATATGTGGCATTCTTTATTTGGCGCCATGAAAACCGGACAACCAGGAAAAACTTTTGAAGCCACTATTCTGTTGCGTTGTCCTACATATCCTCTTGTAGTGACATAAACAAAAATATTTATCAACTACAAAGTACTACCATAAGTACCTAACAAGTTAACAAAACAATTAGATGATTTCCAAATACCCTTTCGTCATATGATGAAAGACCATGCTAATACATAATGATGATGTGATCATACCCAGTAATTCGTTGACTTCTATCTTCCCACAACTCGAGCACAAGAAGTTATCACTAATCCAAACTATATATTATAGATTCTAATCACATAAATCCTCTATAATTAGATGATGGTGTGCCCAAGATAACTAAAACTAATACAATAGGATGTTTCAAGTTTAACAAGTATAATAACAGATATCAGTTTTGGGTAGTAGGAGCAGATGATCCCACTAACTGAAAACCATATTCAAAATGTAAAAAAAAAATCCAAAAAAAATCTCGGGTGTACATCTGGACATTGTATGTTGACACACGAAGTTTCGTGGAAAAATGATATTTTTTGTGGTATGTGTAAAAAAGACAAATCACGGTGCTCCAAATGACTTTGTACGCGACATTTTTTTTGTCTTTTTTGCACAGCCCACAAAAAATGTCTTTTTTTGGCGAAACTTTTTGTATCAACATACAATGTCCGGATGTACACCCGAGATTTTTCTTTTGAATTTTTTAGACATTTTAAAATATAGTTAGAAAAACATTTTCATAACGGGTGTATCTAGACCCATGAGCCAAAACACCATGTCTGTATAATAGTAGTTATAAAAAAGAGACTTAAGATTCTCAACCCAGGAGTGGTTAATGTTGAAGTGGTATGCTAGGGAGTTGAACAAGGATCATGACAGCCTACAACCTCAACCTCATGTCCCATTCTACACTCATGTTATTAATGCAGAAATTCTCTACATTTGTACTTTCCTTCTGTGAAGGTGGGGAGGGGGCATAGAAGAGCTTGCAGCTTCCTGCTACACTATCTTTAGGTCTGTTGTATCCCCAACATTACTAATGTCTACCCTTATAGTCTTAGCTATATAAAAAACCTAGGAACATTAAGAGTAACAAAATAATTGGATGGAAGTATATACCTTTCTATTCTGGTGCAGTTGGCTCTAAAGGTTCCTCACTTTCTTTGGCGAACTCCATCATTGTCTTGCCGTTTTCCTGGAACCTAGTACTCTGCCCGGTACCCGTGATAGGGCCCCACTTTGTGTCCTTTTTCTTAGACACAAGAGGCAAGAGTCTTGTTATTTGATTTGAGGTAGCTTTGTTTCTAATGGCACGTTGTGATTTCTAGTTAATTTCAACCCGATCTTCCTCTTTTCCAAGAACATCCATGAATTATCCATTGTCAAGGTGAATCGCCCATATTATCCTACACACTCTATCTCTTACAAAAGTTTCTAATATTCCTCCTCATTGGGATGATAAGCAATGCTCAGATAAAAAAAATCTCCAGGTTTTGTTTTAATGATTCATAAAATCTTGGTTTTAAGCATTAAGGAGGGGATTTCTCTTGTTGATCAGGACAAGCATCGTGGATTTGATCAAGAAAAGCCAACACTACTTACGTTGCTAGTGAACGAGCCCTTTCTAGATTCAACTCCAACCAATATGTTCTTAATGCCAAAAATTTTATCAGTTTCCCATTGTTTGATTGCATACGATCATTTTGAAATTCCATCGAGATACACATGTGTTCTGTAGTGATGTAAATCTAATTAAATATTCTTGGGATTCAAACAGTCTATCGCTGGGGATATTGGTGTGGTATTTGCATGTGATCTTGACCCTAATCACTTCATAGAAGGGTTATAACATCCCTTTCCAATCTACTTCTTGAAGAATACCAAACACATAAGTAATTTGATCCATGATTTCCCATTTACACCACTTAGGATTTAGATCTCTAAGTCGCACCTAGAAATCTTCCATTTCAGCGAGACACTCTATCTCACCATCTAAGACTAGACCATTAACTGCAACTCCATCTTTTGATAGACAAAGCAATGACACCCAACTGTTATTTCTACATGAATTGTTGGCGGAAACTGACTAAATGCGACCAGTTGTCAAGGCTTCTGATTTGCTAGTGACAATTTATGTTATAGATGGCCTCACATTCTTTATCAAGCCCTTTCTTAGTAACTTTGTCATCTTCCATGTAACCTATGCCAACATTCTTCATAGCTCCTAGGTGTTGTTCATTGACATCTAACACATCCACCTAGTAGAAACTATGAAAACTTAGAATCTTGTGTGGCTTCTTCCTAACACGACAATCTTTCACCTTATGATTGCGCATCTTGCAGATTAAGCAGCTATCAAGTTTGGAGCAAGTACCCTTATGGTGTCTAGACTCTTCACAGCTGTAACACACCACTACTAAGCATGTTGCTATAAGATCAACTATTACTTTCACAACATATCCAACCTATTTCGTCTTTACATTTTGGCTGATATTGCCTGTTGGTTGTTGTTGAGCTGCTCTTTGTTGTGGTGGTTACTGCATCTGGTTACCTTGCCCCTGCTGCATCCCTTGCGTCCATGGCGTTTCACCTGCCAGATACTGGTGGGAAGGGACCAGGGTACCAGCGTTTTACTGTAAGAAAAGTGCACATTGCGTTTACACAAACCTTCATACACAACTGATCATTATTTATCTATTTTCGATAAAGAGAATATAGACAATATCAATTACATCCAACCTTTACACAAACATTATATTAAGACTTCATCAAGAAACTGAGGATGCACACAATCAAATTATTACAAATTTAAAAGAAATAAGATTTACCCTCGAGTTGCTATAATTGCAGCTCAACCAACAATGATAGCAACTCGAGGGTAAAACATGAGGACGTGAGGTGTTTCAATAGCGACGTTTTTAAAAAAGGGAACGCCGCACAATTTCGATGTGCTGGATCCAAGATGTGAGATCATAGTTGTCTTGCCTCTCCCAAACCATCAACATTCCTTAACCAATGTAAATGTCATGTGTAACTGAAATCCGTCGCAAATTTGAGTGTCCTCGCATATACTTTGGTCAAACATGGACTTTTGATTAAGGCCGGCAATCGGGTCGGGTTTGGTCGGGTCAACCTCTTGCAGACCCATGCCCGTTTAACAAATGGGAAAGCTTCTCTGCCCACGACCCTGCCCATGGGTTAGATTTCATGCCCATGCCCATGCCCGTCGGGTCACCCGACCCGTCGGGTCGCCCGTCGGGTCTGCATACAACAGCTCCTCATGTCAATTCTGGCACTCCAAAATGGCATATTTTATGCGTCAAACTGCATCAGTACATCAATAAAATCATAATAAGTGTTGAAATGCATCACAACATCAGTACATCAATATCATCAAACTTGGTGTCGAGAATTACATCAAATATTCAAGTCATCAAGTGGGGACGGCAACGTCGAGGCCGGCTGTGAGTTGGGGACGGCGGCGTCGTGAACGTTGGGGAGGCAGCGAGTGGCGGCGCGATGGAGCGGCAGCTCGGTGGAGCAACGGCGCGGCGGGTCAACGCCGTCGTTTTGCTGCCGGGAAAGGGAGGGGAGCGGAGAGCACCGTGAGGCGTGAGCACTGAGCAGAGAGAGAGTAGGGGAGAGGGATTGCGGCGGGGACGGGGAGAGACTAGGGAGGGACACGGTCACACCTAGGGTTAGTGGCTTAGTGCGGTGCGTGTTGGATTTGGACTGTTGGGCTGGGCTGGAAATTACATGGGCTCTGGTCATGTCTTACTATGAGACCCCACATGTCAGCTAATCGGGTTACCCATCGGGTCGCCCATGGGTACATATGTCTGCCCATACCCTACCCATGACTAATCGGGTCGCCCACGGGCGAGACCCATGGGCGAACATAGCGACTCATACTCTGCCCATTAGGGTCGGGTGCCCGTGGGCGGACGTGCCCATGGGCGGAATTGCCGGCTTGACTTTTGATGCAGAGGAACATATCTTATCCAGCTGAAACCCAGACGCCCCATGCGGCGTGCCGCCCACGAGCCACGACCGTGGTCGCTCAAAACAGATTTCCGGCCGAATCCAAAACAGAACCCTCTAGCGGCTCTTCCCCCCGCTCCCCCCCTTCTTCCTCGCGCTCCTCTCGCTCTCGGCAGCGACAGCCAGGGGCAAAACCCTAGATCTCCCTCCCGCTTAAACCCTCCAACAAGGTAATGTTTCTTGCCCCCAAGACTGGAGCTTTGGCTCCGGATCTCCCGTCGACCTCGTTTTATCCGAGCCTAATGTGAGGAATTTCGTGGTGATTAGTGGTTGCTAGTTCTGTCTCATTGCGGGAGGATGGCGGAGCCGTCCAAGGTGATCCACATCCGGAACGTGGGGCACGAGATTGCCGAGGTGAGAAGATGGGTTAAATCTTGGACCTTTTCTTCTTCCATTCTGTGTTCTGTCAGGGGTGATTTTCGGTTTTCTGAATAAAAAATTCGTTTTTACTGAGCTTGCGCTTCCCCTTATCGCTGTTCGTCGCAGGGCGATCTGGTTCAGCTGGTGCAGCCGTTCGGCACGGTGTCCAAGATCGTCATGCTGCGCGCCAAGAATCAGGTGGGTTCTTTTCTTCCTTGTTGGCCGGTGTTTTTGTAGAGCATTCAAGCAGGCGTTTGTATTGATGTTCTTGTGTTGGGGTGTAGGCTCTTCTCCAGATGCAAGACATTCATTCTTCCGTCAGCGCCCTGCAATACTACAGTAC
Source organism: Poa pratensis (assembly GCA_947311845.1). Classification (NCBI taxonomy): domain Eukaryota; kingdom Viridiplantae; phylum Streptophyta; class Magnoliopsida; order Poales; family Poaceae; genus Poa; species Poa pratensis. The sequence goes on along the minus strand of CAMZMU010000074.1, from coordinate 106,869,121 downwards.
CGTCCAACCTAGCGTAAGGTGATGCGGTTCTTAGCTGTGATGGTTTTTGGATGCCAGGAGCTCAGTTATTACTTATGCCTTAGTTCTTGCAATGTTAGCTGCTGATACATAGTTATGGCTCGTTCTTGTTAACACATGCTTAGCGATATGATTTGCCCTTTGTGCTGTGATTTCTTTTCGCCTCGGAAAATAATAACTTTGTGCGCCTGCGTGTTACATTTTGTTTACCTAAATCACAACTGTACTTCTTGTTAACTTTCACATCCCATTTCGTATGTGCTTATTCCTTTTCGCACATGTGTGCACCCTTTTGTCTCATTTTAGAGGAAGGAATGTTTACATGCAATTTTCATCCCACCAAGAACTTACCACTGACCAGAGCTCTCATGGACGGAATTCTGATCAGGTATACTTGTCTAATCTGAAAGATTTTTTATAAGCTTTCCAAGGTTATCAGAAGTTGTCAGTTTCTTTCTTGAACTATAAATATGCATATGGATCATTGTATCCTAGCGGGTTCTTTTCCTTAGAGCTTCGTATTTAGCAATCAGCTGCATCATACTGGCAACTCACATTTAGCTGTGGCAGTAAATGACAACCTTTTTAAGTTATCAAACACTACTTTTGACTTGTTTGTGGCTGTAAAACATTGCATAAAGCTTGGCTTGAGTACACATTGATGAGCTATCTAGTTCTCTCAGTTGCATCAAATGGTTTGGTGCCCTGTTGTAGATATGATAGTGGTATTTACGCTAAAGCGGAATCTACAAGTTGGTGGTAGTGGGATTATTATGGTAACAACAGAAAACTTGAATTACTGCCTCACCATGAAATGGTGAAATATTACATATATCAGAATTGGGAGGACGATTAGCTATATTTTGTATCTTCCCATTTTCTTTCAGATAGCTGAGTTAAATTGCATATTATATCTACTGCCTCTTATTTTTCGAACAAGATATACCTATTCCTCTCTATTTATTCTTTTCTTTCTCCCGCTCTTCTGTCTCGGTGCTTTGTTTGCTGCTCACCCTCAGGAAGCAGAACCCAACCGAATCCTTTTAGCTACTATTCACCACATGCTCTATCCTATAACGGTGGAGGTTCTACATCAAGTTTTCAAAGCATATGGATATGTGGAGAAGATTGTCACATTTCAGAAGTCAGCTGGTCAGACTCCACCTCTCTTTCTCTCTCACACCTGCACACATACGCTTCATATGAATGCTTTGATTCACTGTCCAGGTTGTGTGTGCTTTGATTCACTGTCCAGGTTGTGCGTGAATGTTAGTGTTGATTTATCAAGAAGTATTTGTAATATGCGTATGCCTTTGATACAAAACAGCAAGTGTGTGCTAACTCTTGTGTGAACAATATGTGTAGTACATATCAATTGGTTACATTAGATACAGCATTCTTTAGCGATGCGTTTGGCAGTCTGAAACTATACGTGCTAGTAATTGTAGCAACAAAAAACTGAATTATAGTGGCATAAGTTACTACATATTTACGCCTTCTGTAAAGGTCGATGCAAGCTTGCCTTGTTGTCGCTGGATATAGCCAAATGCTTCTGTTGCAGTATTTTCTGCACTCAGTCACTCATTCGACTGGGAATAAGAAATTTGGTTCTCTTTATATCTGCAAAAGATGATTCGATGCATTTTGTTTGTTTGGTGCAGGTTTCCAAGCCCTCGTCCAGTATCAATCACGGCAAGAAGCTGTAGAAGCATTTGGTGCTTTGCATGTAATTATTTCATGGCTCCGTTAATGTCCTAGAATCTCCATGTAATTCTGTCACATCTTACTCTTACAAACCAAAATTTTCCAGGGAAGGAATATCTATGATGGTTGCTGCCAGCTAGACATCCAATATTCCAAGTATGAGCTGTGACCGATCTTTGTTCAAATTTTATTTTTCTCAATTGTTATATCTAACTTCCTTTCTTTGCATGAATATCCAGTCTCAGCGAACTGCAAGTCCATTTCAACAATGATCGGTCTAGGTAAGGTTGATTTCTCAGTTCTAATCCCCTTCAATTGATATTATTGGACAATGCAGGCGCATCTCAGTGTTCTTTAAGGAATCGCATCATCTTATACAGCTACCATGTAGCATCCGTTAACATAAAAGTCACTTGCTGTGAATTCCTTTTTTTTTTCTCCAGGGATTTCACAAATCCATCATTGCCTACAGAACAACGTCCAAGGCCCTCTCAGGTTGAGCAATTCTCTTTCTTTTGTCATGCCGCTTCTGTATCCATCAATTTATGGTCCAAAGCTAAGTGGTTATTAATTGTAGCAGCAAGGTTTTCCAGATCCTGGCGGTCTTTATGCTTTCCAACAACCTGGAGGTACCATACTACATAATTCATTGTGTTTAACTTAATAATTTGTTGATCATTGAAAAGTATCTCATTTAGTGTCCTTTTTGGTGTACAGCTCCGTATGCACAGGTTGGTTGACGACCCTCTTTGAGTGATGTTCTCCGTCTTTGAGTGGTGTTCTCCGGTGGTGTTTTTCTCTACTCAATTTGCAGAAACTAATCAACTGGATACACATGTTTACTACTCTGTGTGCATCTCGCCTAAATATCTCTCTGAGTTCTCATACAGAAGTATTTGAATTTGGTGCATAGCAGATGGGAAGAGCCTCAATGATTGCAGCAGCATTTGGTGGATCTTTACCGCCTGGAGTGACTGGTACCAACGAACGGTGCACACTAATAGTCAGTAATTTGAACACTGAGGTAAGCTTTTACCTTTTTTGAATTGGACCTTGAAGGCCCCTTTTCTTATCTTAAAATTTTCATCATTATCACGGTTCAAAGCAGTTGGTTTAGGGTTTAGGGTTAAAGACCATCTTTTGTTCCTGAAGTTTTGCTAGAGGTTGCTTCAGTTATTCACGTTTCAAAAATGCCAAAGTGGTTCTTCATGTTTGAACTTTGGGCCAAAGGACCTAATCCATGTTGTGCTGCCAACTAGATTTGCTGGATTGGATCCTAAAATAGAACAGTTATTAAAACTGATGTCTCTTTTTACCTGTTATGATCAAGCTAAACTAGAACAGGCATAGTGTGCATGTTGGCGAGGTGCTCTGTCTATCTGGTTTTACTTGGTCTATCGCCACTCATCGAAACTCTTGGGAAAGATGAACTTTTCATATGTCTTCATTTACGTGGTTGTTGGGTAGGATTGGAGTCAGCAGTGATTTTGAAGTTAAAACATCAACTCATTTCTTTGATTGTCAAGGACTGAACTGGCCTTTAAGCGAAATTCCAGAAAAATGTGGTCATTAACCTTCTCTCCAAATGAGTAAATTATGGTGGTGGACACCAACTTATACGGTGTTTAAACTTTTTCTCAAGATTTATATAGTCGTCTCTCATCTGTTTACTTTCCTGTGCAGCAAACCAACGAGGATAAGCTCTTCAATCTCTTCTCTTTATATGGAAACATAGTTCGAATCAAGGTATTGCACAACAAACCAGATCACGCCCTTGTTGAAATGGCTGACGGGTTTCAGGCTGAGCTAGCTGTGCATTATCTGAAGGTGTGTCTTTTCTCTAGTATCAACCTATCAAGTTTCTCCGTTCCATTTTGTATGTAATATTACTTTGTTTGTTTGTTTTTTCACATGTATAATTGCTACCATTTCTATTGGTGATGCCACCTAAGTAAACATTGGAATGCCGCTTTGTTCATTTTTTGGCCCGCAGGGAGCAGTGCTATTTGGAACAAGCTGGAAGTTAACTACTCAAAGTACCCCACCATAACACCTGCCCCTGACGCGCATGACTACGCCAATTCAAGCCTCAACAGGTTCAATAGCAATGTGGTCAAGAACTACCGACATTGCTGTGCTCCGACCAAGATGATCCACATTTCTGCTCTCCCACAAGACATCTCTGAGGACGCGATCCTTACTCACGTGACTGAACACGGTTCTGTCGTCGGCACGAAGCTATTCGAGGTGAATGGCAAGAGGCAGGCCCTCGTCCTGTTTGAGAGTGAAGAGGAAGCAACCGAGGCCCTTGTATCAAAGCACGCCAGCCCACTGGAGGGGAACACCATCCGGATTTCGTTTTCTCAGATGCAGAGTTTATAGATACCCTCCAAGGGTTAGTTGGCGGCTAATCGGTTCTTGCTTCCTGGTTCTTTTAGGAAGCTCTGAACCTTAAGATGTGAATTCTGTGCTGTTGCTTTGTCTTTGCTGTACCGTCCGTGTTTCCACGTCCTCGACGGTTTTTGTTCCTTCTTTCTCTTTCTGGTTTAAGGTGACCAAAGGATTTTACTGCGTAATATGCTGGTTTTAATTATGAGTGAAGAGATCTGAAAAAAAAAAAAGACTTTTGATTGAGAAAGAGTGCAACAACACTGCTATGAACCGTGAGGTACAAAACATTCCAGTTAGTTCAAAACTACCTGGTTGTTTCTAACTGTGTAGCAACTCGGGATTGAAGAACAGTTTTGGATCAGAGGATTATGGTTAGGAAAATGGTTTATAAATGGTTCCTAAATGTTCTGGTCCTTGATTTGTTCATGTTGTCAAAAACATTCATATATTATTTTTGTGGCTTGAGATGGTAAAGAAGAGAAAAAAAAGGAATGGTGAAGTTCCTACAGAATATTTTACATATTTCTTCATGGCCCTGATGGTTTGTTCACGTAACAGTTTTCTGAATGTTAGTATTGATCGGTTCTGAATCGTTCTGGACACCAAGCTTTTATTTACAAATTGCAGCTTGAAAAACATGCTTACACTACAGAATAACCGTTGATTGCCGAGTATCAAGAATACTCGTGAAAGCCAAAATAGCCTTTGGCAACATCTTTGCCTGAGTGTTCCACTGCAAGGATGGCACGGCTTACACCACCAAAGTGTCGTCCTTCGGGTACTTGGCTACTCAGCAAACTTACCTCACCAGATGCTGCCAAGTGACACCTTGGTATACATGTTGACCAAGTATTTGTTGTTTGCCGAGTATTTTTGGGTGTTACTCGGTAAATACACTTGACAAATACTAAAATACTCGGCCTAGACTATTTTTCCTATAGTGTTACTAATCAACTACTCTAGACACCATCTCAAAAAAAAAACTACTCTAGACACCAAGCTTACTAATCACTACAATTTTTTTTTTCTAAAATTAAATGCAGTCTTGAAAAAATATAGAAACCTATTGGATCTATAGATGTGGTGAACAGCGAGAAATAGAAGAAACACGGTCCCTGTCTTAAAAAAAGAAGGACCGAACGATTACAAATGGATGTAAAGTAGAATGTTTTCTGCTATGTGTAGAAGTGCTTGCACAAATTCAATGCTGATGACCAAGAGGGCCATTTCCTGTTGAATATTTTCCCACCTTCGGCTCAAATGGCTTGATCATCTCACATGTGATTTTTTTTGTTGAAATAGTACGAACCTTTTCCTGAACTGATGATCGTCTAGTTTCCACTTGAAGTGCTTGGCTACAAGAATCTAAATGCTATCAAGTGGCAAAGAGATCGTCGCACCCAACATTACATATTTCTAGTGGTACACATATGTACTCTGTCTTACACTTTGACATGAGAAAATACATATCGCCAATTAAAACAGGGGCGATCCATTGATTTTCTAAATGGTGTATATAGATAACGACCTTCTCACCATTCTGCATGTCTGACCAATGCCCTTTAATTTCTTAGCTAATACTCCTACTACAGCTTATAAGTATGCAGTAGTAATGGATTGTGTAGAAATATATATAGTTCAATCCAAACCAGTTCATATCCATGATCGATGGATATATGCAAGCAGGCTAGGAGATGACACAGGCGTTGGGGTTCTCGTCGCTAAACATCTGCGGCGGCCGCTCCATCATGTAGCTGTTGCCGTAGTACATCGGCGGCGGAGGTGGTGGCGGCGGAGGAGGCATCCATTGGTGGGGAGTCATGGCATAGGGGTGGTGGTGATGGTGGTGCGGCGGTGGAGGCGGCATGGCGTGCATGGCCATCCTCCTGGCCATCATGGGCCTCATGGCTTCCTCTGCATCGGCAGGCTGCAGCTTGTAGCTGTAGTGTGCGCCTCCGTAGGGCCAGTAGACCATCCGCTTCATCATCTCCTCGGGCGGGAAGCCGTCCACCGCCACGCCCCCCTCACCTTCTTGCTTCCCCGGCTTCTCGTCGCCGGCGGCGGCAGCTTCATTCTTCTCCTCCCCGGCCGCCTGCTCTGCTTCAGCTTCTGGCTTCTTCTCGTCCTCTTCTTTCTTGCCGCCGTCACCTTCCGCCGGCTTCTGCTCGTACTCGGCTGGCGGCGGCGGGGCTTCCTCCTTGGGTGGATCCGGAGGTGGAACGACGGTGGCGAGCTTGCCGGTGCGGCGATGGATGTACTCGACGATCGTCTCGCCCTCCACGGTTCCGGTGACCGTAAGCTTTCCGGCGGCGAGGTCGGTCTCAGCAGTCTGCACCCCATTCATCTTCAACATCTTTTTCTGCAGCTGCAGCGCGCAGGCGTCGCAGTGCATGTTCACCGCTAGCTCCACCGTGCGAACCGGGTCCTCGGCGGGTGGTGGTGGAGGCGCGGCTGCCGCCTCGTCGGCAGGTGCTGGAGGAGGAGGAGGTAACGGCGAGATGACGGTGACGTCGCGCTTGGTCTTGCTGCGGAGGCGCTGGCACAGCGCTTGCGGGTCGACGGCGTCGCCCTTGACGGTGATGTGGTTGGCGGCCATGTCGACGTGGACGGCCTCGACGCCCTTGCACCGGAGGAGGGAGCGCCTCATACGCTTCGCGCAGCCGGTGCAGTGCACCTCCACGCCGAGGATCACCGGGGGTGGAGGGGATGGAGGAGCATCCGCTGGTGGCTCCTCCTCTTTCTTTTTGTCCTCCTCAGCTGGCGCAGGCGATTCTTCCTTCTTCGCTTCTGTTTCCACCTTAGGCTCCTCCTCCTGAATTAATGAGGAGACGGTATGTTGATTAACTAGTTCCTATGTTGGAAGCAAGTAACTCATCAAAGAATGATCGAAAATAAAAACATAGATTATTTACCTTGTTAACTACTGCCTCACCCATGGTGATATGGTGATCAGATCAATCTCTCAAATTGAATCAGAAGTTAGCCGATCGATATGATCATGTGATGGACGTCAAGGATGGATGGAGCTTAGACAGAAGAAGAAGCGGAGAGCTAGGCAGTTGGGCATGCAAATGAAGTTGAGGGAGGGAAGAAGGATGTAGGGAGAGGTCCAACTATATAAGCTTGTGCGCTTAACTCCTGCATCCAAATTCAAAGGTAGGTAAGTACCTAGCTAGATTCCAAGGGGATGACGGTCAGGCATGGACGATGGCAATTATTAATATTCCGGCCTGCATGGAGATGGAGTAGCAAAGAAACAACGGCTAATATGCAGAGAGCACAATGCATGCATGTAAAAATAAAATAGTACGTGTTGAGAATGATTCCCATGCATGCACATGTAAGCAACTCATCATCCCTACCTTGATCGAATATGTTATGTATATACCCGATGGATCGAGAATATAGCTTTTGCATTGTCGCGCTCGAGACCTAGAGTGTACTATCTAGTTCTCAATCTCAATGCAATCAACTAGTACAAGCTAGATACTCAGCTACACATGTACGTAGAGAGATGCAAGTGGTGGCGTAGATAGAGGCCGATCGGTGTACATGTATATCAAGATATTGGAAAGTGGCACCCTTTTATATGCTCCGTATATTGAAAGGCACCGTACTTCAACTAATCTCTATACTAGACTCGATTTTCTCTCAAAAATATTTTTGTCGCACTGTCGTTTTCCTATACTCGGCATGTCCACGTCGATATGAGCCGCATCCATTAGTTCCATGATTTCGGTTTTCATTTCCGCATGCATGAAGTTCAGTGGTTTCCGACGAAAACTCACTGATAGTGATCTCCATGTCCGAATTCATCTTTTTGTTAAGCTTTGGTGCCGTAGCAAAGAAGGAATGCTATATAGGCTAGAACTATACTCCAAGTAGTATTCCAGAACCAGTTACTTGGTCGGTAGGTCGGTCAAGAACTCAAGATCATATGTCGTTTACTGGTGCATGTGTTCATTCCTCGAGTTGGTCGGCTCCTGGTAGAAATAGTTAACTGGTCGGTGCATGTAAAAACAAACAAACTACCAGTCATGGCAATACATATTTCCTCTTAATTTCTTGCTTAGCGTGAGGGCTTAATATTCAACGTTACAAGCTCCAAGTTTGGAGAAAAGAAGCCTCAAAAGCTAGCGATGATTCGCGAAAAGATTGATCGATGCGATGCACATGGGTGTGTTGGGTGGGACTTTCAGTTTGTCATACATGTCGATCGATCTGCTTTTCATTTCTTCCATCTTAAGTACTTAGCAGCGTTAACGATCCACTTCACCGTGACTCATCACCGGCCCATGCATCTAAAAGCTCACTACAACGGATGGGTGTCAAGTCACATGCATCCACGTCAGATTGCAGTGTATATGTGTGTACATTATGCATGGCACATCCCAGGTCATACCAAACAAGTTACTAATAGTACATTGCAGAAATTAAAAGCATGACAATTAAGAAGGCTAGCTACATCAATAGAGACGTCCAAGTGTAACTTAGAGACACAATTAGCTAGATAGCTACATTAATCCTCTCTCATCTTTGCGTGCCACCAACTAAGTTTCTACTCTACACAGGGAGATTATCTGACGTCTCCTGCATATGCACTTGCTGAAATGGACAGAGCAATCCAGTACTGCGCAATAAGATCTGTAGAATTATGAGATTTGCTGAATTGGTGGATGTTGTATTAAGCCTCATGGGCAAATATATATTTGGTACGAAACTTGATAGACAAGAAGCCTCTCCTAGAGTTAGGTAGGAGCTGGATACAAAACCTAAACTACCAAATACATGTAACCAGAATATATCTCTAACATCCCCCTGCAGTCGCAGCGGTAGTGTCGTGAACAACTGGAACGTCAGCGCACGGTCAGACTGGAGATAAATCAAAGTAGACCCAGTGGGTTGACATCCCCCGCGGTACGGGCGGGAACGTCTTGGACGGTGTCGCGGCGCCGATGCTTGGACTGTAGAGGAAGCTGATGAAGTGCTCACGCGAGGTAGTAGCCCTGGTAGGCGGCGACGTTTACTCGAAGTAGGCGACGAAGAACCCGGCGGCTTGACAAAGACCATGCACGTACGGTGGTATTCCCACGCCGAGGGAGTCAGCGCGGCACATACCACGTAGAAGTCAACGCGCGGGGACCGTGTGACGCGGCGCTACGACCCGAAGGGGCAACACAACAGCAGCATCACGCGGGTCAGGACCACGGCTGGGTGATGTGGACGGCGTACACGTCTGGGAAGGCGCGTTGGTAGCCGGCAACAAGGACCAAGGGAAGTGGCACGGTGGCCCAGAGGGGCGACGCGACTGACAACCTGTAGCTCGATCGGTGGTAGGCGCGTGCTTGGCATAGACATGCACGCGATCGGTTGATCAGAGCGACGCAGCGCGGTACGTGCCATGGCGGCGACGACGATGCGCAGATCGGAGTCGATGGTGAAGTTGTCTGTGAAGTCCCGGTCGATAACGGCGAAGACGAACCAGCGATGAAGACCGTGCAAGTGAGAGAAGCCGGTGGCGACGCGTCGCTTCCAGCCTTGCTGCGCGGTCGGTGTAGACGAGCGGGTCGGTGCGGAGTCGGCGTCGGCGAATTGGCCACGCTTGCCGTCTTGAAGAAGCCGGCCTCAGCGCAGGTGAGTCGACTGCGATAGCCGGTTATCGAGGAGCGGGCCGGTGCAGGTCGATGCGTTGTCGGAGTAGAGGCGCGATAAGACAACAGCGGTGGCAGGCGATGCAAAACGATCTTAGATCAGAAAACTAAAAAAGAAACGTCAATAAAAAACGACCGACGAGAAAGAGAAAAAACGGATCAATAGACCGAAAAAAGACTAAAGGGCAGCCGATCACACGATCGGCGGACGAACGCTATGTATAGGTTGCGCGGGGGCAGCGGGGTGCGGAAGCGGTGACAACGGCTAGGTCAGAGATCGTGCCGCTCTGATACCACGTAGAATTATGAAATTTGCGTGATTGGTGGATGTTGTATTGACTCTCATGGGCGATTATATATTGAGTACACGATTTGGTGGGGAAGAAGCCTCTCTTAGAGATAAGGTAGGAGCCGGATACAAATACTAAACTATCAAATACATGTAATGTAACGGGAATATATCACTAATAAGGTCCAAGTCAAAGAACAAAATTCTCACAAAAGATTCATCAACAAGTGTATGTACATGGCCAAAGCATGCACATCCATGTACGCAAACGCAACCACCTTTTCCCCATGCATGGATGCAGGATGCTTGACTCAGCCATTTGCACTTCACTGCATGCCTTTGTTAACCGTTAAAACCTGCAGTTTTTTGCACAATGGTAGACAAATCCAGAGGAGGTTAATTCATTACCTAGGATGCATATACAGATGATCTACCCACATCTGCTGCGGAAAGACTTCACATCAATCCGGCCGGCCGCGTCCGAGAAACTCAAAGTTGGATCTTGGGAAAGGGCGTGAAAAGATTACTTTGGCTCCACTTAACATCCCAATCGAGAAACAGATTAAACCTCAAACTCTGCATTCTGACTCTTGATTAATATGTACTACACAAGATTACTGGAGCACAGTACTACATAGTTTATACATATCTAGCTTCGAGATCTCTAAGTATGCGTGTGTGCCTTGTAACTTTCACTCGCGGCCGGCTTAGGTGGCTGGCTTCCCATTTTGTTTCCACCTAAGTTCTTGGTTTGGATCATCGTTTGATGTCGTCAATTAATTGAACATTGTACTCTTAGGAAGTAAATGAATACATTAATTATCAACATGTTTATGAATCAATTCACAATTTTTTCATATAAATACAAAAGGACGGTCAACATGTTGTAATCATTTGTTGATCTACTACAAACAAAATATACCAGGGTTCGTCTCAGTCATCAATCTGGGGGAAATCTTATTTCTCAATTAACTTTACAAATTTATTCAGATAGGTTCTTAATTTTATAATTTTTTGAAAATCTTGATGGATCATATATATTAGTTAACGATTCTCAACATTTCCAGTCATAATTAGCAAAACCGAACAAAATGCGATGACAGATTCTCAAAATATGATCAACGGGGTTCTATTGACTCTACCCAAGTTTAGAATAATTGTCGGGTCGTCTGTGATCGCATCAAGCATGAGTTCGGCCTGTGGAGGATAGCAGGTTTAGGTGGGCGAGTGCGAGAGATTGAGTGATTGTGTGCGTGTGTGGCGAGTCATGCCGCTTGTGGCAGTGGCCCGGGAAACCTTGTAACTCAATTTCTTCTCTATCTTAATAACAAAAAGACGCGATTCTCGCGCGTGTTCTTGAGAGAATAATTGTCACAGATAGGCTCAATTGATTCTATAAACTAGATGGAGTAGGTGATCGGTTGATTGATTGATGTTTAACTGTAACAACTGCTATACATCATGCATATATTATATATGTTTTTCTTTGGGAATCTACGGCGGGGCATATTATATATGTGGTCCAATATAATCCAAACCAAACCGAACTCACGCTATTCCCGGCCGGTCACGGAATAACAACAATTGGAATACTGGTAATACAACATGATGAGATTCAGAGTTCTTGCGGCTGATTGGTTGATCCATCTTGTTGCCTTCTTCTTGTTCTTCTTGATCATCTATTTTTATCAACTAATTATGATGGAATAATAGTTTGGTAGCCCATGCATGATTAATCTGTTGTGGCCATCGAATCCAAAGACTTAGCTAAGCTTTGACACCTGTTCTTGCCTGCAGATTTGCTAGCTCAAAGTGCTCCTCCTCCTCTGATTAAGGCGACAAGCTACCTGCTAGCCATGAAAATTAACACTAAAAGGTCGATCTGTAAAGCTAGGAAAGCATGACGGAGACGCATGCGTGCATGTCTTTAATCAGTTGTAGCTGATGAGGGGCAAAGGAATATTGAGTCAGCAATGAAAGGCCCTTTCCATGGCAGGTATGGATCCTAGCTAAGCTTAGCTAGCTACTCCCACTCTTGCATGGACCTAAGCTATAAGCTAACTACAATTAGTTACTTCCTACTTATCATATATGCTTTCTGTTTGTTCAGTTTGGACGGATGGGATTTGACTGAGTAGTTGCTCCTTAATGCAAGCAGCTGGTTAAGCTGTTCTTGCAGCTGGTTAATCATTCTATGAGTCCAGCACTAACTTAATTGCACTGTGCTAGTACTGTGGTTGATGCAATGCTAGCTCAAGTGAGTGATGCATGGATCTACTCTATGTTCAGTCAAGTGAAGGAATTTAGTCAGATTCAGGGGAGGTGATGATTTGTCATCTATCCATCCAAACAAGACTGAAAATGGGTGGGTCCTGCGTGATGCAATCACATGCATTGCTCTGCCATCTGAAAGCAGTATCAAATCTGGAGGTGTTGATGGATGAGTCAGATCGGAGACCAAAACCATGTGACTTGCCTGATTGGTTAGGTTCACTCGGCAATCAGTTCGGTTGCTACTAAATACCAATTCTCATACATAATGCTCCATCCATACGGACTAATCATTTACTTAGGCTGATCAGAGAATTAATTAAGCATCAACCGGTCCTTGATTGAAACAAAGAGAAGAATGCCGATCGATTTCGATCACACTGCTATTCGCCTTGAGCCTCAGTTGATATTGTTCCGGTTTGTCCGCCTATTGATCTCATTTAGAAAACGATATCTTGCCACTATGGCAGACTGTTCAATTGCCCTTTTCTAAATTTACAACTACTGTGAGGCTTGTAAGATGAGATTCATTGAGGACAACGCTGCTACTGCCGGAGAAGAGAGCGCCACCGCTGCCGAAGGTGGAGAGCACCACTGCTCCTAGAGAGGAAGACAACACTATAGGGAAGGCGAGGATTTTTGTCACCCACCATCTCATGCCTTGTCATCATGTTTTTAACAGGGTTCAAAATGGTTTAATCGAGCATTTCCAGGGCCGTCGTGTGCTTTAAGTAACCTGGGGGCCTTGCACAACCCCCTCACCCTTTAACTGTCCAACGTAGCCTTGAAAATAAAAATGGCACAATGATATTTTTCCAAATTTGTTTACTTTGCTTTCGTTATACCCGAGTCACTTGCAATGTGGAGGCACATAGTATATTGTTTTTGGCAGGCCTCTGACCAAACACACGCATGAATCGATCACCCAGGGCCAAGGGGATGGGGTTCCAAAGAAATTAGGGGTAGATTGGTTCTTCTTTCTCCAGCGAAGGACTTTGCAGACTCCAGGAACACAATTTGGTTTTCCTTTTGACGAAACAATGCCACAACATCAGAAGTTAAAAGTTAGCCGGTCTCGGTAGAAGTTAAGTTACATTGTAATGACCCAACATGAGTAACAAAGCGCTAGTTTGGTGCGCACATAAGCCACAAACCATTTTCAACAATCTCGGCTATGCCGCCTTAAGTGTGGTGCACGACGGTCATCAACACCCCACCTTGATTTCTGAGAAGCCTAATTTACAACCAGTGTTGCATTGTCACAGTCCTTGTGTTCCACCTTCTAATCTACAAATTGTACATCAGACGCAGCAACTCCTTCCTTTAGCAACTGTAAACATCTACAGAGGCTAAATGCCTATATCAGTGCATATTCAAAGAACTGTATACTAAATCTCAGGCCAGGAACCAGAGGGCGGGGAAAGCTTTCCAAGCACCGATCAAAGCAGCAGATTATACCTGATATACTAGTGATATTTTAAGCCTCATGCAGTCGTCATTCTGCTTAAACGGGTGCCCTGGTTCTTATGAGGCACAGGTCCTAGTGATGTAATCACCTGCGGCATGGTCATTCCTCCAGAAACAATTATTTCTGCAGAAATCATAATAGCAGAAGCAGAAGATTAGAATTTCGGGCGATATGGAAAGAATGCTACTAAAAGGCTAAAAACACTATCAAACTTAACTGTAGCACAAGGGCCACATGCTCTCCAGATTAAAAATAAGCTTATGTTAGCTCGGGATACAGATGTTACAAATTAAAATCAACAAGAGTATACCATAATATCTGAGAGAATAAGCTTATTTCTGCAGAAATCATAATAGCAGAAGCATAAGATTAGAATTTCGGGCGATATGGAAAGAATGCTACTAAAAGGCTAAAAACACTATCAAACTTAACTGTAGCACAAGGGCCACATGCTCTCCAGGTTAAAAATAAGCTTATGTTAGCTCGGGATACAGATGTTACAAATTAAAATCAACAAGAGTATACCATAATATCTGAGAGAATTCTAGCAGGGAACTAAACAAGAGTAGCATATAGTGTTTGGAAATGTGAAGGAGCTTGAAAGCGGATTGTCAAAATAACTAACCTATCCCTTCTCGAATGGACAGATTGGGCCTTATAATTTCCGCAGAGTTCACCAAAAAAATATCACCAATATATAGATGATTGGTTGGTACATAGACACTACACAGTTCTTCATCACCTTTGTCAGTCTGCAATGCAATGATAGATGATCACCTTAGAATCCAACAAAAATAAAGTACATCAATGAATCATTAATATAGTAGGCATATGTATGTATACAATTTGGTATAGCACAGTTCATAGCTTCTGTCAATGTTGATTCAGGAGAGAACAATGGATAAACAAGGAACAATGTCTCTTTACTCTCTTTAACAGCTGTTATAATGTAACTTGGGAAAAAATTAAAACATTTTCTAGAAGCTGAGGCCTACAGTTACATAGATTTTGGCATGTCCTCTGATTGAATGGACAAGCTTAATTTATTTTTATTTAGCCTTACGTACACTTACCAGCAGATATTCCATGGGACTAAGTTAAGTCTATCCTTTGTCCTGACTCTAATGTGACCCTTACCCTATAACCAGAAGCAGCTCCACCTGACCTTTTCAGGGCTTAAACGAGAGGCTGATTTAAACTAACTTATATAGGCTATAAGCAAGATAAGCTGACTTGTAAGAGAAGCCCAGCAAGCAACATAAGACCTAATCTTTAGTTCTTTTTTGTGAATCTCCACATTCTTGAGATCTAAAATGGTTCAGATGTCACAAATCATGACTAATGGGTGAAATTTTCCAGGGACAAAATTATTTTAGGAGTTGAGGTAACAAGCAAAAAAGGAGTACAAGTATGATATGATCTCTGTATAGCTTATAAGATCCTCAAATCGATATTCTCCACGACATATTAATGTTAATCTATCTAGCACAAAGATAAACCTCAAAATGTGTATTCATGTGTATGTTATGAATCCATGCGTAGCAAGCAATATGTATATGTATAAACAAGTACCTGAAGAGTCATGGTCGATGTTATGAATCCAAATGCGTATTCACCAACACGTGGATGGCTAATTATTGCCACCTCTTTAAATGCTTCTGTATTTTGATCTGTCAATGAAGAAAATATATTATAAGATTTTTTTCTGGTTAGGTAGAAGGAACTACAAGGAAGATGGAACATGAATATTTCAATGCCACCAGTTTGTCGATGCCTACGAGAACACAAATGTGGCGCGCACAGAAACACCAGTGTGTCATTATCAGGATCCATAGACTTTATGGGGATTGTCCTATTAACTTCACAAGCTTGTGTAACTTTAAAACAGAACCCGTGGCGTATAAACGTGTTCAACTCTTTATGAAGAACTGACACTTATATAAAATTTAAACAGATTAACAATATATCTGTTTTCCACTTTTCCCTAAAAAAACAATATATCTGTTTTGGACATACAAGTAATACACTGACATTTTAAAAAGGAACAGCCATGCATTAACAAGTTTAAGAAAAAAAACATAGATGTTGCAGATGAACAATTAATTACCTGGTGAGACAGCAGTACTAACTTGCTTGGAGGCAGAATATATGTGCCTTACAAATGGCATTTTCTTTATAAACCATTCACCAACCCAGAAGACAGTTGAGCCCACCCACGAAGATACAAATATCCCAACAATAAATATGAAAACCAGGGACGTTACAAACCCAAGGCCTGAAATCAAGAAACATTATAGAAGTCAACATGAAGCAAATAATGAATATAGTCGAGCAATAACAAGTTGTTTTAATAGCCTGAGGCTGATGTTGCCTCATGTACTCAATGATTTCAGAGGATCTCAGTTTGTCTCACTATCAGGAGCTCAGTACCACTTTTTATCGTCCAGCAAACACACCAGTATAAATAAACTAAATAATCCTTATCAGTCCCAGAAAAAAAACACAAATTTCTCTTTGAAGTAAGATTTGCATTTGTTAGGTCCTATTGGAGATTAACTCTAGATCAAATACAATCAAAGAGCCAATGGGAAAAAAAGGCTTGGGCCTATAAGACTGGCATACAAGTTGAGTGAATATAGACACTACTATTTTTCTAGTGATGCAATTTTACCAAAACTAGCATATGGCTAGAGAGAAGTGTGTGAAACAATTACCAAAGATGTCAACTCCGAGTTTTGCATAGAGTGGACTGAAAAATCCATCGAAAAATCGAATAAACCACCATGTGATGAAGAATGTCACGGCCATAGGGAAAATTACTACACTGCAAGGAGAAAAGAAAATATTAGGCATGGATAACTTATAGGTCCTGCAACATCTATGAATCAGTTCATGGCAAGCATACCATCCAGTCATAAACTTTCTTGACACCCAACTTTGGAGAACAGCAAAGCACGCCTATTGAAGTGCAGCAGGTTAAGACGTTAAGTGTGAAATAGATAGTTTAAAAAACTATATCATATGATGCAGAGAAGTACAACTCATTTGGGTAAACTGAGAAAATAAATCAAGAACGTAATACAGCAATACAGGGTACAAGTACTGTGTACTGTCCTCGAGCAGTTCATAAACTCTAGTACTTCGATGATGTTAAACAAACAGATGGTTTCAAAGATAATACCTCAAGATGGAAAGTATGTACAAGATAGCCAATATATTTTGTCCAGAGGATATCGTGAAGTTTTAGCGTCAGTGTAATGAGTTTGGGGTTCCAAAGACCAACACTAAGGAGCAGCTAACTAACTGGAGTTGCCGAATCCGACTGAGAACTAAGCTAGTTCTCCGTCGAGTGACATCATGGTCTTCTTCTCCATGTACGGCTACCTCACTGAGCGCTAAGCTAATTTTCAGTCGATTTAGAATTAGCCAAACCGACAAAATAAATGCGCTTAGTACTGCATGTCCAAAATCAAGATCAGGCCAAGAACCTAGCAGTAGCAGGAGTTAAAGCAGACATGCAAGACGAAACGAGATCCATCCAAACTTCAAACCCGCTTTTGCCAGGTTAATGCTTGTGCCGTGCTTCAGCAAAAAGAGGTTAGCTAAACATAAACACCTGGAAATCGTCACAGCCTAAACATCTGGCCAGCACACGGTGCGCATGAGCATGACGAACTGAACTGAGCCGGCACAACCATCGGAACCCTCAATTAGGCCGTAAACCGCGAGGTCAACCCTGGGACCTAAAACTCCTGAAGGCAGGAGCCTACCGATCAAAACGCGGCGGCACCGACAGGCGCGGGCGCGGCCAGATCCGAGCAAACAACTACAAAGGGTTTCATCAACTCTAACAAGTAGCAATCCCCGCCCCGCCGAATCGAGGGCGGCGGCGGCAGCAGCGAGGGCTCTACGGCTCTACACAGAGGCAGGAAGGCAGATCGATCCGCACTTACCTGGCGGGTGGAGGTGGCCGGCGAGCTGGGCCTGGGCGGCGACTTGACGGGGTCCTCGGGGTCGGCGGGCTCGGGCGCCTGGCCCATGGGCACGGCGACGTACTCCTTCTCCTCCGGCATTGCTGCGGGAAGCTTCTCGCGGCGGGGACGGGCGGGTGGGGTTTGGTTCGTCGGCTAGTGTTCAGGACCGGTCCTGAGGTTTCGGGGGCCCGGGGCGAACTAAAAATCGGGGCCCTTACTACAGTCACTAAAAAATAGTCAATGATTCTAGTATATAATGACTATTACGAATAAATATTTAAAGTGCATTCAAATTGCATTATTTATATCGAATGTTTATATATATATTAGCATAAATCATCGTAAATATCTATGTAACTCCCTCAACATATGTTCTTATATTACCCAATGCATAGATTTTAAATGGATGAATATTTGATACCATTGCGGGAGAATAGGTACGTCAAGAAAAAAAAGTATGCCGGCACAACGTTTGACGTACGCCAACCAGTGAGTTGTTGTTTTTTCCGTATTCTGAGCGGTGGAAGAATCAAATCAGCAACGTTGTGCTTCTTTGATCCGTGCTCTATAACCATTAAAATAACAATTTATACCTGTATATACAAAAATAATGCCTTGGCTTTTTTTCGCAGGAAAAATGCGTCTACTGCGCTGCATTTTCTGGATCAGTCTTCCAGTCATTGTCTACGTACTAGTGTATTTGCCCCACCCCACCTAACCCTGTGTATATAGCCAACTAAAAGGAAAAAAGGCCATGACCAAGTGAATAAGGCCCAAGTTAACGAACGAAAAAAGGGCCCAAAATCTGGTCTACAATGATTCCTCATCTCTCTCAGCTGAACCAGAGAAATCTTCTGCTGATCTAGCGACTAATGGCGCCGCCACCAAAATTGCTCCCCTGCTCATATGCATACCTAGCTCGACCTGGGGGGCCATTGGCTCCGGGGGCCCGGGGCGGCCGCCCCTCCTGCCCCCCCCCCCTCAGGACCGGGCCTGCTAGTGTTGTGGCAGCTACGGAAGGAGGACGGCAGGCGGTTGGTGGCGGAGTTCGCAGGGGGATCGCGTCGTGGAGTGAGTGAACTGCCCCCACGCACGCTGAATCGTGGCCTCGTGGGACCTAGCCTTGTTGGGGTTCACCTGTCAGTGGGTTTTTCACGGGGAGCAGGTCGGGACTGGGGTGTGGTGTTGGGTGGGCCGGGCCGTGGGAGGAGGCGTGGCGGACGGCGGAGGTTGCGGGTTTTGCAAGCGGGCCGGCGCGGGTCACGGTCAAATCCGTCGCGCTCGCGGTCGGTCGTCGGTGGATGACTCGGTGTCGTTTTCTCCGAAACGTATCGTAGATACGAAAGCGGAAACAAGATACGTATTGTAGATACGAAAGCGGAAACACGAGCTGACCGGTGGATGTTTGTCCGGGTACGGTTTGCGTAAACCATGATCAAGGTTTGGTTTTTCCCTTGAGAACAATGACAAATTGACACAGAGAGTGCAAATGGAGGCCGAGCTATATGCAGCTATTTATTCTTGAAATTTTGAAATCATATTTTTAAGTTTCAAAGATATCTGAAACAAAATGCTGGATGTAGACAATGATACATTCTACTAACGTGCAAAATCTTAACTCAAAATAACTGACGGTCTTAGGTACAAGAAAATAACCAAATCTACAAATTTTGGAGTGTTCAAAATTTGCATTGTTCACTACTTTCGGATTCAGATGTTGTCAATTACACAGCCCAAAATAAAACAAACTTCTATTTAAAAATTTGCACACTGTAGAATCTGAAAGTCTACACGCCTGATTTTTTCATAACTTTTTACACTTACAAATAAGGTTTTTAAATTTTCAAAATTAAGAACTCCATGTAGCTTAGGTTCCATCACGCCCAGAAAGTGCAACAAACGTCCATCTAGCAAAACAATGACAAAAGTAATCGGAAAAGTATTTGTGCTCCCGAGCACCAGTGCACCTCCTGGTACTTTCAAAAAACCAAAAAAAAATATTTATAAGATTAAAAAAACTGAAAGAAAATCAGTATGTAGTTAATGATGTATCTACAAACGTGCAAAAGAACAAATTCAAATACATTGTATTCGGAGCTGCACAAATATGATAAAATCTAATAAATTTAGATATTTGAAAATAAGCATATTCAGATCCACAATTTTGTCATTTTTTGTAGGCAAAAATACAAAGTATTTGAAGTTTATCTTTGGCACGTCTGTAGAATACACCAATGGCTACATTCGAGATTTTTTTCAGAATTTTGTGAAACACGTAAATATCTGTTTCGATTTTTTTTAAAAACGCCAAGATCGCTCGTGGGCCGGGAGCACAATATCTCTACTCCAAAAGTAAGATGTTATTAACGTCTAGCCATGTTGACCCATTCAATTTTGGGCCGCAAGTTTAAACGACCTTAGTGGGCTGATTTTAGGCTGGGACAAGGTCTCGATTAAACTCGAGATCCACTGAAAAATGCTAAATTCGAGTTTTTTTTCTCGACCGAGCTAACCCCATTCCATCAAGCAATAAAATTAGTAATTCGGGATGTGTGTGCATTGTCACATCCACAAACTATAATAATAATAGTTAAATTAAGGAGTCGTTAAACATGCATGATTAAACCTCACACATGCGACTTGACAAAACATCGAATAAAAGACTTCTCATCGCCTTTTAAACTAAGCCAACTCATAAGTACTTGTTTCTCGATTATATTAATAACCAAAACAGGAGGTAGGCATGGCTTTACTCCTCTCGCCTCTATCGAACGGCATGAATGTTTCGTAATTCCTCATGATTAGATGCCAAATCAGACGCCGGTACGTGGCTCAAGAAGCCAACAATATTCCCAAACGGGAAAATAAGTACATTCAACAATATTCATAGCAAAGATTATAGCTAATGTATCTACATGTTTATTTATTATCAGCTGAGTGATTTGTTGCCACTCAACTTTTGTTTTGTGATTATAGTTGATTTTTTTTTGTATTTACTCTACAATGGCGATTTTAATCTACACCACTTACATGCATATAAAATATGCAACTACTGCATTTGTAGCTGCAACTATTTTAATATTTTACGTGTATGCTTTGGATTTCCAAACTTTGTTTGATCTGTTGCTTATTAAATACTCCTCTGTTCTTTAATGTAAGACGTATAGTTTTTTTAGGAAAATTCCGAAATACAAGGTGTTTAGCGGGTTATAGATAATTTTACGCATCAAAAAATGAGTTTCAATCTATAATGGAGAGATTGAAAGGATTGTTTTCATTTTGTGGCTGTTAGGGACTCATCTCTCCTAATTTTTTTAAAGGAAAATGAGTCTATCGTATTCGTATGTAAAATTTCCACGTCTTAATATTCGTGCAAAAAATTATACGCCTTACATTCAGACATGGATGGAGTATATAGCAGTTGCATTTTTTTTTTAGTTCTCAGCCAACTCGGTTTTGAAAAATTCAGTCGACTGATCAAGTGATCAGCCGCTTAGTGAGGCATAACCACACCTAAATATGCAACGCAGAGACCAAATCCTAAGTTTGATCCATTAACCATCGCAAACAAAAAGCACTTATCAACAATTCGATTTATTTTTCTGCAGGCGTGCAAGCTTTCATTTTTTTTTTCCTTTCCATTTAAAAGGAATTATGATGATCATCACATGATTAACATCAACAAAGCAAAAGAAAGAACATTACAGTACTTTCGTGCACGTGCACCCCTGTCTCTGGTTTCCTGATCGGTACACACTCCGCTCTCATTCTTGAAGAAGAAAAATGAAAGGAAAAACGAGAAAACAACTACAGTACTGTTTTTTTGGTAGAGAAAACAACTTCTACTCTTGGGGACGAGGTGGCGGCGGATACTGGCTCGAACTACCGGACCATGAACCCGTCGTCGCCGGGTAGGTCCACGCAGCCTCCGCCGGCCACGTCCACTGCCCCGCGTCGCCGAGCTCCGCCGCCGCGCCGCCGCCGTAGCCCGAAGCAGATGAAGCAGAGGATGGCACGGAGGCCACGGTGAGAGAGGAGTCCTGAAAAGAGTAGGACCCCGAAGAAGAAGAACTACTCATGCCGCCGCCGCCACCGTAGTACGGTGGATAACCGCCGCCTCCTCCTGCGTGCAGAAGCATCTGGTACTGCAGATACTCCGACGCGGCGCCGGCCGGGTAGGCGGCCGCCGAAGAAGCCACCGTGGACGTTGACGAGTTGGCGGTGGCGGCCGGTGCCGGTGCCGGTGCGGTGAGGCGCGCGTCCTCGGGGAAGTTGAGCTTGGCGCGGCTGCCGCGGAAGCGGAGCGCGGCCTCGTCGTAGGCGCGCGCGGCGGCCTCGGCGGTCTCGAAGGTGCCGAGCCACACGCGGGCGGCCTTGTGCGGGTCGCGGATCTCCGCCGCCCACTTGCCCCACGGCCTCTGCCGCACGCCGCGGTACCGCCGCCCCGGCGCCGCCTGCTCCACCGTCCCCATCGCCGCCTGGCCGGCGTACGTGGGCGAGTACTGCTCCCCCATGGCCGAGCTCCGCTGCACGTCCGGGCTGGTCCGCTCCTGCTGCCCTGCGTACGTACAATGACGATGATGGGTAAGGTGATGCTCCTATATAGGCGCGAAAGGGCAGCTCGCTATTTTTCTTTTTTTTTGCGAAACACAGTACAACACAGCTATACGCCTCCTATACCATATACGGTTGCAGATACGTACGCATCTTTTGTTGCCATGTGGAGTATGTACGTACGACCACGAAAGATGCGTTCATATGTATCGACCAGCTGCGAGCACGTGTCCTGCATTGCTGCCATTCGCCTCGCGTGCTCAGAAATATGGGAAGGTTGGTGTATTTGTTGTGTTGCACGAGTGCACTGAACTATAGTCTGGTATTTTTCCACTGAACTATCGACCAGCTGCGAGCACGTGGACTGCGTTGCTACCATTCGTCTCGTCTGCTGAGATATATGGGATAATGGGAAGGTTGGTATATTTGTTGTGTTGCACGAGTGCATTGTCTGGTATTTTCCCACTATATTTTCATGAAATACATAAAAGTGTTTTGGAAAACATTGATCTGTAACGGCCGATCGATCCAAGCGTGTAATGCATGCATATGGTTAGTTCTGACGTGGAGTATGTAGCTAGCACCTTGGTTTTGGTTACCGGTCGGGAAATCCGGTTACCGGTCGGTAACCGGACATCCGAGCACCCTCGGGAAATTGTCATACCGGACGAAAAATCTCGAAATTTTAAATTTTAACAAAAAAATTCGATAAATGGTTAAACTGGGAACCAAAAAAAATTAAATTTTCAAATTTCAGATTTCAAATTCGTCCGGTAACCGGTCGGGATTTTCCGATAACCGCGGTAACCGGAAATCCCGACCACCCTCAGAATTTTTTTTCTACCGGTAACCAAAACCTTGGCTAGCACTGGTCCAGTTGGAAGCAAAGTATTCGCGGTACTCCGAATATTAGTATATCGCTAATAACAAGTCGGGAACACGTCACTAACGTCAACAGTTTAACACCAGGCAGCAACCAACCTTTAGATTCTGCATGAATAACACATGCTAAACATTAAGAAACACATACTTCACCAAAAAACAAAGAAAAAGAGGAGATAAAAAAAATACGAAAAGCAATATGACACCGACCCGCAAACGCAAACATTCTCTTGTGAAAATGCTAAACAACGAACAGCTAATCGACCCTCACCTGCTGCGGCGAGCTGATGACCCGGTGTCGGCGCTTCGCCAGGATAGCTTCCCTGTCCATGCACGTAGCCTCCTCCCATTGCCGCCGGATCATCCCAGCCGCTCGCCCACGGGTCGTCGTCGTCGTCGCCGGACACGACCCGTGCGAGCGCCGACACCATGGTCGACATCTCC
Organism: Poa pratensis; assembly: GCA_947311845.1. Classification (NCBI taxonomy): domain Eukaryota; kingdom Viridiplantae; phylum Streptophyta; class Magnoliopsida; order Poales; family Poaceae; genus Poa; species Poa pratensis. Next base: position 106,845,475 of record CAMZMU010000074.1, on the reverse strand, counting down.
TGCGCCTGGTACTCCCCGGAAAGCACGCCCTCCGCCGCCGTCCCGTCCTCTCCACCGTCGTACTCTTGATAGCCGTCGCGAAGACGATGTGGGTCCGACGATGCCATCTCGCTACTACCACGCTCCGGAGGCGCCAATGCCGCTCGCACGCAGGCGCAGCAACGCTTCGAGTAGGCTGGACGAGAAGTACCTTTTCTACTTGAGGAGGGAGACCTGCGGCTATATATAGTAGGCGCGCACACACATTACTGTAGAAGATCGGTGATGACGAGGCCAAGGACAACCATGGTCCATGGGCTTCGTTCAAACAGGGGGTGGCATCTAGAGCTAGATCAGCTGAGCCTCTGCAGCCAGCCGCCAAAAGAAAGTGGGGGTACAGCTCGATCGATCAGCTTGGACCTAGTCCGCGCTGACCGCTGTCCCTTGGAAGCAAGTGGGCTACGACCCATCAGCTCGGGGTCGATCGACACTCAGTGGCTTAATCATGCGGTGATTGATCGGGATCTGGCCAGAACCTAATTAAGCTACATTATTGGTTTGGCGGCGTAATTAGGCAAACTTGGCGATCAAAAAAAAACCTCAGTTTGATTGTGCATTAGCATTTCTCAGTTACAACCAAGGATCGATCTACACGAGCGAGCGCGTGGCCCTGCGGCTGGCGACTTGCTAGGTCGACCAGCTCACGTGGTACAGCCGTGCGTGCGTGCACCCAAAGATGATCCGGTCAAGCACGCCCTGCCCCTGCGGCCTGCGGCTGCGAGGTAAGTTCGATCCATGTGGCAAGCAAGAGCTAGCAAATCTTCTCCGGCGGCCGGCTGCTTCGACAATGCCCGTGCGACGACGACGTAGGTTCTCCGTCTTGGCCACGTTCGAATGTTCTATGTCCAGATTCGCCTCCTTCTAGATTTCCACTCCAGCCGACGTGTCGTTCAACCGTTTTTCCACGCACGTCCCGGCCGGGCACATCCTCCTCTTCCTGGTCGATCGGGCGCGTGCCTACCCTACCCATGCTAATTTAGCATGCAGCGCATCCGGAATGTCCCGTGGCCGAGACTGGCGAGACGTTGACTGTGTTTCGTAAAAAAAAAACGGTTGAGTCGACATTTTTTACTACTGAGTTAAAGCAATCCATTTATTAAAAAAATATCATAAACTTGTGTGAATCTCACAATTGTGCAAAATCTCAATGGCATAATACTACGGGAATCGCTCAAAACGCCGACGGCCGGGTTGTACGCCGACGGCCAAATGTCGGGGCCGTCGGCGTACAAACAGAGATAGGGCAGCCGTGCCACTGGCCGTCGGCGTACAGAGCGCCGTCGGCGTAGCCATACAGGGCCCGACGGCCGCCGTCGGCGTAGCACGCCCACCATGACGGAGAAGAAACGGAAGTTTTCCCTGGGTTCATACGCCGACGGCAATGCCGTCGGCGTATATCTGTTCCTTTTTTATTTATTTCTTTATATAATATTTCTTTATTTATTTATCTATGTAATATTTAATGTAGGCATAATTTATACATAAATATGATCTATAATTTCCCTCCCAATTTCGGTGTCCCACCCGCATAAAATAACGGTTTGATTTTTCCGGTATCCCACCCGCATAAAATATCGGTCAAAGTTCTCGACATAGTTGATGTCCCCTACAACATATACATGTAAAATAAATAAAAACAACACATGTAATATACACCTACAACATAAATATTAAATATATGGCTCAATTTATCCTGCCCCGTGGTGTGACGTGAACTTTGACCTTTTTCCTACACTTAGAGGTGAAAACTCCCCCTTCGGGCGAACCGGATGGAATCTTGTGTTGATTTGGGGTAGACTTTGGTTTCTCACCTTTCTATGGCCTAACCTAACACAACTAAGCAAAAAAGTCCACTGGCCTACCCCCTTTCGACGCACGTCTATGGGGGTAGACGAAAACGTTAGGGTTTTTCCAGCGGATTCAGGGTTTCGCCGAAGCGGGGCCCCGGAGCGTCGGAACCCCACCCAAACCTAGGTTGTGCCATACCACATGTATACAAGTGTGTTGGGAGGCATTGGTGAACCGTCGTACGGAGAAATCTCGGGGTGAGATATGCGGGGCCCATCAGACTAGGGTTTCGCTGGAAAAGGATAGCGGAGCGCAGGAATAATTTGCGCGTGGGCCTACCACATAATACAATATATTATAATAAAAGTCTAAAAAATTATAATTAAATAAATTAGGGAATATTGACTAATATTATTGTGTAGTACAACTTAAATAAATTAGGGAATATTGACTAAATTAGGGAATATTGACCCAGAAAAAAATAAGGATACGCCGACGGCAATAGTTAACCCTAATATCTACGCCGCCACCTGGTCGGGAGAGACAAAAAAAATTCTTTCCTCACCGCGCGCCGCATCCTCACTCCCCGCGCCTCGATCCGCCACCGTCTCCTCCCGCGTCACCGCCTCCTCCCCGCCCCGGCCGCATCCGTCGCCGCCGCCCCCGCCCCGGCCGCATCCGCCGCCGCCCCCCCCCCCCCACGCCACCCAGCCGAGCCCGTGCTCCTCCCGAGCTAGGTCCCGCACCATCCTCCCCTCCGGCTCCTCTTCCTCTCTGCCTCCGGCCAGCGAGCCGCCGCGCCCTTGGCCGCGCTGCTCTCCTCCCCCCTAGCTCGGCCTCCCCCGAGCCGCCCCGTGCTCCTCCTCCGCCTCCCGCTCCTCCTCCGCCTCCGCGGCCGGCTGCCACTCGCCCGCACCTCGCCGCGCCTCCCCGCACCTCGCCTGCCTCCCCCGACCTCGCCGCGCCTCCCCCGACCGCATCCGCGCCTCCCCCGACACCCGGCCGCGCCTCAAACGACCTCGCCGCGCCTCCCCCGACCTCGCCCGCTCCGCCGCAGGTACCCTCCGCACCGCCAGGTGCTCCCCGCCCCCTCCCCTATTTTCTGTGTATTTTAGATTTAGCAAATAAAATGTTGTTGACAATTTAGGTGTTAGTGTTTACATATATTCATTTCATATATGACTAACCCCTGTATCAAATGCTTTTACTTAACTAAGTATCATGTCGGAGCCGGAGCGAAAGTTTCGTGGTGTTCACCGGAGACCCACGAAGATCCCGACTTGGGCAGCTCAGATCACAGTGGATCACAGGAAGATCCAGCTTGGTACTTTCAGGTGCCCGTGGCAGGCGGCCCGCGCTTACGACTGCGCGGCGGTCCAGCACTTTGGGGCGAGAGCGATCCTCAACTTTGAGGATGAGCGGAACGTGGCACATATGTTAGCGCCAGATGGCATGAGGATCGCGACGAGGGCCGAGGAGAGGGAGCACCGGCAGGCAGAGAGGCTGCTCAGGGCGCGCCACCAGCGCGAGGAGGATGACCCCTTGGTCAAGGATCTCCTCCTTGATCCCTAGGTGATGGCGGTCCAGTACCAGGTCCTCAGCGAGAGCCGGCAGCAGCGCGGGCAGGGCGAGGCCGGCCCCTCCAGCACGCAGCAGCAGGGCGAGGTCGGCCCCTCCGACACGCAGCAGCAGGAGGACTCTAGCAGCAGCCTGTCCTCTTGGTGGGACCGCTTGGACGACGCCACTGACACCGGCGCGAGTCGAGTTTAGGATGTCTATCATCCTACCTGTCGTACTACTAGACTTATCTTGCTACCTGTTGTACTGCTAGACTTATCATGCATGCTACCTATGTATTATTGTGCTACTTGTCTATATGTGTTATGTTTAGCTAATATGGTTACATCGTTCTATGGTTTATTCTGTTTTATATTTATTCTGTTTTATGTTTAATTAAGCTTGCATATGTCGATTGACAAGCTCGAGACGTGTATTCAGCTTTAAGGCTCATATGTCGATTGTGTGCTTTTTCAGATGACGTAGCTTCACGCCAGCCAGCACCGTCAGTCCCGCGCGTCGTTGCGGGGCTTCTTCTCCAGCCGTGGAGGGGCAGCCTCGGTGCCCCTGTTTCGTCCTCGACCTTCTCCGGCCATCGATCACGCATCGAGGGTATAAATTTTTTGCCTCTCTTGCGGCATAGGTTTATTTTTGTCTAGATCACCAAGTCAGTCGCGTAACCCGAGTCAGATCCCGTCCGGAAGGGTTACAAATTTATAAATATGCAGGATTGTCCATCTTTGCATATTTATAACCGTAACGCTTCCGGATTGTCCTGTTGGACAGCGCGAGTATGTGTAGATCGAGTCGTGTTCCATGTTCTACCCCTTCCTGAGACGGAATTTCGGCAGCACCTCCCCGTTGTTCTTCGGATGCACACCCTCTCGGCTTGACAAGCTCGAGACGTGTATTCTGAAGAACAGCGGGGAGGTGCTGCCGAAATTCCGTCTCGGGTCGGGGTAGAACATGGAACACGACTCGATCTACACATACTCGGGTGGGATAGGCCCTTCCTATTAGAAGTTTAGGTGAACCCTTGCATGCTGTAAAAGATAAAATTTGGCCGTAATAAATTGGTGACATTGAATAAATTTACGGTGACATTGCATGCATTTAATTTCATGTTATTATTATTTGGCTCATAGTAAAGCAGAGGATGGCTGATAATGGGTGGATGTACAGTGGCCGAACTAGTGCGGTTGACAGAACAGACGAGTGGGTATGGAAGACCATTTGTTAGTGAAGGAGTTAGCGCGTGGTTCAAAGTCAGGCATGCGTCCAAACTGCCCTTGCGTTCGTTGCAAGATGCGTAAACGTCAGGGAAAGGATGAGATGACTAAACACCTTTGGTCTCGTGGGTATATGCCGAACTTTGATGAGTACGAACGCGAGAATGGTAGGGTGATGCGGCAGCGGATCAATGGCAATGAAGATGATGGGATTAGAAACTGGCTAGATGATCTCCGTGATGGCGACGTGCCAGATTCGCCACCTCACAGGAGGAACCGCCAGAACCGGAGGAGCCTCCAGAACCGGAGGAACCGCGTGAACCAGAGGACCCGGAGCCAACCGCGAAGGCCTTCTTTGATATGATGGCCTCGTCTCAGAGGCCTCTGTACGAGGGTGCAAAAATTTCTCAGCTCGATGCCATCTCGCAAGCACTAGCCAAAAGCTCGAGTACGGCAACACCCGTTCATGCTTTGAAGCGCATCTGCAAACATATGGTAACATGTTGCCGAAGGGCATTGTCTGCCTAAAAGCATGTACGAAACGAAGAAAATCCTGCGAGATCTCAGCATGGATTATGAAAAGATAGATTGTTGTCCAAAAGGATGCCTTTTGTTTTGGAAACAGTTTGCGGATGACAAGTACTGTAGCCTGTGTAGGGCCTCTAGGTATCATGAGGTAAAAGGAGCCGATGGTCAGAAGACGCAGACAAAAGTCGCCATTAAGATTCTTCGTTACCTCCCATTCATAAACAGAATCAAGCGGCTTTACATGAACAAAGAGTCTGCCACACAGATGCAGTGGCACAAGACGGGGAAGAGATACAAGGATGAGCACGGACGGGTAAAGATGGGACATCCATCTGATGGTACGGCATGGAAGAACTTTGATATGAACACCCCGATGAGGCAGCAGAGGCTCGAAACGTCAGAATCGCGATAGCAACCGATGGATTCAATCCATATGGTATGTCGACTACCTCGTACAGCTGCTGGCCCGTGTTTGTTATTCCGCTCAATCTCCCTCCGGAGCCCTAATGCAAAGAAGACCATATTCCTGTCGCTGATCATTCCAGGTCCTGAATACCCGGGGAAGAATTTAAGTGTCTACATGCAGCCGATTGTGGATGATCTGAACCACTCTTGGCACCACGGGACGTTGACATATGATCGTGCATCGAAGACAAACTTCTTGATGAAAGTTTGGTTCCACAATTCCATGCACGACATGCCCGGGTACGCCCTATTCTGCGGATGGTGTACAGCTGGTAAGTGGCCATGCCCAGTGTGCAGGAACCGACTTGAGTTCATGTGGCTAACGCGGGTAAGAAGTATTCCGCGTTTGACACACATCGAAAGTTCCTCAAAAGAGGGCATCGGTTTAGAGAAGACAAAAAGAACTTCAAGAAGGGCAGAGTTGAGCGTGAAGAAAAAGAGATACCAACTTTCGATGGTGCAGCTGTTGATGCCGAGCTAAGTGCTCTCGTGCCTGCTGGGGGAAAAGGCCCACGATATGTGGGATATGGTGTGACGCACAACTGGACTCACGTGGCAGGCTTGACGCAACTCGAATATTACAAGGACCTCGAACTTCCCCATAGCATCGATGTGATGCACACCGAAAAGAATGTTGGAGAGTCCCTCTTTCACACAGTCCTGAACATTCCTGAGAAGTCGAAGGATAATGTTAAGGCTAGAGTCGATGTCAAGAAGCTCTGTGATAGGAAGAGATTACACATGAAGCCTCCTGAAGGCCGTCGAAAGAACTGGTTCAAGCCGCATGCCGACTTCTGCCTTAATAGTATGCAAAAGTCTGAGGCATTCTTTTGGCTCAAATTCGTCGTGATGTTCCCTGATGGCTATTGTTCGAATATAAGTAAGGGAGTCAATATAAAACGGAAAAGTCACCGGGCTCAAGAGTCACGACTATCATATATGGATTGAGCGGCTGCTACCGGTGATGGTTCGAGGGTATCTCCCCGACCGTGTCTGGCGAGTGCTCGCGGAGTTGAGCCATTTCTTCCGCACGCTCTGTGCTAAGCAGATATGTCCCCTGATTATTCAGAAGCTGCATGATCTAGTGCCGGAGTTGCTATGTAACTTAGAGACGATATTTCCGCCAGGCTTCTTTACTCCGATGGCACATCTTGTTGTGCATCTCGCGAACGAGGCACTCTTGGGTGGACCGGTGCAGTTTCGTTGGCAGTTTTGTATTGAGAGAGAGTTTAAGTATATTCGAACCAAATGTGGAAACAAAAATAAGATTGAAGCATGCATAGCTGAGGCAACTATCCTCCAGGAGATGACAGACGCCAGGCTAACGTACTATCCCGATGATGTTCCCACTATGCATAACCAGGCCTCTCGGTACAATGTCGACGAGCCCAAGCAAGACCCCAAGCTCGCCCTCTTCCAGTTTCCCGGTGGCAAGGCGGTGGCGCAAAAGGTATACTTGACCAATGAAGAGCTGGAGTGCATAATGCTCTATGTGCTTATGAACATGAAGGAAGTGGTCCACGACGGGGAGGAGAAGAGGGCAGTTTCCTTAGGTAAAATGGTGAACAAATTACTTTGCAACTACTAACTCGGTTTTGGTCTAATACGTATTTTCTCCTTTTAGCCAATTCAAGGATGAAATGTGGTCGGGAACATCAGAGGGACCCGATGAAGCCGAGCTGGACACTCTTTTGAAAGAGGGTGCCCCCGGAAAGAAAAAATTCACGGCTTGGTTCAGGGAAAAGGTAATTTCTAACCTGTCCCTTCTACCTTGCAATCCGTGTCTTGTCCCTCTACTAATGCACAAACAATTTGTACTTGTAGGGAGCTGATCCCAACGTTGTGATGTCGATGAGTTGAGATGTGTCTCCCAAGGTTGTAACCGTAGAGTCGAGATGTATGAGAAGTATGATGTGAATGGGTACCGCTTCCATACAGAGTTTCACCAGAACAGTCGGCCTAATGCAAAGACTATAAATACCGGGGTCTTCACCAAAGGAGCCGGTGAATTTGATTACTACGGAAGGTTACAGAACGTATACGAGCTGACGTTCAATAACACGAACATAGAACTCAAGCTCGTTGTGTTCAAATGCCACTGGTTCGACCCTGTGAATGGACAAAAGTACCCCTTCCATTGGGTTAGTTGAAGTTAAGCCTTCAACCACCTACTGGATCCGATGTCTTTGTTGTGGCTCACCAAGCCAGGCAAGTTTATTATTTGCCCTACCCATGCAAGAAAGAGGGACTCATTGGCTGGGAAGTCGTGTTCCATGTATCGCCACATGGTAAGCTACCCATGCCCTCGAAGACGATTACAACAACATTGACCCTAAAACATACGAGGGGATTTTCTATCAAGAGGAACAAACCTTTGGGGACTTTGGCATACAAGGTCTTGAGGACCGCGAGGACAATGCACAGACAGGTGGTGACTTAGTGGTGGATGTAAAGGACATAGATATGCTCAACAAGTTACATTCTGATGACGATGAGAGCCTCCACCGTGCGATGAGGTTCCAACTTACACACGTGATAGTGATGTTGATAGTGATGATGAGAACCCAAGACTTAATTATGAGAGTGATGATTCGGGGTGAGGGTCTTTTATGTCCTTATGCGTAGTATTTACTTTTCAACATGCTTAGTCTTTCAACATGCTTCTTCTTAATTGCATTACATCTTTATGCCTATTTTCTACATTTTATTATGTCTTTATTATGCTTAGTATTTATTTTTCAACATGCTTATTAATTGTTTACCCTTTCTCAATGCAGGTGATTGACCAAGATGAGCCAAGGCAAGGAATCATCAGCCTCCTTGCTGAAGGGGATGCGCCAGAAGAAAGCTACTAAAAGTGGAAGAGAGCTCTCGGGAGATGTAGGATGTGTTCGGGTGTGTTTTGTATGAATTCGAACTATGTTTGTGTCATTTGGAGTTTGTATGAATGCTTGGATGAATTCGAATCATGTTTGTGTCATTTGGAGATCTATGTGATGTTTCTGTCATATTTCTGTGATGTTTTAAAATTTGTGCAATTTTAATTGTATTTAAAATGTGCTAGAAACCAGCAGCAACAATCAGCAAAAAAAAGAAAATATGGTCACCCATACGCCGACGGCATTGCCGTCGGCGTAGGATGCGTCACGGACGCACAGGATGGCGCCACGTCGTCCTGAAATGGACCATATGATCGCCGATACGCCGACGGCAATGCCGTCGGCGTATTACTTCTCCCAGGCGCCAGGAAGCGTCACGTGGCACTGATACGCTGACGGCAATGCCGTCGGCGTATGTTTAGCTAACGGAACGTGGGGATGCCGTGTTGTGGGGCCCACCAACTCGTACGCCGACGGCCTCCGCAGACGCCGACGGCATTTTGTGTACGCCGACAGCCAGAAACGCCGATGGCCGCCGTCGGCGTATGTATACACCGACGGCATTCGTTCATACGCCGACGGCTTCGGCCGTCGGCGTTTCTTGCGTTTCCTGTAGTATAATAAGTCCTGCAAGTTGTCAATGTTAGATGTCACAATCATGCACAATCTCAATTTGAAATACTTTAGGGCTCGTTTGATTCATAAGATTTGTAAATGATTTGTGTAGGATTGAAATCCTATGGGAATTTTTCATTCGGATGTTGTTTGATTCATAGGATCAAATCCTATAGGAAAAAATCTCATAGGAATCTTGCAGTGTAAACTTTGTAAGAAAATAACATGAGGTGCAACCTCATGGAAAATTTCCTTCACACAATTAAAGGAGTTTGATCTTACTATAGGATTCAATTAGCCATGTCATTTCAATCCTATATGATTCATATTCCTACATTTTTCCTATCTTATGAATCAAATGAGCCCTTATTATCTGAGATCAAGCTCTGTAATGACCTCTAGTTACTGAACACAGTTAGTATTGCCAAAATAACATGGTAATATTGTATAGGCTGGTGCACCTTGCACCTATGATTTAATCGGCTCTACTGAACTACCCCATCTGCTTGTACCGAGCAGGTACAGTGACGGTGGTCGGTGGTGGACTGGTCCGGTCAACAGTCAACACACATTCTCACAATATAAAACACACTGACACTGTTGTAGTACTATTGTACTACGTAATAATTGTATTAACAATATGGGGCTGCCAAAGGCTAGCTCGCGCGCATCCCTAATTTCAGATCCGAACCCACCCGACACTGAGGTTGACCCAAGGCAGGCTAACCATTGACATCCATGTCACACAAGAACTCATGTCAGATCGCAACAGTAGCACAGCATGTTTAAGTACTCCCATTTGTCTGCAAACGCATGCCATTTTTTATTTGTATTTTCTGGTCTCCAACGCAGGATGTTGGTTATGACTTCGGGGTCCTTCCCCTGTTCAAGAAAAAAAGACTTCCATCGATAACATTGCGGCAAAAAAATAAAATAAGGGAGGGAGTTTTGGCACCAGGGATTGTATTCTCCGGGTTTCTCAAATATGTTTTATACGCATTTTAGCATGTCAAAAAGAATTGATTAAAAATCACGCATACATCTCAACATTATATTTGCTTACAAAGTCGTTTCACGAAAAAACGGTAATTTTGTGTTGTGTATAAAAAAGATAAAAATTGGTGCTAAGAAGATTAGCACGAGACACTTTTGGTCTTTCTACACAGTGCTCAAACAATATAAGTTTTCCTCGAAACCTGGCACACACACATAGAATGTGTACATGATTTTTATTTTTATTTTGTTCGGAACTATTTGACGCTTCAAAAGTTTTTTTTTCAGCAAGAGCATGTGCTCCCATTAGTCAAATTAAGTGAATTTCACAAGGGGACAAAACATAGAGGTGGTATAAAACACCAAGAAAGCATTTTGCAAGTCAATACCAACATCATTGGTTCCGTATAATAAATTCATGCATTTTCGTGAAATGACTTTCTACCGTGCAAGGTAGATACATTGCATGAATCCACCATGTTTCACAAGCTAAGATTTGTTAAATATTTTGAGCATAACGGGACTTTATGAAACTTTTCAGCACGGAAGCACCAAACCAATGGTTGAAACATGCATGGTATGTTCCATGCACGGTAGAAAACCGGGATAACGAATTTAATATTATGTCAAAGTTTGTGGTACTCCGTCCACCGTAAATAGACGATCCTATTGACCTTAGCACAGTTTTAGAAACACATGTCTGAACCTAAAAATGCAATAATATGGAGAACACACATGATCGAGATCTCACTGTTTGTTTATGGAATTTTACATGAAATAAAACCATAAGAATTGCTTAGAAGAAGCATCTGGATACTAATTACAGAATAATGAAACAATTTTGAGATCAAGGGTTAGATGGTAGAGAAAGGGAGAGGAAAGATGCATCAATACTTTGCAATGAAGCTGGTTTCCCGCAAAACTTGTAAGAGAATTCTTATCATATCCTACGAAATGATACATATGCTGCAACATTATGATCCAAAGGGTTGAAATATGAGATTTTCGTTAGGATTACAAACGGCCAATTTTGTCTCTCCAGTACTCCTTTGGTGCAAAGGGGTCCTGACATTGTTCTTTACATGTGTTTTATTGAAACTATATAAAAAATGTACTATCCTTCTATAAATCTAAGTTCCTTTTTGGAATAAATATTTTATTGGTAATTTGGAGTATTTTATTCCATGTGAATTTTTTCTATGCAACCCCTTTTTTTCAAGTAATCTCTCGAAGAGGGCAGGGCGTTCCTGCAATCCGTATAGAAGAAAAGAACAAGCCCAGTTTATAAGGAAAACCGGGCCCAAAAACCATACAAATGCCCGGTTTATGAGGAAAACAGGGTCGAAAAACCACACATGTGAGGGGACCGTCGCCCACACGACACGAGCCCACCGAACGCCACAAGGGACACCACCAGCCCCGGGGCCGCCGCCCTGACATACACCACTCGGCACCAAAGCCGCACACGAGCCACAACGCCGCACGACCCAGCCGTCTCGTAGCCCCTGCTACCCTCGCTAAAGACGACCGCCCGTAGACCTCAACGTTGCGCCAAATCTGGGGCCACCGCCCCGGCGTAGCAACCATATCAAACTCCGCATTGCCCGGAGCCAAACCAGCCGGGTCGACACACCTGCTGCCCTCACAGCACCCGGTCGCCACCTAAAACCTCGCAAGGAGAAGGCCCTGCCCCATAGGACCGTCGTTGTAGAGGGGACCGAGGCCGCCGCCTTGACGTACCACCACCGTCCGGGGTTGCCACCCGGCATCCGCCTCCCCCGACCACAGAGCCATCCCGCCGAACCGCTGCGAAACCAACGCACCGCGAGGGCCAAGAGCTCCAAGGCGACGCCTCCAACAAGGAAATGACGCGTCCGTCACCGTCGCCCACTCCACAGGAGTTTAGGTTTTCACCCGGAGATTTTGGAACAACTCGCGTCGATGAGGATCAGAGCTCCACAATGATGCAAACAAGAAGGAGAACGACACCCAAAGGCGCCGCCGTCATCGGCACCGACCGGAGTCGGATGCAAGGCTTTCGCAAGGAGCTTGATCTGCCCGCGAAGCGCCAGGAGCAGCAAGACGAGCAAAGGGGCGATGTGGCTCCTGCCGTCGTGCGCCGGAGCCAAACCGTGGCGCCTCCTGCCACGGCGGCCGCTGCCGCACCATCATCCACGACCTGGGGCCGCCACCCCAGCTTGCCCGCAGACAGCCGCCACCACAGACCAACTTCCCGGTGCCGGCAGCAGCACGAAACCACGTGGCCCGCGCTGCCCAGATGGGGGTCCAGATCGGGCCCGCCTGGCCGCCCGCCCCCAGCTCCGCCTGGTCGCCGCCCGCGCCTCGCCGCCACTCAACGCCGACAGCCGCGGCCTCCAGAACCTCGCGAGGGAGAACTTCGACTGGAGAAAGAACGCCGGCTGCCACCTTCCATGGGGTGCGCGTAGGCATGCAGGCGGACGTCCGCTCCAATTAAAATATTTGTCCGCCACGTTCGATGTTGAATAGATTTGTTTAACAGCTCGCTTAGCAGCTCGCTGATGATCAACTAGAAAACGTGTCTGACGGACGTCCGCCCTGTCCGTCGGACTGTCCATTTGCATGCCTAGGTGCGCGCGGCTTTGCCGGCCTCCCCTCCGGCGGCGGCGCAGCGGAGGGAGCGGTGGTTGCCTACCGGCGGCGGCGGGTTAGGTTTCCCCAAGTCGCCCAGAGGAGGGCGACGCGGGGATGGGTGGGTTCTCTTTAGTCTAGTAAATTTATGCAACCCTTTGGATCAAAGGAAAAACACCTCCAAAATTTCTATGAATTCCATTCTTATATGCCAATTCCATACGAATTCAACCACTTAATATATTTTGTATACTTTTTCGTGTAGAATCGAAAACATTTTTATGTAGTTTTTTAGGCTTAAGGCCACATGATTTTTGATACGGTTTTGGCAACAACCTACATTATTTTAGCTGCGTAATTAGATAGACTTGGCGATCAGGCATTGATATAAGAACTCTGACGCTACAGAAACGAGAAAATGTACTCAATCTGCCTCTGCTTGCATGTAAGAACTGTCATTTGTCTGTTTGATTACCAAGCGCTAGAGCAAGTCAAACCATGCATATGCATCATCTGGATCCAAATGTAATAAGATGCTCCAAGACGGGGATTGGGAAGTCAAGTTTGTTTGCTCGAGGAGGCCTGCATGCGAAGCAAAGCAGCCGCATTTTTGTCAAACGGTTTCAGTTTCTTGGTTCGTCTAATCAATCGATTTGCACGTACGGAAGATTCTAAAATAGGCTGATATCCATGGAGCAGGTTAAAGAACTCTAGACCATGAGAAAAAACATAACATATGTCTTCAAAAGACGATGCAGAGTTAGGACGCATCACAGACATTTGATCCCAACCATGATGAAAAGGAAAAACGTGCTGTCTTAGATAGTTTTAGAAATCCGGACATCTCATATGTACCTAACGTGTGACAACTGATTTCACACTGCATACAATTGTTTGCAATATTTTGAGCATACTTGGATCGAGAACAAACGTCCTAGTCCAATATAAAAACATTTAGACCTGAAATAATGATCCCCCCATACATACTTTTTTGAATGAAACAAATCGAGGACTCTTAAGGAAAGGGGGAGACAAGCAGACGTTTGCTAGTGTTTATTATGATTGTTCTGTCATCTGCACTTGGGAGCTGAAACTTTTGAAGCCAGGTTCAGACTTCAAACCGGTTGAATTTTAGCACCGACAAATAAATAAGAAAATCAAAGCTTCATTTTTACATGCCTTTTTTGACAATGCTAGTACATGGTCTATCCTCCAAGCAAGCATGCGCTGCCTCTGACAAAGGCACCATGCTTCGTCGTACAGTGTGGCCTGTCACACACGGCAGCACAAGTCCAAGGTCAAAAGGACTTCAGTCTGACGGACCTCTTCATGAGAATTTAAACGGAGACTGAACAGATGCTGTTCATACTAGAGCATGGCTCGAGCTTGCTCGATCGGCCGCCAAGGGTGGCAGTTTTCTTGATCACAATTCATGGCACCGGAAAACTAATCCAACCAAGGACCACCTATTGATGAGCGAAGGAGTTGTGAAGCACTATCTACTCATCGTGATCTAAATCCGAGGGTTTATATTTGCACATGCAGCTATGTTTTAAGTACGAGTCACCTAGCTGTATGTTCATATATGTCTCTGATGTACTCCGTGGTATAGTGAAAACGATTTCTCTCTCTTAAACTACTTTAATAAAAAGATGTGTGTATCATCTGATGCAGAGGCTGGGGCTTTGCTCCCATTTTAAAAAAAAAACTCCGTGGTATAGTCAAAACGGTTTCTCTCTCTTAAGAGCGCTTAGTCTTAGCTTGTCATGACTTGAATTAATAATGCATGCTTAATACGATGTCTATGTGTATCGATTGATGCAGAGCCCCGGGTGTTACTCCCCATTTCAAAAAAAAAAAAAAACGTGTAGTCAATATAAAAGGCAAAGCTTTTACCTCATTTTAAAAAAAGCGTGTAGTCTTATCTCGGTTCGGGATACCTAAGACTTCTCACATATTGATCAAAGACTTGATGGGTTTTTTCATGAAGCATTGATATATTTCCCCAAATTGTGGTGTTTTTTTTTGCAATTCGAGTGGTTCAATCAATGTTTTTATATATTGTTGGTCGAAAACATCTGGTGGTCTTTTCCTGAAGCATTGATATATTTGCTCCAGTAGCGGTGGGTTTTTTGTTGCAATTTCCTTGTTATTTAGTATATATATATAGGAATATTAATTGAAAATGTAGATTGTTTGGAACTTAAGACTAAAAGGAACAATTAGTCTTGCATACTAGTTTTCGTTATAACAAGTCTTAATATTTACACTCCGAAGAAATTACATGTGGTTATAGTTTTATATCGCAGAAGTTACATAAGAAAAGTAATTGTCGGATAAAAGTTTTTCCAAAAAAAAAACGTTGCCAACGGGGAATGATCCCTCCCCTGATTATATGTTGGTAGGTAGGTGAGACACCTGGTGCTCGAGTATTCCTCAGCTGAGTTTCAACTTTTCGTCGAGTATGTCAAATCTGGGTCTCAAACCCGGGTGGGCTGGCTCCACACTCAAAGCACAAGCCACCAAGCCAGTTCGCCTCTTGGTCCTCAAAGAAATTGAGCAGCGAGAGGGGTTACAAAAGTTTTTCTTAGCGAACCCTGCTATACAAAGTATTTTAGAAATGTACAGAGTATGGTTGCTGAATATTTTTGTTCGTTCCAAGCGACGCCTCCATCCTAAAACAAGAACCAAACGCCGACGACGATGAGTACTGTATGTCCCAAGAGGCAGCGGGAAGGTCAGGTTGACTGGCGCCGCCGCCACCGTTTGCACATAGCCAAGTGCGCGCGTTCAACGCCAACCTGTTGATCAAACCATATCCGACGGATTTCATGTACGGATAACCACATCCCGTTGTCCGATGCATCTGCAAAACAAGAAAACAAACGTGCATCTTCAACAGGACAAAAGAGTGTTCCGGTCAGAAACAGATCTGTAGCTTGACCTTCGTTGTTAAGAAACTTTATTTTTTTTCTCTCTTCTGCAAGTTCTGCATGGGGGAATCGATGATGTAAATACAAAATAGTTGTTCCATTGAGTTAAAAAATACATATTCCCTACTAAGAAAGTATCTAGATTAATCAGTAATACTGCCATCATAGGAAGTACAGATCGGAAATTTCATGGGTGGTGCAAATGTTATGTGGGCACAATGTCACCTGGCCAAATGTCGGGTGATCGACACATTGAATTGAATGACCATGTTATCTGTGCAACGGCGACGAAGCAACTTGCAAAAAAACGGCAGAGACTTGGTCGACGAAGAACAAGTGAGGTCTACTTCACTGAGGAATGCAGCTTTCATGGAATTTTATCACCACTACAAGTCTACAAGGGGTTGACGAAAGCGCGTGAAGAAAGGTGAAAATCCACTGCAAAAAACACGGCTGAGGGTACCTTTCAAGCAAAAAGAGATGCTTACAGCTGAGAAGAGTGAAAGAGCCGCATGAAAGATTCTAACACTAGGTGGGGGCCTGGGATTTTCATCATAATGGTGAGGTAACATCTTCTAATCATCTTCAGACACATGACCTTTCTCTCCACTCTCTCTCTCTAATCATCTTCCTTCGATCCCCACAACCCTGGGCACCGGTGGTAGTCGAGTTCTCTCACTTTTAGCGTCTGCTTAGCATATATGGATATAGCATTTGCAGGGATTTTTCATACAGTTTGAGGCACTTTGAAGTGCTCTTAAACAACAATAGTGGCTCTAAGGGATACAATACACTTTTGAACTGTTATCAGACTCCTTGGCATCTATTGATGTTGCTAAGATGTAGCTAAATAGGCCAAGAGAGATAAATGAAGGACAAAACTCATATCAAGTTCACTTTAGCGCCTAATGTGTGGGCGTGCGATGTGCTCTAATACACGAAGAATACTATTAACATGACAAGACAAAAAAAAGGGGGAAATGAACCAAAGATCCATACCTAAATGCAGAGAACCATGCAAAAGAACAAGCACATACGAACGGATAGGTTCAAATATTTCCAGCGACCAAAACAGATCAAAAGTGGTCTCTCTGCCATTCAATTTCAGTATATTCAGAAATGCGCGGCAGTCCACGATCAAAGCAATAGACTTTGCCCGTCCGACGACTGTCCAACACAAGTGGCTCAGGAAGATCTCCAAGTTTGGGGACTGAATGTGGCAGTCATTTTCAGAGAAAAATACAGCAGGTGTACAAATGATTAAAAGCCAAGATGCTACTGAGTTGCACAAAAAACTCGTAGTAGTTCGATGGAGCGATTGCAAAAGCCAAAAGCACTTCTTTGCTGGTCTCTGGTCTGAAGAATGGATGGACCTGGGGATTCTCGAAGTCTTCTAGTTTGTCACTATCAGGCAAATCCTCCAGTTAAGTCTTCGGCAGTAATCAGCAACCCGGAAACCAACAAAAAAGATGCTCTCATCCGTGAGAACTCAAAACAAAGCAACTATCAACCTTCGAACGGTCGACAACAGAACGAACAAAGAGTTATATGTCACTTGCCAACATGTATGTGATTTTTTTTTCTTTCGAAAAGGGGCTCCAGGCCCACAGACCTAACTGAACATAAAACCAGCAGCAATGCCGATTAATTTGGCATGATGAGCACAACAGACATTCTCAAGAAGAGCTGGAGAGGAATTCCAGAGGTGGATAAGTATCCTGCATTAGTAATTTACATAAAGAATGATATAGACACCTTCAGATGGCAACGGTGCAAAAAACACACCAATATACGACGACCACATCCTTTGACTGCAAGGAGTGTTCATAACATGACAAAGGATCCAATACACCGGCAGTCAAAAGTCAAAATGCGTTATGGTCATTGTTCTTCTTTGCTCTCCAGTCTCCCCCGGGTGTGTGTCACCATCCGTAAACAACCGCAGAATCCAATTCCCCAAACACACGTTCATAATTCTCAAAGATTTGGCTAGTGAGTTTCTCTTTGAGATGGAGGTGCAGCCTCAGTGAGCGAAGCACTTCTACCAAGTACGTCCGATGCACTCCTTCCAATTACATCCGATGACATGTCCCAGTTCCCACTTCTCTGGTCCCAGCTGGAGTGCCGTACTCGTACCTCACTTCCCATCGCAGGGATCTGTGATCCTGAACCCGCCCCGAGCTTGGCATTGGCCACGCCTTCACTCTCGCTGTAGTCCTGACTTCCCATTTCAACATCAACATCCTCGTAGTTGTGCCGCTGAGAGATCTTCAGGAGATCGTTACCAATCTCAAGATCGTCTTCTACTTTTGCACGAGGGCCACCAGCTTGTTCCTCTTCCATCTGCCTACCGAAGTTAACTACTGGAGCGCGTACTTCCTCTTGAACATAGGCTCGGAATCTGTGTTTAGAAGGTTTCCCCTTACTGCACAAGGCTTCTAGGAAGTTATTCAGACATCCTCGGTCATAGACATTAGGCCTGCTGTCTGATCTGTAGCGGAAATTCTCGTATGTCGTCTGGAAAAGCAAAGCAGGGTATCAGAGTTATGCACTGAGACTTCAGCAAATTTTGGGTGCAAAGGAGGCCTTGAGCAAACAACATTAAGTCATTCTAAATTTCTAACTGAGGACACATAACTGCAATTTTGTTCCTTTCCACCATACTGTCATTATCCAGGACTGCTGCTAAACTAAAGTGTGCACTGATGATAAATTGATCTTTTTCACTAGATAGTAGATACACATGCTAGTAACAACCATAATACAGTATTATTCAAATCTTTCCTGATACTTCACAAGCATTGTGAGTTGTGACCTAATCAGTCCGTGATTACACGAACTGACAAACAGATAGACAGATGAATTGGTAGTTATTTTGAACTTTTCAGCATAATTCATAATAAGTCCATAAATAGTCAAACCCAATAATACATAGGATTTGTCAGATAAACTCATGGGACTAGTCTTTTGCATTTTCATAGAAGAGGTTGCATAACACATCGCAAGCCTATTAGCTATATTAGCTATGAGCATGCAAAGCAATTTCAGCTAAATTTATATTTACTTATGCTGAAAACAATAGTCAATGACTAGTAAACAAGTAACAAATCTTGCATTCATGCCTGAAAAAGAATTACTACCAAACAGTATTTTCTTGTCAGCAAACTAACCTGGTTAGTGCTAATAAGATATGAATGAAATCCAGTGAGTCCGCCAACAAACCAGAGAGCAATGAAACAATATATCATAAGCACCAAGCAAGCTGGAGAGTGTTTCAAAGCCTTCCATACTGTAGGATAGTCTTCATCCATGAGAAACTTGATGTGCAATGCCGACATGGCAAAGACATAAATGCAAAGAAGAGTCGAGGAAGCAACAAATAGGAAAAAGTATCGGTAGTTGCGCTGCACAATGTAGAGGTGAAAAAAATTAGATCATGAGCCGAAAAGTGTTAATAATCAACTGAATCAAAATTTCCTTCAGATTGAAAGAAATCATTCCATAAAATACTTACAACACGAGCAAGGTTCTGAGTATCTTTAGTTTCACATACATTTTTCAACTAGCCGAAGTAATGATTTCTTGCATGTGCATAACCTATACAAACTTTCCTATAGCAAAAATATAATGTGTGGTTTCTGGAATATAGTGCGGGCAGTGGAAAATGGAGGACTCAAATCCCTTACGGCTATCGTCATTGTAATCATTATATGCAGTTCTGAATTACCAGGACAAGTTGGTATAGGAATTGAATAGCTCTGGCATTTATACCTCTCAATCACTATATGCAGTTCTGAATTACCGAGGGATTACACCTGTGTTTATACCGTCGGTTTGAAATCTCAAGATACCTCCTAGGGTGCAGGTTTTCTTATGGCTCGTATCGCATAATAAAGTGCTCACTAGAGATAACTTGAATAGGAGACAACACGTTGCTGACCTTTCCTGTTTGTTTTGCTCGACTGACGAAACATACAAACATCTATTCTTTGAATGTGATATTGTGAAGCTGGGGTGGAATGAGTTAAATAATATGCTGGAATGCTCTGACCTTTGTGATTATGAATCAGTGGCTAGGCTATGGGTTAGTAATGAGAAAATTCTGTACCTCGCTCCAGGATGGGGGCGGGCCTATGGAGCGGCGGTGAAGTGGCTGGCGGTGCGGCGGAGATCTACCACGGCGGCGCGTTGACCGGCGGCGGGGGCTCCTCCTTGCCGCGCGGTTCGGTCGGATCCGGCGGAAGATCGCCCCTGTTCTGCCGTCTTCTTCCTCATCTCCGGTGGGGTCGGAACGGCGGATCCAACAGGGTGCCGGCGGGTGGCGAGGGGGCTACTAGCTTGGCTTGAATAAAGGTGGTGGTCCTCGGGTTCCAAATCGCGAGAAGACGAAGATCTGCTTGACGCCGGTACCTTGATCTGGCAAGAGTGTCGAGTTTCGGAAGGCTCCACCGGTAATCTTTCATGGGATAATTCCTAGAGATTGCTGGATCGGAGGGATTCGGTCGCGCCGGAGGGAGCGGCGTGAAGCTCTGCTTCTGTGTCATCATGGGCAAATCCATGGTGTAGTCAGAGACGGGGAATGTCATGAAAGCTGAGATTAAAGGACTAACAAATGGCGATTGGAGGCTTTGCGACGATGAGAAACTTGCTTGGAGTTGCAGGAGGCGGAGCAGCGGCATGTTAGTGGGGACAACATCACAGATGAAGTTCAAAGTCCTACCTTTCAGGGTGAAAATCCAAGGTCTGGCCTTAATTGGTTGTGCCTGGCAATGGTCTTGCTGAAGACATTGTTTTGAGAGCGGGATTATCTTCAGGGTGAAAACCCAAGGTCTGAACTTAATTGGTTGTGTCTGGCACTGTTCTTCTTGAAGGCGTTGCTTTTGAAGAATTGGACATCAGGTGGTGTCTTGGTGGTGGTTGTGCGGCTGCTGTAAGGACTGTAACTCTGTAGCAGGACTTTTTTTTTTTAATTTCTTCTTCTTATTGTCTTTCGGCTGTGTGCATCCGTAATAGTTTTGGTTATTGCGTTGTTGCAGAGGCTGAGTGTAATTTGTATCTCCACGATATTAATAAACACTCTTTATCTAAAAAATGTAGTGAACTTGGAAAGTGGAAACTAAGAAATGACTTATGCTTTGGACGAAAAACATGGTCTGGCTTGCAGGTGCTGTGGAGGAGCATGCTGAACCTGCTGAAAAAATTAAGATTGCTGTGTCCAAAGGAAAAAACCTTTCTCCTCGGCAGATGCCTACTACTCATAGAAAGAAAAGCTTCAGAGATTCCCAGATCCAATGGCGTTAAAGAAATGACGCATTGTACTCGCATCTGGCCTTGGATTCCAGAAGTGCTGGATACCAAGAAGCGCATGATGATATGAAGGCCTGCGTCCAGCTTCCGACTTCAAAAAATTGTTTCTGGCTCGGTGGAAAATGAGTCTGCCTGGCTGTAGCCTGGACAATAGTTAAAACCTGTCGTTCCTTATTTTCTTTCATGAGGGTGCTTAGAACCCTGATGTATGCTAACGTGCACCAGGATGCTGTGTTGTTTAGTTCCATTTGACATGGAACAGGGAGAAAGCCTATTTTTCTATTAAAAAAAAATCATCATTCTAATCCTTCGTGGTTGTGAGCTGATTCTAATCCTATTGCATTTATTTCTATCTTGTGAAGTAAAATGCTCATCCCTCATGTGAGTCCTTGAGAAAAAATACCGACAGTCAAATGGAACTAGTCCAGATGGAATAAGGCCAAATTCTACCGGAGTGAAGTTTAAACGATGTGCTTATACTCCGGATGATAGAAGTTCAAAGAGAAACTTGTTCCCAAAGCGGTACCAATTACTGTAATGAAGAATGGTTTCATGTTTACTTAACTGAAGAATAGGTACATAAATATCAGGGCAGTCCAGAAATATCACATTAGCAAAGCAATTCTGCTCAACTGTATGGCATGAAAGTTCTAACGAGGGCACACTCTTTAGAAGAGGTATAACAGTACTTTTTAAATTTCCTTGTCCTGGAATATATCTTTTTATCTCAGTTAACCACAAGATAGCTAGTGTTATTGAATAACTAGACACCAAGAATCATGCTTATCATATGATGCTGTGTTGCCTAAGTTAACAATAATATTGTGACCATATTATGTTATGTCTTACAATAATTATTATGCCAGATCAAATGGGCATGTCAATGGCCCAATTACCAGTACCATATCTAAAACAGTCCATATAAAGTTGTTTCTCCCTCCCTCCGGCTTAAGGAAAATATCCATTTGGAAGTAATTAGTTCAAGATCTTGTTGAGCTTCTTAATGTATAGAGTCCATTATAGTCGCGTACTCGTGCTAGCTTTCAGCAATGCAGAAAAGATAGCTTACCTGGCCAATGCATTGTCCAACCCAGGGGCAGTGATGATCAAAGCGCTCCACGCAATTGTTGCATATTGAACAGTGCGAACACCGAGGAGGTCGGTAAATCATGCAGGTATCACAATACTTTATTTTCACAAGCATCCCATTAACCATCACTTCCTTTACACGGGGGAACTGCAGCCTGCCCGGCGTTTCTCCGGACAATGGATTGCCGTAAGCAAACTCCTCCTCCGGTGGATGCGATGCACGAGGGACGATACCAGGATCCTGAGCCGAGGTGATCAATAGCAACAGAAGCACCTACAGGAAACCGGCATGTAATGCTCAGATGAGTGCCCCAAATGCCCGCTGATCAGTGGTTACTACCTGCAAGAATCACTACGATGTACTCACATAGATCATAAACACAACGGCCACGGCAGGAATCGCATATCCCGCGTTGTATGCAGAGAATCGATGGAGGAGGTGCGGCGCGACGAATGCGCAGAAGACAAAAACCGGCACCGCGATGAGCGCGACAGAGACGAATAGGGACTTGGCATCGGGTCCGAATATCAGCCTCCCTCCAAGGAAGAACCTCTGCAGAGATAGCCAAGAAACCATGTCAACATCCGCAGCAAAACTGCGCATTGCATATCTCACATCTCCAACACAAGACAACGAACCAAATCACCCAAACTAATCTACTGTTCATGCCTGGAACAAGCGCCCAGAAGAGTAAAACACATAATACAGACGCTGCTGAGACTACCAAAATTAAGAGCGACGAAGTGGAATTCCCCAGGCAAGAACCGAGCAGAAACAGTAACAAATCGTCAAACCAAGAATCCCAGCTGAGGAACTGGAAGTACAAGCCAGAGCGAGGGAAACGGGGAGGATCTTTACATTATTCCCTTTCCAAGCTTGGTAGACTCGCTGCTGCGGCTGCCCCATGGGGCGGCGGCGGCGGATTCGGCTCCCGGACTCAGTGCCGCCGCCTCATCCAAGAATCGACGGAGGAATCGGCACGGGCACGCGAAAAAGGTTGATTTGAAAGAGTTGGTGCGCGAGAGGGGGAGATGAGAGGCAAGAGTGAGCGAGGAAAGCTGCTTGCTTGCGTCGCCTTTGTGCTGGTGCGGTGAGGTGTAAAACAGGTGTCTTTTCCTCCTTAGAATTTGAGGCCAATAAATAAATCGGGAGGTACAAGCTGGCAAAGGAACAACTGCAGAGGAGCTCTTCTTGCAGATGGCTCCTTGGGTTTTATAGAAACAACTAACGAGTACGAGGAACACTTCTTGCAAGTGTAAAAACTTGTAAGAATTTCAAATTTCAGACGACTCAAACCCTTGTGTATCTTCCCCTATTTGTTCATTGCTGTTCTGAACAGCCTACCATGCTTGCCACGCGGTCGTCTAGTTGCCTATATTTGTTTATTTGATTTTTATGGTTACAATCGGTGAGCATATTTGGCCCCATTTCGCATAAATACTTTTATTCATCCTGGATCTTGGAATATCTTGTGGTTTTTTAGAAACAACTCACGAGTACAAGGACAGCTAGCATATCCATGCAGTACTAAAAATTTGTAAAACTCATAAATTTCAGACCACCGAATCCTTGTGTATTTTCCTATACTTGTTCATTGTTATTTGGAATAGCCTATCGTGTTTGTCACACAGATGTGTATTATTCTATATTTGTTTATTTAGATTTTATCATTATAATCTTTGGGGCATATTTGGCCCTTGTTTCCCATAAAAAAAATTATCCATCTCATATCTTGGAATATCGTGTGATCTGTAGAAACAACTCACGAGTATAAGGGACAGCTGGTATATCCATGCAATACCGAAGGGTCGTAAAATTCATAAATTAGAGACCACGGAAATCCTTGTGTATTTTCCTATACTAGTTCATTGTTGTCTATAACAGCCTACCATGCATGTCACGTGGGTCATATATTTTCTATATTTGTTTATTTGTTTTTTATGATTATAGTTCTATGGCATATTTGGCCCTATTTTACATAGATCCTTGATGAGGTGTGCCCTCGGCAAATCTCATGGTTGCTATACCTAGGGTTGATTGTGTGGTAGAGAACGCGTAGAATCGGTGGAATCGACGGCTGACAAGCTAGATTTACCCAGGTTCAGGGCCCTCGAGTGAGGTAAAACCCCTACTTCCTGCTTGTCTGTATTTATGGTATGAATATGAGGGTTACAAGGGTTCGGCGAGTTGCTGATCTCGCCGAGGTTTTGGTGGCTATGGATTGCTCTCCCCTTGATCGATCACCCTCCCAGCCTTTATATAGGAGGCTGGGTCTCGGGAAACATAACCGACTAAGGTTACATGTATGGAAAGCTTTAACCGACTATGACTTGATCTAACTTGGAAAGCACTCTTCGTCTTGGGCCTTCCTTCGCGGGCTTCGATTAATCCTTGGGCTTCTTCGATCATCACGTGCACCAGGTACCCTTACTCTGGGGTACCCGCAGAGTATAACCTCGTCATTAGCCCCCGAGTACTTGCTTGACTCGAAGAATCGAGCATGTGCTCCCTTCATCGTGCACGTCATAGTCTTCGGAGCTTGTTCTTCTGACCCGATGTAGTTCTTCAAGCTCCAATTTGTTTCGATTGTACGTGTATGCTAACCGACGGATATTGACATAGTAGGCCTGATTCACTCGAATATCGAGCTCAGTTAGCTGCTTATTTGAGCAAAACCTTACTAGTCTTCAGTCAGACTCGAGTCCCCGGACTCGAGCCTGGAACGCAGTCGAAAGATTTTGCCTAGGGATATTGACATAGTAGGCCTGATTCACTCGAAAATCGAGCTCAGTTAACCGCACATTTGGGCGAAACCATACTAGCCTTTAGTCAGACTCGAGTCCCCGGACTCGAGCCTGGAACGCAATCGAAAGATTTTGCCTAGGGATATTGACATAGTAGGCCTGATTCACTCGAAAATCGAGCTCAGTTAACCGCACATTTGGGCGAAACCATACTAGCCTTCAATCAGGTTCGAGTCCCCGGACTCGAAGCTGGAACACTTTTGAAACTTTTGCCTAGGGATGTTGACATAGTAGGCCTGATTCACTCGAAAATCGAGCTCAGTTAACCGCACATTTGGGCGAAACCATACTAGCCTTCAATCAGGTTCGAGTCCCCGGACTCGAAGCTGGAACATACTGGACAGACTCGACTCAGGCCGTTGTAGGTTTTACTGATTCGTTCTGTAGTTTAACTTTTGATACCTAACGCGTCCGTCAGGATTTTCATCATGTCTGTTGACACGGAAAAATTCAAGGGAAAACACTGTTGGAGCGTCCCTCGGCCCAGCTCGATTGCTCAGCGGGTCTTACCTTTGCATTTGCGTATGCAGCATCCGAAACATCCGCGATTGGCGTAGTCCGGGAATTTATGAAATATGATTCTTTGATTTGTGAAGTACTTTAATACATTTAATCGAGTCTGTAGTCGAATGAATTTCTTACCTTCTTTTAAGAATCTATGGGAGCGCGACAGCGCTCCCATGGGAGTAGCCCCCGAGATTGTGGTTTATTTGCCTTGCAATAGAGGACAATCTCAAATCATCCTTCTGCACTGTTTTGACCAATCGAAATTTTCTGCTTTTTTGAAGTCTATGGGACAGCGCTCCCATGGGAGTAGCCCCCGAGATTATGCTTTATTTCATTTGGAGTAGAGGATAATCTCAATAATTTTGCTCCTTTTTAATCATCTTCAGTCGAATTTTTTTGAATACGCTCCCATGGGAGTAATATGACTTAGTCAAAGGAACGGTCGAGTGACCAATTTTACTTTTAAGAAGGATTTGTCACACCCGAACTAAATAAGGCAATCGAGTGACCAATATTCGTTGGACATATTCGAATGTATTTTTGAACAGATGTTCAAATGACATCAGGGATGACGTTTATTTCGACTGTGGTTCCTGACACGCGTGGCGTCCGTTATGCTGCGATGGATGGGACGTAACACATAGGTGGGCCCATTTGTGCAGAGCTGACCGAAGACGGCGCCGCTTGGACTTGATTTGACCGACGGGCCCACTTTTTCCAGAGGCGTGATGATGGCTCCTCTTTTTGCGTGCGTAGTGGGCGGAGTGGCCGGCGACGGTTGCCCTCCGCGTTTGCCACGTGTATGGTTAGATTGCGTGCGTAACGCACGATTTGGATCTGAATGGTTGTGATTGCTTTTGACTTGTGGTAAATAGGGGAACGGCGCTGGCATTTGTTTTTTACCTGCCATTTGCTCTGCGCGCCGCCCCTGTTCCATCGTCTTCCTTGCGCTCTGCCTCCATTGCTCCTGTGCTAAAGCTTTGCGCGCTCCCCCACCTGTCCGTTGAGAATGAAGAGAGTGGCTGGCAACAAGCGCTCTGCCTCGACTGCTGCCGCCGCGCCCGGTGCGGCGGCGATGAAGGGGAAGAAGACTGCGGCTGGCGCATCTGCGGCCACTGTTGACCTCAAGAAGACCAATGGCGATTGGATGAAATCCACTCTGAAGGAGGCGCAGCTGGACAAGCTGCGCGAGGACGGGTTGCTGCCACCCTCTGACCAGCTCTTCGTCCGCGCACCTCGCCCAAGGAGGTACTTCCCGAGCCTCGCGCTAACGAGCGCGTCTGCTTTGCAGAGTTTTTGCCTAGGGGTTTCTCGCTCCCCCTTCATGATTTTGTGCGAGGTTTACTTTTTGCCTACGGGGTGCAGATCCATGATCTCACCCCGAATATTATGCACATTGCGTGTTTCATCACGCTTTGCGAGTGTTTTTTGGGAGTTGTTCCGAGTTGGGCATTATGGAAGTCCATCTTCATGGTCCGGCCCAACAACCGAGGCGGTCGAACCTATCCAGTCGGAGGCCTGCAGGTCCAAGTACGCAGTGACACCCGATACTTCGCCCTGAAGCCAGTCGACTCGGCGCAGGGGTGGAGGAAGAGGTGGTTCTATGTGCGTGTCGACCATGATGGATTACCAGCATTTTCGACTGCTGGTATAGCCGCTAGGACGAAGGCCTGGGACCATGAGCTGTCGACTGAAGAAATGGCGGAAGCAGCGCCTTTGCTGGAGACGATTGGTGGACTGCTCAACAGCATCACGGGTGTGCATCTTATTGCCACCTTTGTGAAGATGCGGGTGTGGCCGCTCCGCGCTCGTGCCCACCCAATGTGGGAGTATGAAGGTCCCCTCGACTCCACTCGGATGAGCAAGGAGGAGCTGTCTAGGAGTGAACTGGTGTCACATGTGCGGCACATCACCAGTACCAAACAAAGCGACCCCTGCAACGTGGATTGCCCTGTCACTCCTTATGGGGCTGAAAAGCCTTTGCCCGAGGTTAGTGAATCTATCGATTGTATGATCTCCTTCTGTTATTTTGCTATGCATCTTTGTGATATTCGACTGTTGTTTTCTGTGTGCAGGGCCACTCGACCACCTCAACCCTTCCTCCTCTTTCAGAAGATGGCCCAACTCCTGAAACAGAGGTAACAGTAGAAGCGAAGGGAGGAGATGAATCGCCTCTACCTTCGGCTACCGCTTCACCCTCAGAAGAGGCCGAAGAGGAAGGGGTAGAGGAAGCACAGGGCAAGGAGCCTGCCGCGACTGAAGATGTTAGCGAGGTTCCTGCTCGCAAGCGTCGTCGGGCAGCTCAAGTTATGTCTTCTTCCACGAGCTCACCCATGAAGGATCGGATGTGAAGGATGACGGAAACTCAGGTTCGTCTCCTACGACCACAGCTGCTCTCTTGGACGTGAGTCCTTTGAGCTCGGCTCTCCCTCCTCCCCAGTCGTGTGGGCAGCTACCTTTTGGAGGCCCGAATTTTGACGAGCTCGACACTGAGGATGAAGAAGAGCACAGGTTTGCTCCTTTTTGTACTAAATTTTTTGTGAGTTGAATACAGTTTCTTATGTTGTATGTCGTTTGGTCACTCGCAGTGCTGAGACTGCGCGACCTCCAACCCCTCCAACCGCGAGAACTCTGACTCCAGATGGGCCTGAAGCTTCTCCTGCTGCTGTGAGGTTGTGCAAACAGTGGCCACGGCCACTTCCATTGAAGCCGCCAAGATTGCGAGTACGTCGACTCCGCAAATCGGGACTTCTGCTGCCGAGCCTGCGCCTTGGGTTGAACACGTAAGTGTCTTTTGTCGAGTCTTCCTTCTGGGACTATTTGTGTATAGCTTATGTTGGTTTCGTGTACGTGCAGGCCTTCTACCTCAACCTGGTGGAATCAGGTAAAGCATTTGTCCAGGTTGAACAGGAGAGGGAATCTGCGCATTGTTATGGAGCAGCTCACCCGTAAGTCTGTTGGGTTTCTGCATGTCTTTGCTTTGTCGACTGTGAATGACATCTGGCTATCCATCTCAGGTGACAAGGCGTCAGCTGAGTCCCGGGTTAAAGAGCTAGAAGATGCACTCGCCAAGGAGCGCGCGGAGTCGAAGAAGGCCTTGGATGACGCCAAAAACTCCGCTGCGCTGCGTGAAAAAGATTTTGCTGAGCGTTTGGCTATCCTCACCCGAGACGTGGGCGGTAAGTTTTCACTTTTTGCCTACTTCCTTTTGGCACTGAATAGTATGTAACATTTTCTGCTGCTTCTGCCTTTTTTGAAGGAGCTGTTGGCGCATCGGCACCTGTAGGCCAATCGAGTGTCGATTTGTCCCTTGACAGCGCAATCGGCGACCTGGATGTCGTCTCCACCCAAGCCAAGGATGCACTCGCCAAATCTACGGCACGCTCGGTGCCGTGTTCAAGGATGTGTTCCCATCCAGCCAGCCTCCTTCGACTGTGGATGGCTTCGCCGACGTCCTGGGCCCGGGAACTTCGACTATGGCGAACTTTGCTCGCACTTTGACGGTACGCGGCTCAGAGACCACCCTCAAACTCCTTTTAGGTCATGGGATAGAGGGTGACTTCGAAGCCGCTCTGTCTGCTTTCCCTCGCAAGCCTGGCGGGAAACTGGTGTCCCTAAAGCATTTGAACGAGCCAGCCGCAAAGTTGGCTGAAATTTTTATGGCTACCATGGAACGCCGGGCAGCAGAGGTCGCCGCCCGTGCGAGTAGGGCTAGGTCGGAGTCGATGTCTGAGAAGTAGGGCAGCCGCACCTTTTTATGCTTTGTAATTAAACTTATGATCATGCGAGTGTGCATGTGCTTTTGCTACCTTTGTATGAATATAATTTCCTCATTATGATCCTGCTTGCAAAGCTGTATGTTGTTGCTCGTCTGAGCGTTGTGACTAGTTTCTCATGAAACTTTTTATGATACTTGGAACAGAAACGGCCAGCCGCCACTTCATCCAGTTCGTCGCGGCATCGTGCCCCTACTCGATCTCGAGCTCAGGTGGCAAACGATGCCGCAGTAATACGTTATATGAAGGCTCGACTCGCAAAACAGGAGCAAGAGCTGGCAAGTGTCCGAAGCGAGCTGGATAAGATGAGGGCAAGGCCTGCTTTACCTACCCAACGGGGGAGTATGTGCTTGGCGAGATGGAGATCGTGAACAGACAGCTCGAGCGTAAGCATGACTGTTGATCTTGTGAGTTCACAGCCTGTTCCTTTTTGTTCACCCAACTTGTGTTGTTGCAGTTTTTGTTCAAGATTTCCAGGCGGAGCAGGCTCGCGTGGATGAGCAGTTGAATAATGCGACTGACGAACTACGACTGGCCGCCAGCACTTTCGATTGGACAAGCACCGAGCACGCATACTCGCTACTCTGCAGGATCGGGTTTGCGGAGCGCTATGCTGCTTGAATTGTGCAGGTCGGCATTCAGTCGAATCAACCAGACGCTTTTCCCGACTGGGCCACAACCTCAAGGAATTCATGCTTTGCTCGGGCTTTTTCGGAGTGCAGGTCCCATTCGGGACTTTATCACCCAGAAGCTTGTGGATGGGGCCAATGCCACAATGGCATATCTCCGAAGCCAACGCCCGAATTTGCAACTTCGTCCACCCGTGCCTGGATCGTCTTTGTCCCAATCTGATTTGGACGATACAGTCGAACATGCGAGGACGTTGGTTGAGTGCTATCATGCTCAACTTATGGGCCCTGTTCTCCCAGTCAAAGGCGAACCAGAAGATTAGGGTATTTATGTATAGGGAGCAGCCCCCGAGTGTAAATTTGCCACTTGCACGTAGTGCTTATTTGTTTATATGTATGTATGCAGCCCCCGAGTGTATCGAGTGGGGTTTATGAGATTACTTATCATGGAACATGAATTACACAGCCCCCGAGTCTATCGAGTGGGATTTTTGAGTTTTTCTCTTTAACCCAGCCCTCGAGTATATCGAGTGGGGTTTTTTAGTTTTTATGCTTGACCCAGCCCCCGAGTATATCGAGTGGGGTTTTTGATTTTTCTGCTTGACCCAGCCCCCGAGTATATCGAGTGGGGTTTGGGTTTTATGCTCGAGCCCCCGAGTGTTTGAGTGGGGTAAACAATAAAAGGCATATATGAGAAATATGGAGGAACATGTATCTTTATTCGAAATATGTGTTCGACCAGCAAGCCGCCTCATTAAAAACCTTCCAGTCCCCTTAGGTACCCTGGTAAGGGAAAAGAGTGCGTCTGAAACCTGCTGGTTCTTCCGACATTATGCGCTATTACATATCTATGCATAGAACTGACGCAGATGCGCCCCTCTATGTACTAGTGTGACTTGGCGACATGTTGACCGTCTCTGAAGGTTCAGTCGGGTGCCCCTTGTGCTTCATCGCGTCGTTGATGGCCTTGAGCCCTCTGTCGATTGCCATCTTCTTGCTTTCTGGTAGAGGTGTACGGTCATTGGAGACCTCAAGCTCGGCGAGTGATTGCTCCATCCCGTACATCTCTGAGATTTTGCTGAAGTCACGGTCACATGAATCTGACCTTTGAAAGTTCCCGTTGATCGTGATGACTCCTTTTGGTCCTGGCATTTTGAGCTTGAGGTAGGCGTAGTGTGGGACGGCCATGAATCGAGCGAAAGTGGGGCGCCCAGTATTGCATGGTATTGTGACTTCCAATCGACCACTTCGAACTCAATCGACTCGGTTCTGAAGTGAGTAGGATCTCCAAACGTAACATCGAGTTGTATGGTGCCTTCTGGGAGCACTGCTTTGCCTGGGACGATACCGTGGAAGGTACTTGTGGACTTTGGCAGATTTTCGACTGATTTGTTCATTCTGCGTAGCGTATCTGCAAAGATTATGTTGAGGCCGCTACCCCGTCCATGAAGACCTTGGTCATGGCGTAGCCTCCGATTTGGGCGTCGAGTACCAAGGCTGCGTGCCCTGGTCGATATACTGCGGGTGGATGGTCCTCTCGATTGAAGACAATCGGAGTTTCTGATCCTTTCAAAAAATCTGTGATAGCTGGGGGTGCCATGACCGCCATATTGACGTGTCGAGTGTGTAACTTTTGCTCTCTATTGGAGGGACGTCCTCGCTGGATCATGTTCATCTGCCCGCGAGTTACGGGATATTTTTGTTCATCTCCTTGCTGCATCTGGTGCACGGCTGCTGCCATTTGTGTTCCCGTAACGGGTTGTGCTGGCACCATGTACACTGGCGTCGGTTGCGCTGGTGTTGGTGCAGGATACACCTGAGTAGGCTGTGTTTGCGGTGGTATGGAATATACCTGTGCTTGTTGTACTTGTTGCGGCTGGATATGCCTGAACAGGCTGTGCTTGTGATGCAGTCGATGGAGTCTGCACTAGTTGAGGAGGTGCACGTCCATCTTTTTGCAGTCGCAGTATATGTTCAATCGCAAGTTGATCGAATTCCCTGCAATTTCTCAGCGAGTGGTTAGAGCGAAGCTTACCATCGTCCCCTTTATAAAGATGGAACTGCAATAATCATCCATCCTTTCTTCGATTGAGCGCTCAGGATCTTTGTCTGCTCGCCTGCGCCACTCTGGCCTTCTGTAGCTATCGCGGTCGTCGCGTCTGTGGTCTCGACTGTCACGTCGATCGTCTGCGATGGTCTCGATTACCTCGGCGGTCGTCCGTACGATGATCTCGATTATCACGATGATCGTCGGGTCGTCTGTCAGTTTGGTCGCGGCTGTCCCTTGGCTGGACAAAGCCTGCTGCGATGAAGTTTGGATGGTCATCGTCGTGATAACGATGCTTGCGTTTGCGCCTTCGATCATCTCTGTAGCTATCTCTGCGGTCTCGACTGCCACCCTCGTGATTTTCATGTGAGGGTACGGGTCGAGTGCCTCGTACGGAGTCTTCTCCATCTGCCCACTTTGTTGCGAGTACCATGAGTGCCGCCATTGTCTTTGGATCTTCTCGACCAAGTGTTTCTTTGAAGTCTTCTCTCCAGAGTCCGTTTTTGAAGGCGTCGATTGCCCTATCTTCTGATACGTTGCCTACTGAGTTACGGATGGTGGTCCACCGCCGTATGTACGATCTCAGAGATTCATCTGACTTTTGCTTGCAGGTCCGGAGCTCCTCGAAAGTTTTGGGGCGCTCACATAGAGGCTCGAAGTATTTGATGAAATCACCTTTGAAGTGCTCCCACGAATCGTAGTATGATTCGGGTAGCGATTTGAGCCAATCGCGAGCTGTTCCTTCCATCATGAGTTGTATGTATTGCATAGCTGTGGTTGTGGTACCGCGCTGACATCCAACAGCCAGCCTGTAATCTTCTAACCAGCCTGATGGCTCCTGTTTGCAGTTGAACTTTGGCGTGGTAGCTAGCGAAAACTTTTGGGCATACGAGCCTCCCGGATCCGTCGAGTGAAGCATAGCGCTCCACATGGCCCGATTTCTGCTTCCGAGTCTGAGCTGCTGCTGTATGACCTCCTCGAGTGGCTCCTGCTGGATCGATGATGACGTGAGCTTTTTCGACTGCTCCTTCCCCGAGGACTTCGACTGCGACGGTCCCGATCTGTATCTCTCCTTGGAGTTGCTTGTGGATGCTGTATGGCTTTTGCTGCTATTGCCAGTTGTTTGTACAGTTGGAGGTGCTGATCCCTCTTTGGGTCTCCTGCAGGAGGTTCGATTGTTCTGAGATAGGTGCCTAGCGTCATCAGCGCCCCGGCTGGCTCAGTAGGTATGGGGACTCCTTCCGCGTCGACTGCCATAAAGGCTGGGTTTAGGTTTCGAGTGACCGCTGCACGATCTGCGTCTCCGAGGTTTATGAATCGTGACCTATTCGCGGGGTCGTTTCTGCCTGTTGAATTCACAGACAATGCTCTTCGTCGAGCACTCGATATGCTGGCTTGCTTTTTGCGTTCTTCGAGTACTGCTCGGTAGTTCTTCAACCGTATCGATTCTTGCCACTGGAAGTATTGTAAGGTCAATACCTCTTCCGGAGTTGCGTTTGCTGGTAGCATTGTGCAGCTTTCGATTACTTTGCTCACTTTTTCCGCCATCTCTGCGGTGATGGTCAGCGTGGTTGTTCCGTCAGGCATGGTGACTGTGCAAGGGTACTGTAGGTCGACGGCATGTTGCAGCTGCTGACGTTTCTGCTGTACTCGCGGTGTATACCTGATACGGTACCACCCGATCTTCTACCCATGTGTTGCTAATGCGCATTATGGATTCGGCGTCGTCATCCAGGCTCATGTTGGAGTTGCTTTGCTTGCTGGGGTTTCTGTCGCAATCGAGTATATCTTCGAGTGCTTTGTCCAGGCTGTCTGCGTCGCAGGTGAATATCTCGTGGCTGGCACGGATTTCTGGGCCGTTGAGATCGGCGAGGTATATGTTGTCATCTATGTTCTCCTTGTTCCCCGCGACGTCGTTGCAGTCGACGATGTTGTCGAGTGACTCGATTGAGTTGTTTGGGCGGTACGCAGATTCGATCTCGCTTCTTCCAAATCTTTTTGCCACTCGTCACGGAATCTTGCGAGTTCATGGATGTTGCAGAGTCACTTGGCGATTGGATCGGGACGATCTGTGACGATGTTGCCGCCAAGATGGATGGTGTTGCAGTCGAAGCGTCGTCGAGTGTCTCCGTGTCGAGCGTCTCCTGTCGAGTGGATCTAACAGGTCCTGCACACCATCTTTATCGACAAAGAAGTTAAATTCTCCAACTGTAATATCCAAACCTGATTCGAGTCCGGCAAAGGCTTGTTGAGCTTCCATCGAGTGCGGCGTGAGCCTCCTTGGAGATTTTGGCGAGTGATCGCTTTTTGAATTGATGCTGGTCGATCTTGCCGGCGAGTTGCCGTTTGCAGCGGTGGTCGGTGATTTGCTTTTTGATGATGTAGTAGGTGAGTTACCTTGTGCAGATGCGATCGGCGGGTGGCCGTTGATGATGAAACCGGCGAAACCGTGAGCCCAATACTACCTTTTCCCACAGACGGCGCCAATTGTCGAGGTGTGCCCTCGGCAAATCCCATGGTTGCTATACCTAGGGTTGATTGTGTGGTAGAGAACGCGTAGTATCGGTGGAATCGACGGCTGACAAGCTGGATTTACCCAGGTTCAGGGCCCTCGAGTGAGGTAAAACCCCTACTTCCTGCTTGTCTGTATTTATGGTATGAATATGAGGGTTACAAGGGTTCGGCGAGTTGCTGATCTCGCCGAGGTTTTGGTGGCTATGGATTGCTCTCCCCTTGATCGATCACCCTCCCAGCCTTTATATAGGAGGCTGGGTCTCGGAAACATAACCGACCAAGCTTACATGTATGGAAAGCTTTAACCGACTATGACTTGATCTAACTTGGAAAACACTCTTCGTCTTGGGCCTTCCTTCGCGGTTTCGATTAATCCTTGGGCTTCTTCGATCATCACGTGCACCAGGTACCCTTACTTTGGGGTACCCGCAGAGTATAACCTCGTCAATCCTTTTATCCACCTCAGATCTTGGAATATCTTGTGACATGTAGAAACAACTCACGAGTGCAAGAGACAGCTAGCATATCCCTATGATTGAAATTCTTGCGTATTTTCTTACATATTTGTTCATTCTTGTTTAGAACAATTTTCATAAATGCTTTCATCCACCTCAGATCTTAGAATATCTTGTGATCTGTAGAAACAACTCATGAGTGTAAGAAACAACTAGCATATCTCGATGACTGGAATTCTTACGTATTTTCTTACATAATATTTGGTCATTCTTGTTTAGAACAGATTACCATGTTTGACACGTGGTCGTGTATTTACCTATATTTGTTTCACATAAATGCTTTTATCAATCTAGGATCTCAGAATATCTTGTGGTTTTCCCAGACCCAATCCAACTCATCCATTTTTTAGACGACGTGGATGATTCTCCTCGAGGCGTATAGTGCGATGCACACAATCAACTTTTCATTTATGTTAAGCACAAGTATACCTGGCCATGTGTCGGGCCGGGACTAAAAATGCCCGCGGGCAAAATCCCAGGCCCAGGCCCGGCCCGTCCAAACCATCAGGCCTATATTTCAGGCCCAGGCCCATGTCTGCAAAATCCCATCGGGCCTCGGGCCGGGCTTCTTCCTGAAAACACCAATATGCAAAGCCCAGGCCCGTCCCGTCCATCGGGCCTAAATCTGAGGCCCATGCCCGGCCCGTGGGCAAGCCCATGGCGGCCCAGGCCCTGAAATTTCGGGTCAGGCTTCCCATGCATGGCCAGGTATAAGCACAAGGCACCGATGTCTAATGAAAAAAAATAGAGATCCGTCAAGTCTGGCATAAAGGGAAAACCCTACCAAAAAGCACAAAACTCTTATATGTAGCACAAGCATCTAAACAAAACTAAGGCCCCGTTTGGAACAAAGGAAAATCATAGGAATTTTGGAGGATAAGATTCCTACAGGAAACTTTCCTATGGTACCATTTTGGTACCATTTGGAACAAAGGAATAGGAATCTCAGCTTCCTTTGAAATTCTTACGGCATAAGCTATTCCATAGGAATTTTGGAGGAAAACAAACATTTTCATCTTCTCGTGTCTACAATTCCTGTATATTTCCTGCGTGACAACCTAACGACACTTTGAAAATTTTCCTGTAGTTTTAGTTCCTGTAGTAATCTAGGAAACATGACATCTCAGTTCCTGCATTTTTCCTATTGCTACGTTTTTACTTCCTGTGTTCCAAACGGGGCCTAAAGCATATGAATAACTCTCAAGACGACATCACTTTCATGAAGGGATGACATTAGTGTATTCCCATTAATCCGTGCAGCAAAAACATGAGTTCGATTATGATATTTTAAGACATGTCTAGTTCATACATACACATTGTCACTTTTTTACCTAATGGACATTTCATGGTAGTCGCGTGGGCCTCGGACCACACTCGATTTTTCAAATCCTATCCGAAATATTGTGCACCCACTCCGAAACAGTTCTAGGTCCGCCCTTGTTCAGTGCCAACCATAAAATGATGATCACGTGAGGGCCTATGTGCAAAGAGAGCCATGCCACTGTGTGAGCCAACAGAAAGGCCGCTGCGACTATTGCCAGGTCAGTCCGGGGTCCACGGATGGTCAACCAGGTTGCGCCGTGGACCCGGCCCAGCCAGCGAAGCGTCCACTGCTGGGAGCAGCGAAGTGAGGCCGCAAGGACAGACACCAGAGGAGCCTACCCGCCTAGGGTACTTTCCTCCTTGAGCCTACTCCAAGGATATGATTTGCATTTGATCAAGACTCGGATTATTATTACGTGCACCGGTGCGCACGTGTCTGTGTTTGCCAATCCATTCACATAGTACAAGTGGTAATATAGCATGGAATATAATATCGTTTCAGGGAACGGAATAATAATCATACGCTTGGACGACCAGACCGACTGACTTCTCGTGCTCTTCAGTTCAGAAAACATATATTAACACCCTGATCTGGAGTAAGCAACTTGCTATTACGAGCAAAGAGATAGCAGGTGAGACTGCCAGCAAAAAGTTTCAAGAGAAATCTAGCACCACATAAGAAACTGCTTTCATCAGAGACCAACATTGTGTCATCATCCTACACCGATTTGGATTGTAGGAGAAAGATAGAGGAAATCTTAGGTAAGAAAAAATGAGTAGAAAATCTGGATGGTTTAGAATCCTAAGGAAAAACAGCTCATGTGGTGTTTCAACTAGGCATGCCAGTTCATTCTAGGTGTTCTTTCGTGTGTCCATATGCTCTAGTTTCTCTTAGCGACTGTGGTCCGCGAATCAGAGAAAACAAAACCACATTATGCCGGACCAACACATTTTTTATCTGAATGGTGGCGAAGTGGCGAGATGGGACCATTGTATACATTCTGGAAAATTGCTCTCGTCACGGCTTCCAGAAACAGAAAGCTCGGTGTGTTTAGAAATAGAGCAAAGCGTAAAAGAAATCAATGGCGATAAAGCAAAACGCTAACTTCTTGCGATTCTATGGGTTGGTAGCATCAATGCCGAACTGCTTATTTCCGTGGTCCGGAATCCAGATTTGTGCAGGGTAATGAAACGGATCGTGCAAGGGACCCAAAAAAGAAAGGCAGGTTGCTATACCCAATGTTATGTAGTGTTGTGGAGTTAGTCCCATCAAACAACTTTAAAACACAGAGAGTAAGATCTTACCCAAAGGGCGTAGCGAGTGAGTGAACAAGCACACCTGAAGAATACTTGGAACCAACCCTTTTGATTTGTGGGTTTCCTTCCGACTCTTTTCCATCTTTTGAGATCAACGATACCTGGAATACAAGTTTTAGAGTACTTGGTAATTTTAACAACCGTCCATCCGCTTAGATCTGACGGTGGAAATATAGGAGCTACCAAAAACTACCAAGAAAAGTACCTAAAACTACCTGAAACTACCGAAATTGTATTATTTTTTATCAGATTTTAAAAGGGTATTTAGGTAATTAGTCACCCGTCCCCACTCTCTGATCCGATCCGTCCCCAACTCTCTCTCCCCCACGATCCGCAGCCGTTTCCCCAAATCGGCATCCCACTCCCGAAAATCGCCGCCGGCAGCAGGTGCCCTCTCCCCAATCTCGCCGCCGGCAACATATTGTCGTCATGGGTGGCCAAATCGGCGGTCAGGCGGGCCTGGGAGGCAGGTCGACGAGCAGCAAATCCCCTGCCCGCTCTCCGCCAAACTCGTCGGTGCCGAGGCCGCCGCCCAGCAAGTCGGCCCTTCTCACCAGGGAGGACCGGGAGATGCTGCAGGAGGTGTTCATACGGCGGCAGCGTGGGGATCCCGGGAAGAGCAGGAGCCAGGAGAGGCCGACGCCGGCAGGTCATCGGCGGCGGCGGCGGCGCTGAAAGGGGACGACAGGCTGAGCGGTAATCTCGTGGGCAACAGCAGTAGCGGCCACCTGCGGCGTCGCCGGACCTCTCCACTCCACCTGTCTGGCAGCAGCTGGTCGCGGGCGCCATGGACGGCCTTTAGCAACCAGTCGCGAGGAGGAGCAGTTGGCGTACGAGGACGAGGCATCCAGTTGACGGCGGTGCTGCGCGCCGTCTCCGCCGCGCTCGTCTGCGTGAGCCACGGCTCGGTCGCTCGGACGGGACCAAGAGCACCGTGCCGGAGACGTTCGCAGCATTGCTTCAGGGACCTTGTTGAGGAGATCATAGCCTCATAGGCGGTGAGAGAGGCTACAGAGAAGATGCAAGCAGCGTCAGTTAGCAGCGTTTCAGTAGTTTTGCCAGGACATGATTGGCAATAGTTGTGGTTTCCGTTACGAAGCTAGCCAGCAGTACCCTCTGTATTTTTTTGAAGACTGAATTACGCTGACATTAACACTAGAAGCAAGCAAATGGACATCAACTGTCCCTCACGTCTCTTATATCATTAGTTTCAGAAGATATGATCACATGAATCAATGGTTTTACCCTATCTGCATTTATTCTGCTTGCTAGATAAGAAAGGACCATCAGCCTCCTGCATAAAAATGCCAGGAACATGACACACTGTAGGAATGAGCAATCTGGAGAATGACAACTGTAGGAATTTGTCAAATTGACCCCCTCGAGCATCGTCCCGTGCTTACATTACACTACCACATGAAAAAACCTTATGCCACCTCTTAGCGGTATGCTGAAACTCTGCACTCAAACAACGGCCACATGCAGCAGCGTAAAACTTTCATATAGGAAAGAACGAACAGGGTATTTCATTGAGCATTAAAATATCTGTGACAACACCACCCATAAGGCAAAGGGATTAAGAAGGATCACGCTACAGATAACATTCAGTGTTATGGAAGCAGAAAATACAGTGTCAAAACTGGACTAGAGTCCTAGGCGTTCTGATAGTGATGGAGCCTGTACAGCAAAACTTTTGTGTGAACAAAGAATGCAGCAGGCAACCTAGGTCCCGTCTCCTCGACTCTAGCAATGACCAATTTGGCTTTACACCGATATTCCGTGGCCTCCTCTTCCTATCTTCTC
This sequence comes from Poa pratensis, assembly GCA_947311845.1. Lineage (NCBI taxonomy): Eukaryota > Viridiplantae > Streptophyta > Magnoliopsida > Poales > Poaceae > Poa > Poa pratensis. The sequence goes on along the minus strand of CAMZMU010000074.1, from coordinate 106,806,207 downwards.
TCTTCCTCTTCATGTGCTTCTCTTCATGGCAGCTTTCGCGACTACAAAAAGTTTCCTCAAAATAATCTCTTTCTTGGCTCCATCCCACTCGACATAGCCCTTCCGCACACTAAAACCTTTCTCAAGAGCATAACTGTTATAGAACCGAAAACCTTCATCCTCGCTATCAAACATCTTGCTCACAATGTCACGATACTCAGTCATGGACTCGGCCATGTGTTCCTGCTTCCTACACATCAAGTTAACAATTATAAGTCAACCGTCTGGCAGACCAAAAAAGGGCAAATACCGATGCATGAAACAACCAGTATTAAAAGGAAACACGACTAAGGAGGGAATTTAAAGGGGGGCTGTAATTTATGCGATCGATTTAAATTAACATGTGAAGAGGATTGGTGGTATGGAAAACAGCAAAAGGAAATAATCGACCAAACTGATGTTGGGAGAACTTTTGTACAACTTTTCTTCCTATGAGCAATGTAGTTCTGCTTTCATTAATAGTGCATGTCCAGCTTATGCTGGTATCCCAGCTTTACTTTCCCCCAAGAATACATATTGAGTAAAGGAAACACGCTAATATAGTCGATATGTGAGAATTCCAAAAACGTCTGGCATCATGTTTATTCTCTACCGAGTCTTTGGTTCAGCAGAAAATTACACAAGGGTCAACTTTTAATAAATCAAGCTTCACTGCCTGCTTAGTTCAGAAACACTAATAGACATGGATGTCGAAAGCTCTGAAATAGTAAGTGGAAGCTATAAGGTTGTGCCCTTATGATGGTGACGATATAGGTGACGTAAGATCATGGCCTATAAATTCGTAGTTGTACTCAAGCATTTGTACTCAGTAAAGGATTAATTAGGTAACTACCAATGAAACAAGGCTCTGAATGTTTTCTATCAAGGAGCAGGTAACCAATAAAACACTCTGAGCTCTCGTTTTCGAAAGAAAAATGGAATGAACTCTGCTTAAGCATATACAGGAAGACACAAACAATTCAAATTAACGGTAAATCCAACATCATTTAATATAACAAAGTCTAAACATTGTTGATCACAAAGACATGGATTGATAATTCAAGGACACATCAAACCAAAATCTCATAGCACTTTCATTGTTGATCACTCATCTAGGTGCTTAAGTAAATGTAGCTTGTCAGCTGCTCTAAAAAACGAAGGACAGTGTTTTAAATTCCGCTTATTTTTTTTCATGTAATTAGATCGTACTATGGGTGCAGAAGCACAGAGTATACATGTGTGCATCTATTGCTGTAAACATCAGGCAAAGAACTGAATTCTCCATGTCGTTGGTCACATTTATCTGTTGAGAAGCGGCATGCATACCGCACGAACACCACACAGTGCCAGAACGTCCCACACACGCCGAGCAGCCGCGCGAGATTGCAACGGACCTGAGAGCGGAGGGGAGGTAGAGGAGGGCCTAACCTTGACGTCGATGGTGACCTTGGCGTCGGGGGCTGCTCGAGCCGCCGTGCGCTCCGAGAAGGGGGCCTTGTCGTGCGGCGTCCGCGATCCTCCGGCCGGCGATGTGGCGGATGACTCGCCGGAGATGGGTAGGGAGGACGGTGGGGGCGCGTGGCGCCGGCGTGATGGTGCCGCCGGACGTGTGGGTGATGCACCGCGAAAGCACGCGTCCGTGTCCCTCGACTCGCCGTTTGTGGTCGCGGCGCCGCGAAATCCCCCGGAGGAACGACGGTTCTGAAAGACTGGAAGGATGGCGACGGTGCGGGACCCTCGTTCGAGGTCGGACTCCCTCCCTCCCCTGTCGCTCCGAGAGGGGACTCGTCGAGCGAGAGAAAGGCTGGCGGCGGCGCTGCAGTCACCAGATCGAGGGACTGGTTGTTTTTTCTGTCTAGGTAAATCCATGAACGAAATGGCCAGAATACCCCGTATGAGTAAACTTAATTTCTACAGAATGATTGAACGGCTCAAATAATTTAGGAGGGATGGGATTGAAATCCACGGCTGAAATAATTTAGGATGGGAGCTACCTGAAACTACCCGTGGTAGTTTCCCGAGCACCGTAAAAGAGCTACCTGGAAAGTAAAAGAAGGCATCAATGTCGCAGAAATGAAAATCACAGTGGACACTCCACAGGGCACAAGACCTATATGCTCTTGCCAATCATGTGACATACGAGTGATACCGGGTTGGAGTGTGCACAGGTTACAGGATCTATGACATGCAGTGAGTCAACAGATCAGCAGTTCAGTACCACAATAATTTGTTCAAAGCTTTGGCCTGAATTATGTAGGTTTCACCAAATATTTCAAGTGTTATGTAAGCAAATTAATAACTATTTCAAAATCTAGCCTATGCTTGTTAACTAATCAAGTACAGCGAGGCAAGTACTGCAACTAATTGTATGCCGGAAAATTGGGAAGGAGTGCAACACAAGGGTTTTTAACAACATCTCCTCCTGGCCCTCGGCGGTCGTGGGGAAAATCAAGGATGAAGGATGGGCTTGGATCGTCATAGAGGCGAAGTAATTGGCAGAAATTATGCCTTAGAGTGCCTGTTTGGTTTTGTGGATTTTGTTTCTTTTTTATCTTTGGCTTAGGCCGTAATGTTTGCTTCTTAATCAATGAAAAGGTGGAGCTTCTACACCGTTTCAATTTTTTTTCTATTTCCATTCATCAAAAGGAATCCAGGTGGAGTACTACTCTATCAGGAATCTTTGTACTTTTCAACCTGTGTGTGCTTAATAAATGTAAAGCTGCAATACGTCAGACTAAGGTACTTCAAGTTTAAACCCATCCAAATGCACGTCTACATTGATTGATGCTGAAGTAACTGTCTGCAATAGCCGTCTGGTTTACTGGTGCAAATTCTTACTCCAAGTGAATGCATATCCCATCTGCAACACTGAATTGTACTCATTTACAATTTACCATATAAAATGGATAATAATATCAGCACTGAAGGATTGATGCAACCTTATCAAGGCATCTAGGATTGTAAAGGCAATCAGTACATGAACTTACAGAGTCGACCTGAACTAAAAAATATGTTCTGTTACTTTTCAAAAACAAAGTAAAGAAAATAAAGTGTTGCAAACATCTCTGCTGTGACCTGTCAAGTTCCCATGAAATATGTCCAAGAAATCCCACTGAACCTCTGTCTTTCTTGTAAGAATTCTGTATCAATTTCCAATTGGTGACTGACGGGACTGGTACAGTTTTTGAATGACTGTTTTGTAGTTATATGAAATATAGGAGTACAGACATGTGTTTTCAATTCATGTGTGAAAACTGAGGCATAGGGGAACCTGCTTTGACAGGCAATAGTCAATGTCAATCATGCACTTGTCCAAGCTCTCTTTTCAGGTTCAAAGGATATCAAGATCTTCGAGCTATACTCGCATATAATCGAATATAATACGTAGTACAAATTTACCATGCCAGGTAAATTATTGTCTGGTAGGTTGCTCTCCTGCCTTATGTTGTGCTCTCTAAAGCTCCTTCGGAAATAAGAGTGGAAGAAATATTTTGTATGGTGATCCAATCAAAGATAACACTAGCATTGCCGTCGCAAATCTCATCTCATGTGTTTTGAAACGCAATACAAATTTGTTTGCAATTTATCATAAGAAACCACAATGTCAAATGGAACCTTAAAAGTTTACAAAATTCATATACTTTACTAAAGGAAATGAAACTACGGTGCACCAAAAATGCAAATGGACATTCCCTGAAAGTCTGAAGTACTACTAGTTTTTGAGCTTAAGGTAGTCGATATCCACCGCACGGTTAGATAGAATAGAGTTGACCTAATTTATAAGAGAAACCGGGTCCAAAAACCATAGAAGTACTACTAGTTACTGCTGCGTGAAAATTAGTTAACTAACTGCATCAACATTCTGTTGCGGAGCAGCCAGCGTATCCTGGTCCCTATACACCTGAAAAACAGAACATCACATAATAAGTTACATATCATGGCTTCAGACATATTCATTAGCCAGTTAGACTCCCAGAAAACACGCAGCTCTCTACGATCCTGATTTCTTTGACCGAACATATGATCCTGGTTTGTAAGCCAGTTTACTACTATCTAATAAGTATTGGTGATCCAACAGATAGCTAGGCAACAAAACAACTAGGGTTTCCAAGTGTGGTAAACACTGAACACTGCAATGTTAAAAAAATGCACCAGAACTCCATGATGCCATTGCAGCACAGCTGAACAATCTCACCTTTCCAAACAGAATGGAAGTTGAATATTGTTAAACTCCGTTCTTCAGCCTGAACTCATTGCTGCCATCAACGGAAGCATTATTCGCAACCACGTTTTCTGAAGGCTGCATATCCTCCTCCATACAACCAATTGTCGCATCCATTCCATGGCATAACATTTCATCAGAGCACTCCCCCTTTAGTTTCACATTCAGGCGATATGATTTCTTCCTTTCAATTTTCCCATTTCACCAACCAAATTCAGCAAGGAACAACAGGAAACAGTTCCATGTGAACAGATTCTGCATCAAACCGGATCTGAAGACGAGGACTGACACGGGCGACGGCGATGGAGATTCAGAAACCCTACCCCCACGCCTCGCGCGTCGTGATTCTCCCGGCTCAGGTGCCTTGTGGACGATAGGATATCGGTGTGCATCGGAGTCGAAGCCCTTGGGGACGATAGGCGCACCGGCTCCCTCAATCGCTGCCCGGACAGCGGCGGCGGCGCTCGGTTTCCGCGGAATTCGTCGTGGCATAGCTTCCCCATCAGTCCAGCACCAGCTCTACCCGTACCTTACCTCCTAGCACAGCGCCCCATTTGCCTCTGAAGGTTCGCGGGGAGCGGCGTGCGGTTGTGTGGGAGTCGAGAGCGGAACGCGCGGGCACGGGGTGTAACTAAGGAAAGGGTTCCCTTTTGAAAGGGCAATTCCGAGCGAGCCGAGTGCACCACGTGGCGAGCGTCCAGCAGTGGAGAAATCAAAATTTGTCACCGCTCCGTGCGACAGCAGGTAGCCAGCAGCCTCCGCGTGACCCTCGCCAGCGAGCGGACGTACAGGAGCGGAGCTCCACGCGCGTACAGGAGCTAGGAGCTGGTCTCCGTGATGTATGGATTAATGGATCGATCCAAATGTGGCCTACGTAAACCTGGTATAGGATGGAGAATTAAAATGTATAAACTATTAGATATGTACATGTCCTGTACAATCCGTCCGGGGCCGCTTGCTCGTGTACAAAATATAAATAGAAGGATGTACAAACTATAGAAAATAAGTTGTACAGATTACACAAAAATATGGTGTACAACAAAACTTGGAGTACATACCCACAAAGAACGATGTACATCCACACAAAGACACAAGTTGTACAACTAATATAAATATGTTGTACAACTACAGACACATGTTATACAACTGCATAGAAACAGGTTGTACACCTAACAGGTTGTACAACTACACAGACACATGTTGTACAACTACAAAGAAACAGTTTGTACAGACACATGCTGTACAACTACACAGAACAGGTTGTACAACCATACATAATCGAAAGTATAATTTTTTTTTGTCGAAACATATCAACATGGGATCTAGTTTTGAAGATCTCGACGCGAAGAACTCAAAGATGAAAACGGTTCGTAATTTGGATAAACGGTTCTCGACATATTTCATTTCAAAAATTCGGTTTAGAAAAAATAAAAGGAAAAAAGCTGCCCTCCCACCTCACTATACCTACTCTCTCATCATACAAAAATACACAGAATAAAAAGTACGAAGTACACAGAAATGGTTGTACAAAGTAACAGATACAGGTTGTACAACTATGCATAACCGGTAGTACAAAAATAAAGTTCATCGAAACCTATCAACATGGGATCTAGTTTTGAAGATCTCGACGCGAGGAGCTCAAAAGTGAAAACAGTTCGTAATTTGGATAAACGGTTCTCAAGATATTTCGTTTTGAAGTTTCGGTTTTGAAAAATAAAAGGGAAAAAGTTGTCCTCCCACCTCCCGTGTGCCTTTCTCTCTCCTGCTCCCACTTTCAATATGGTTGTGACACTTGGCGAACATGCGTGCAACTGTTGGTACCGCACGAAGGAGAAAGCGACACTTGTCATCACGAGATGGTCCGCTTGGTTCCTTTGCAAAGGGAACCCTTTTTCCTTTTTCTAGTGATTTCCGCGGGCACGACGACGGTACCGTCAGACTTATGGGTCAGCCCACGGGCCGTCGACCAGGTGTACGTCTACGTCCCCAGCGTGGTTTCGAAGGCCAGGCCAAGGCATAAGTCAGCGATCAGGAATTGCCGATGGGCCAGGCCAATTCAATCCCCTAATGAGCCAGCAATTTTCTCCCATATGCGGTTCATTCCATTCCATTTCCGACCCAATAACTAGTGCCACCCAAAAGTCCCCAATCCTCCCAACAAAAAAATAGCAACAGAACCGGCTTCCCCATCGGTGGCTTCGCCGTTGCCATCGCGCGGCATGGCGCTCCACAGCGCCCGCCGCACCACCATCGTCCCAAATCATTGCCCATTTTGCCCCGCCTTGCCCCGGCCAGCCCCTGCTCCACTATTTCGACCTCGATCAGCAAAGTGGGAGCCAGCGCGCGGCGCAGACCGACGCACGGGCTAGTCGCGGCCAGTTCCTCTCCTCCGCGATCCCGCTTCCCACCCATTACGCATATGAGCGCCCGTGCTCGGCCCACAGCCCACGAGAGAAGGAATGATGATGAGATGAATTGATGATGGCCGCGGCGACGACAACGACGGCGAGCACCTCCACGCACGCCCCCGGTCAATGCCACTACCACTACGACTCCTATCGATCAATCAATGTCGTTGCTACCACCCAGACAAACAGATCACCTACATTTCGTCGCCCGTTTTAACTAGTATGCTACTCCTGTCTCTGCTCCGGCTACTGTTCGCCCCGCTCGATCGGCTCCTTCTTCTTGCCCATGCACAAGCGTGCTTCCAACTGGTGGCTCTAGGTTAATAGTGCCAGAAACAATTGCTTGTACGTCACACGTCAGTTGGGAACCCCAAGAGGAAGGTATGATGAGTGCAGCAGTAAGTTTTCCCTCAGTATGAAACCAAGGTTTAATCGGACCAGTAGGAAAATGAGGTTTGCTTCGAAGGTGTTGGTGGAGGAGTGTAGTGCGGCGCAACACCAGATTCCGGTGCCAACGTGGAACCTGCACAACACAATCAAACTACTTTGCCCCAACTTAACAGTGAGGTTGTCAATCTCACCGGCTTGCTGAAAACAAAGGTTAAACGTATCGAATGGAAGATGATGTTTGTTTGCATAAAACAGTAGAGAACAATGATTGCAGTAGATTGTATTTCAGATGTAAAAGAATGGACCGGGGTCCACAGTTCACTAGTGGTGTCTCTCCAATAAGATAACTAACATGCTGGGTAAACAAATTACAGCTGGGCAATTGACAATTGATAAGTGCATATAACATGCATGTGTGAGTTGTGGTGTCTACTATGAGATTCATTTGGGCATTACGACAAAGTACATAGACCGCTATCCAGCATGCATCTATGCCTAAATAGTCCACTTTCCGGTTAACATCCGTACCCCTTCCAGTATTAAGTTGCAAGCAACAGACAATTGCATTAAGTAATGTGCGTAATGTAAACAATACATTCATCCTTGAATAAAGCATTGCTGTTTTACCCCTAGTGGCAACAACACATCTACAACCTTAGAACTTGCTGTCACTATCCCAGGTTAAATAGAGGTTGAACCCAACTATCATGCATAAATACCCCCTCTTGGAGTTACAAGTATTCACGTGGCCAAGGCTTCAACAAGTAACGGAGAGCTTGCAAGATCACAAATGACATAGACATGATAATATAATAATCAGCTCCACATAGGTATCAATATAAGTCAGATCCCAGCAAACACAACATGTACCATTACAATAAGATGATCTTGATCATGATAGACAGCTCACAAGATCTAAACATGATGGCACAAGTGGAGAAGACAACCATCTAGCTACTGCTATGAACCCATAGTCCAAGGATGAACTACTCACGCATCACTCCGGAGGTGGGCATGGCGATGTAGAGCCCTCCGGTGATGATTCCCCTCTCCGGCAGGGTGCCGGGAAGAGCTTCAGGAACCCCCCCGAGTTAGGGTTGACGACGGCGGCGGCAGCGAATATGTTCTGGATGAAAGGCTCGGTGTTTTAGGGTTTTCGCGTCTCGGGGAATAAATAGGCGAAGGGGCGATGTCGGCGGACCCCCGAGGGGCCCAAACCACCTGCAGGCGCGACTGTGGGCCCAGCCGCGCCTAGGTGTGGTTTGGCCACCTCCTGGCACTTCTTCGTCTCTCCTTCGGACTCCGTGATGGTTCTGGAAAAATAGGGACCTGGCCTTTTGTTTCGTGCAATTCCGAGAATATTTCCAGAAGTAACTTTCTGAAACCAAAAACAGCAGAAAACAGGGAACTGGCACTGTGGCATCTTGTTAATAGGTTAGTCCCAGAAAATGCATAAAAGTGATACGAAGTGTATATAAAACATGTAGCAAATGGTATAATATAAGCATGGAACAGCAGAAATTATGGATACGTTGGAGACGTATCACCAACCTTGGACAGCGCCGCCGGAAGCAACCATAGATAGTTCAGGGAATCTTCAGCTGATCCAGAGCTGCTACCACACTGTTCATCGTCTTACCACTCTCACCGGGACAGTGAGCTGATCAACACGACCCCTCCTCGCCGCGACGGGTGGATCAGGCTAACCAATAAGGACAGGACTAGGCGTCCCCCGGGGATCTTTCCGTCCGATCCCCCGGGTCGCCAGCCCGACACGTGTCCTCTAAAAATAGGCTAATCCCGCTTTTGCTACAAAACTCCCGTTTTTGCTGCAAATCGTCCCGCTTTTGCTGCATTGTAGCAAAAAACGGTTCGTACACAGAACATGAAAGGAAAATTCTGACCTCGCCGGAGACCTCACCGAATACCTCGCCGGACACGTGGTAGCAAAAAGTTTATGCTATTGTAGCAACAAAAAAGTTCGATTGTAGCAAAATCAACTTCGCCGGAGACATCGCCGGAGACTCTCGCCGGAGACATCGCCGGAGACCTCGCCGGAGATATAGTAGCAAATTTTTTGATCTATTGTAGCAAAACCAGATAACAATAATAGCAAAAATAAAGTTATATTGCTACATGTGGCAAAAAATGAGACTTTTTTTTTTGCTACGGTAGCAAAAACGGGCTCTGGGGGACTATTTTTTGGACCGAAAAGTTTTTGCTACATGTAGCAAAAATCGGGATATTTTTTTGCTACCGTAGCAAAAGCGGGCTCTGGGGGACTATTTTTTGGACCGAAAAGTTTTTGCTACATGTAGCAAAAATCGGGATATTTTTTTGCTACCGTAGCAAAACCGGGATTGTGGACAGAAAGAGGGGACACGTGGTTGGTGGGGGACCCGGAGGATGGAAAGCTCGGATCCCCGGGTGACTACTATACTTTTCCAACCAATAATGCATCGGCACGTAGTACAGTGCAGTCAGTACACATGGATAGATAGATCACTCTCAATCCAGAGCCTCGAGAAGGGCAGAGGAGAACAACAGGGCGGCGTGAGGGCGACGCGTATCCGCGCACATCTCCGTGCTCTGCTGTACGTGCTGCTACTTCATCTTCATCAGGGAGAGAGAACAAACAAAACAGGCTGTAGCTGCTGTACCGCCGGTTTGGTGGCATGCATGCATGCATGAGATCGCTCCATCGACCAGCCGATCTCGGTCGATGATGCAATGCAAAATGGAGTCTAGTAGTTATGCTGCAAGCCTGCAAGGTAGATCGATCGACGACTAGGCAGTGAATCCACCGCCATATATGGACGGCGCCACCTACCGGCCGGTGGCCGTGGGGTGGGGCGCCGGGGGAGCAAGCCGATTAATGGACAGCGTACAAGTCGACAAGGCGCAGCAAAGAAGCTTCTCCCGATACGCCATTCGTTTCACCGTAAATGTAGAGGACGCTGGGCGGAGCCCGGAGGACGAGACAAGTGGTGGTGTCGCGAACGGGACCATATAATTGAGATCCATGAGCAGCTGCACTGGGCTGCAGTGCGCTAAGTACTCGAGGCGGCAGCATCAGGCTCGCACCTTTGATCATCGGTTTAATGGAGAACAGGAACGGTCGATCTGCCTTTGATGCCAAGCAATCCCGCGGATCGCCGTACCTGTTTCTACAGCGTGTCTAGGATTGCCTAGCTCCTCCGCTGGAGGACCCAAATGGTCTGCTTTAGAAATTTCTAGTAGAAATTTTGCTGAAGTTGACAGGAACAAGTTCAATGCCATGGGAGCTGCAATCAAAACGAATATTACTAATCACATGCTGATTTTTCAGAGATTGTCTTAGGGCAACTTGTACTCGCTCCATTTTATAATATAAGATGTTTTAGCTAGCTCACATGTTGGCTAGGTGCACACCCAAATAAGTATACATGCATATTACAACATGTATTCATACGTGTTGACACATGTGAATGTGGACAAAATCTAAAACATCTTATATTTATAAACGGAGGGAGTATATATGTAGGACTGCAGCCAGCTGCATGCACACCTTTTTTCCAATGTCGCTTCACCACCCGCGTTTGGATTTCAATGAAGAATTGGCTTGGGATACATGACTTTGTGCCGGGAGATTGCAAGCCTTCCGCACCGTTAAAGATTGGTGGGCCGGCATGATCCATAAAAGGAGTGCCCATAGGAAGGCAATGACCTCACTTGCCATGCTCGTGGCGTGGGAGTTTTGGATGGAGTGAAATGCTCACGTCTTTAGAAACCATGACTCTACCGCAACCATGCCTACCGCCAAGATCAAAGATGAGACGTCACTTTGTGGGTACCTTGCTGGGGCAAAGCATTTGAGTAATGTAACGCCGCGAGTGTAGGCTTTTGTATCTTAGGGCACGATCTTTCATGACCCCGGTTTCTAAAACTTCTAGAAAAACCTTCTTCTTAATCCATGAAAATAGCAAATCTTTTGGCATGTTTTTTTTTTAAAGTGTTAGTGGTAAGTGGCACTGCAGTAGTACTAGAAGCTGTGAAGCATCCGAGTTCTCATTCCAGTAGCTTAGCTAGCTATCATGCCAGCTCGCCTCTTTTGGCCCAGCTGCTCCTTCCAAGTGCCAACTGTGCAGTGCTCCTCGATTCCACTCCATGTTGCACTGAACTGAAGTACTCTACAGAATAGAGAGACGATCGAGTCCTACGCTCATAATTACTTTACATCTCTGGTACTGTTCGTTTTACAGATCTATCGCATCTCTGTATCTTAACAGCGACCGCACACTACAGGAATCCGACAATACACCGACGGCCGAAAGTCGTCTGCGTATACACTCAAGCCGTCGGCGTATCCCCGTCGGCGTATCGCGCTGTCGGCGTAGCCTAGCTGCCGTCGGCGTAGAAAAGCCGTCGGCGTATGAATTGGCAGAATTTTGTTTAAAAATATTTCAAAACAAAAAATTTTGAAATTTTTTCCCAATTTTTTTTTTGAATTTACTAAAACTTCCCCACAGGTCACCCATCCTGAGACTACTCCAGCCCCAGCACGCTTAACTTCTTAGTTCCTTCCCTGTGAGCTACCTAGAAACAACAAATGCTTTACTGACAATATATAGTAGTCTATCAATCCTATTAACTCATGGACTATGATGTCACACACCTTTATTTTATGAATCCAAATAATTATTTGAATAAAAAGAAATGAATCATTAATAATAATCTTGAATTCAAATAATAATTAACTTATTTGTCTTTTTCCATTTAATATTAAATAATTCATATCTACAAATCCGTAAATCGAAATTTGACAAATAATATGTCTAAATCGATTAGAAAAATGAGATAAATCCAAATATGACATTCATATCATCCATAACCCAACTCTTGACAAGTTTCCCTCCGGCTTGGTTGTGTTAGGCTAGCCCCTCTCCGGTGAAACCGTAGCCCCACTGGAGAAAAACCAGACTTATACGACTAAAGTCGGTACCGACGTCAAAATGGGGTAGGAAAGTGTAACTAGTTGCTTGGTTGTGTTAGGCTAGGCCCTAGGAAGTCACAAGATAAAGGTATAACCCAACTCTTGACAAGATTTCCTCATGTTTGTCCGATCTGGGACTTTCAGGCCGTAAGTCATGAAACTCACTAGAGAGAGGTGGATGCCGGTGAAGCAGGTCACACCCCGGAGTGCAATCTTGGCCATCCAAAACCCATAACACACTTGTACACATATGTTATGGCACCCCCTAGCTTGTGGTGGGAACCCGACGCTCCGGAGCCCCTCTCCGGTGAAACCCTTGCCCCACTGGAGAAAAAACCAGACTTATACGACTAAAGTCGGTACCGACGTCAAAATGAGGTAGCAAAGTGTAACTAGAACCCAACTCTTCACAAGATTTCCTCATGTTTGTCCGATCTGGGACTTTCAAGCTATAAGTCATGAAACTCACTAGAGAGAGGTGGATGCCGTGAAGCAGGTCACACCCCGTAGTGCAATCTTGGCCATTCAAAACCCATAAAAAACTTGTACACACATGGTATGGCACCCCCTAGCTTGTGCTGGGATCCTGACGCTCTAGAACCCCTCTCCGGTTAAAACCTAGCCCCGCTAGAGAAAACCAGGCTTATACAACTACAGCCGGTACCAGCGTCAAAATGGGGTAGAAAAGTGCAACTCTTTGCTTGGTTGTGTTAGGGTGGACCCTAGGAAGTCCCAAAACAAAGTTATACCCCAACTCTTCACAAGATTCCCTCCAATTCGACCGAAGTGGGAGTTTCCAGGTGTAAGTCCAGAAACTCACTAGAGAGAAACTGATGACGGTGAAGCCTCTAACATCCCGGAGTGGAATCTTGGACATTTACAACCCAAAACATACTTGTACCCACTTGGTATGGCACCACCTAACTTTTGGTTCGATTCCGACGCTCCGGAGCCCCTCTTCGGCTAAACCCATTTGAACATGGAATATTTCGTCCTTACTCATCATTTTTTTTGAAGAATATAGTTTGAGCAATGTGTATGATGATGCAGATCTACTTATCCTCTTCAAAACGAGCTAAAGAACATCGAAATCCGACTTCCAATGCAAAAGTTATGCTCAAAACGGTGAGTAAGTAAAAAAACAGAAAATATAGGTCGACGGCATTGCCGTCGGCGTATCTCAAAAAAAAAAAATATATATATAGGCCGACGGCATGCCGTCGGCGTATCTAAAAAAAAACAGAAAATATAGGCCGACGGCAATGCCGTCGGCGTAGCTAAAAAAAAAAAAAAGGAAAGATCAAGTCTAGCCTGGTCGGGGTCTACGCCGACGGCCCCGATATTTGGCCGTCCACGTATGTCCTGGCCGTCGGCGTCTTGTGTCTTTCCCGTAGTGGCACACGCGCCGCGATTCGCCTAGATGGCTTTTGCATGCAGCTAGCCGATCGAAAAGGACAGAAAACTGTAATCAATCAATCGGGCCTTGCGTTACGTTGGAGATAAACGCATGCAGGCGTCGTGGCTTTAACTGCATGCTTGCCTACGTAGATAAACAACATGTTTGTCCACGACGGCAGGGAACAAATTTGCATTCTGATGATCGAGTCGATCGACCGAAGCATATGCAGCCCACATATTATATATGATTGCATCAGACTAATCAGTAGTAGTGATTCCCCACTTTGCGCAAATGTTGCTAATGATCGTGTTGCTGTCCCATCTTCTTCGCCTGCGGCTCTCCGATCAGTCTTACCGTACACGCGACCTCCATTTCCTGTCGATCGATGCGTGACAGCGTGAGGGATTAATTCAGGAGTCACGCATATATGGCATGCTGGAAAGAAGGGCACTTGCTACGGCGCAGGTTAGAGCAACTACAATAGATGACTTTAAAATAGGGCCAGTGCCTAAAAAATCATTTTTTACATCACCAAAGGCAACAAAAAATACTACTCCAAAAGATGTATAACTATATGGCGATGTAATTTTTTTACAACATGCCCTAAATTCTAGCCCCTTGTGTGCCAAATATACATCACGGAAGCGGTTGCCGCAAAACCGAAAAGCAGCCGCACGTAGCCCAGCCGCTGAGCTGAACTATCCGCCACTCCCGCCACCTATTCCGGCCGAATCCACCGTCGCTGCACCGCACCGCCTACGGATCCACCTCACCGCCACCGATTATGCCCGATTCCGGCAGAATCCACCGCTTCTACGCCGCACCGAGGTCGACTGCGACCAAGGGATGCCGCCAAGGCGCCGCCACCGCGTCTATAGCAGCTCCGGCGGCCATCGGGTGTGGCTCGGCACCTTCGACACCGAAGGAGGCAGCGCGCATACGATGCCGCCGCACAGAGGTACGACCGGCCAAAGTCCAAGCTAAACTCTCCGGAGGTGGATAGCTAGCAAGTGGCGGAGTGGCTCGCTCTGGAAGTGTGGCCTGTGGGTCCCACCAAGAGGAGAGGGAAAACCGCCTCGCCATGCGGCAACTTGTTGCCCATGATTCCGATGAGGCGACCATGGCTAGGGTTCGACGGGGGCATCCCGAGTACGTGCAAGCGGAATTGGAGTTATATTGTACGAGGGATGCACATGCGAAGAAGAAGAAGAAGAAGAAGAAGAAGAACGACGAGCTGACCCATCCACGGTGACCAAGGCGGAGTCCGACGATTCCTCCTCATTTAGGTGGACTAGCGATGAAGAGTAGTGTAGTGTGGCTAGTAGAATGTGCGTAGTGTTAACTTTAGTTTTAAATTTGCATATTCTAATTTAAATATTATGTAGTTCAAATATTATCTGGTTCACTAAATGCACTATTTTACATCATCCATTGTGTGAGAACAAACAGTTCGGTGTCACACCAAAATGGAGTGCCCTATTTTAAGTCATCTATTAGACTGGAGTTGATCTTACTCATTTGACATCAAAAGTAATGCACAACTACCCTCGACTGTCGGTAGCCGCAGCCTCGCGCTTTGCTCGCTGGCAGATGGATGGATGAATGGTCCGGGTTTTTTGGCAAGGGAGAAAGGGAGATGAGAGGAGTAGAAAATGGAGTGCGTTCGTACGTTTTTGCTCTTCTTTTGGCCTATCAATGATTTGCAGCGTGGGAGAAAGGGATTGTCCGTGTATATATATGGGAAAAGGCTATCGGACAAATGGCACCAACCTGTTTTCCATTGCATGCTGTTGGCTACCGGTGCATTGCACAGTCACACTCGCACACACGTTCTGTATTAGTAGTACGTTAAACATTAGCAAATTGTATGTTAGGGGGAGAGCCGATGCTTGCTGATAGTTTATCACCGGTTTGTTCTCTTGCAGAGGGAAAAAAAAAGTGGTGGTCAACTTTCTGCAACGAGTGTAACTGGTCCTCGTATGTTTGACTTTGGTTTTGTTTACTCACTCACACGGAAAACCCCGTTTCATTCGTCGCGGCGATGGAGGGCTGTAAAATTATAGGGGCCTCTCGGAGAGAAGATGCAGCTAGAGATCAGATATCGGAGAAAGAAAGAGGAGACTGACAGACAGGGGACTAATCTAGAGCATTGCTGCAAATACTGTCTGCGAGATGACTGATTTGGGGGCCATCGCAGTGAAACTTTCTGGTAGTGGCAAACACCAGGGACAGGTTTTCCCATCCTGAAGCCTACTCCAGCAGGGAAGTACAGGCCAAGCAGGGGCAGAGGTTCCCTGCAGCCTGCAACAACTGCTTTCTAGTTTGGCAACAAGGGCGGGGTCCTCTCACGTGATGCTACCATCCATTCAGTGTGTAGGAGCATCTCCACGGGTACCTCAAAATTTTGACCAACACCTTCTAAATTGTGGCCGATTTGGAGTACCAAACAAAATGTAGCGTGAACGGTTCCAAATGTCATTCAACATTTTTATATTTTACAAAATAGTTTAAACGAGATTTATAACGGACGGCCCTAAACCCTACTCCTCATCGCTCTCATCCACGAGGGCGTCGCAGTCAACGCTCTTGTCGCCGCCGCCGTCATCGTCGTCGAGGTAGACGATGGTGGAGGAGGAGGCAACATGGGAGATGGAGGTGGCGTGGGGAGATTGAAGTGTGGCCGACGAGGGGAGGAGAATGGAGAAGAGCATGTGTTCGTGTACACAGATCAACAAGGCAAAGGAGACGATGTAGTACAGGCAATGAGGCAATGCAGAGTACTGTACGCATCAACTGTGTTATGGCCAGTTAATTTACTCTCAGATCCCCTTCGGCTCTGACTTGCGAGGAGCTTCGTTACAAAACTCCGTGTCAGTTTAACTTGCCAGTGGGCTCCCGGGCACAGAAACGGACAACCTTCCGTGCCCAGCGCTCTCCCGGGCCCACAGAAAAACCACCCAAGAAGCTCTACCTACACTCTCGTCTCCGCTCGTGCTCTCACAGTCACTCTGCTCACTCTGTCTTCCCGCTATATGCAGAGCATTGCAGCTTGCAGCAGCGGCATTGCTCGTTTGCTACGATTGCTATGCAGTGGTAGCTAGACTGGTAGCTAGGTAGTGTGAAGCTGGCCGGGCGCGAACGGAGGGCGCGCGCGAGCGCGATGTCGCCGCCGCCGCCTCCGCCGATGCTGACCAACGAGCTGTCGCGGAAGACGCCGGTGCTGGGGCTGCGGCTCTGGGTGGTGGTCGGCCTGGCAGTCGGCGCCGCCTTCCTGCTCCTCCTCGCGCTCATCGCGGTCTACTTCGCCGCCGCGGCGCGGCGGCGCCGTCCGAACCCGAAGCCGACGTCAAACCCGTCCCCCGCAGCGCCGGCGCCGATGTCGCCGTCGACCATCCCGCCGGTGTCGAAGGAGATCCAGGAGGTGGCCGTCCACGTCGGCTCCCTCCGGCACTACCTCGAGATGGGCGCCGCGTACCTCAAGGAGAAGGAGGGCGGCGGGGACGTCGACTCGCTGTGCGGCAGCGTGGCGACAGCGACGACGCACGGCTCGCAGCGCGTGCACATCGAGGCCGGCAAGGGCCGCCGCATGGTCGCGTGCGCCGAGGGCGGCGGGGAGGTGGCCGTGCAGTCCGACGCGGCGTCGGCGGGAGCGGGGCCGGAGGTGTCGCACCTCGGGTGGGGCCACTGGTACACGCTCCGGGAGCTGGAGGAGGCCACCGCGGGGTTCGCCCCCGACCGCGTCGTCGGCGAGGGCGGCTACGGCATCGTCTACTGCGGCGTCTTCGCCGACGGCCACCAGGTCGCCGTCAAGAATCTCCTCAACAACAGGTCAGAGCGCGTCTCTCCGCCGCACATGCGCATCTCGATCGTTGCCGTTGTCGCCTGCTTCGTGACAAATTTCCCATTTTTGGCGCATGCATGTTGCAGGGGACAGGCGGAGCGGGAGTTCACGGTGGAGGTAGAGGCGATCGGGCGCGTCCGCCACAAGAACCTCGTCCGGCTGCTGGGCTTCTGCGCCGAGGGAGCGCACCGGTACTGATCCATCGACTGATTCCCCACCACATGCATGTATCGTCGACTGATTGATTGATGGACCTCAACATCGTCGTCGTTCGTGCCGTAATTTTCCCTGACCGTACGTAGTCTGCTCACCCACCACGCACATGACGACGCTTGCTTGTGGTCTCAGGATACTGGTGTACGAGTACGTCGACAATGGCAACCTGGAGCAATGGCTTCACGGCGACGTCGGGCCTGTCAGCCCGCTGTCTTGGGACACCAGGATGAACGTCGTGCTCGGGACAGCAAAAGGGTGGGTGAACCATCATCAGTGACTTATTCCTGCTACTCTGTTTCACTCAGCTACAATTTCATTCTCTGAATCTTGCACTATTAACTGGTTGTTAGGATTCTGAATTTAGTGGTGATCTGATTTGGTTAATCCAGGATCACGTACCTGCACGAGGGGCTGGAGCCGAAGGTGGTGCACAGGGACATCAAGTCCAGCAACATCCTGCTCGACAAGCGGTGGAACCCCAAGGTCTCCGACTTCGGCCTCGCCAAGCTCCTCGGCTCCGACAGCAACTACGTCACCACCAGGGTCATGGGCACATTTGGGTAAAAAGATCGTGTTTAATTTCCCTCAGCACCACAACATTGATCTGGGCGATGCTGAATGCTAAACCCTCTCTGCCTTTTTTGGCAGCTATGTGGCGCCGGAATACGCGAGCACCGGCATGCTGACGGAGAGGAGCGACGTGTACAGCTTCGGAGTCCTCGTAATGGAGATCATCTCCGGCCGATGCCCGGTCGACTACGCCAGACCTCCCGGAGAGGTAAGATCCTCTGCATCTTGTACTCTGATTGGTCGAGTGCCATACAGAGTTAGTTTAGCCTTGCTGCTGGTGCGTTTATCTGCAGGTTAATCTTGTGGAGTGGCTGAAGAAGATGGTGAGCAACAGGGACTACGAGGCTGTCCTGGATCCGAAGCTGCCGGAGAAGCCTAGCTCCAAGGCGCTGAAGAAGGCTCTCCTGGTCGCGCTGAGGTGCGTCGATCCCGACTCGCAGAAACGGCCCAAGATGGGGCATGCCATCCATATGCTCGAGGTCGACGACTTCCCGTACCGAGATGTGAGCCCTTCTGTTTCTTCTTTACCTCTTTATTATCAAGTCAATCACATTGCTCATAACAGCATATTGTACGGCTAACCAAGTCAATTCCCAGTTACAAATGGAGGAATCCACGCAATTGCCGGGTTACTGTCATAAAATATGTGCACCGATTAATCATGTAGTACCACTTGCCGCTCTTGGGGCACTCTCTGCATCTGAAGAAATTGACAGAGCAGGTGCATGAGGATTAAAATGGCACAATGTTGGCTCTGATTACTAGCTCTGTGTCTGACCTTACATCAAGCTTTTATTGTAGCTTCCTCGAGATTAGTTAAGTTATCACCATGTGACCTGACCGTGCTCTGAGCTACCCTTGGGATGTTAATTTCTCTGCTATCTCGAAAAAGGACTATCGATGACCTCGAGATCACAATTATTTCTGTTCTGATTATGCTGGACCCTGCACTAGTGTTTCGTGATTTGGCCCGTATGCTCTTTTCGCAACTTCACCATAAAAACACTTGACGGTTAACACATGAGTATATGTTTGTGCTACCACACTGTCAGTTTGCATCTCTGAAGTTTCAGAACTATCAGAAGTAGTACTTCAGTCTGAAATTTGAGTTGTCCCCCTTAAGCTCACGCTTTCTTTGCCCATCTACTCGCAGGATCGTCGGACTCTGCGACCGTGCCAAGGGAGTCCTCTGGAGAAAGCAAGAGTTCACGGGAAGCCTTTTACAGAATCAGGCCACAGCAGTTGCTACGATGGCAACACCAGCACCGCTGCTACTACGCCGTCCAGGTTGCAGGAGAGCTAGTTCGCTCGAACGTGATGGGCTTCTACGTGCGTGCGTGCAATGGTGCGTTCAGCTCTTGGCAGCTTGGAAGTGTTATCCTTGTAACTGGTTTTTGTAGTCCACGGGGTTCTTACTCTGCTTCTTCTGCCTCAGTGATGCATCATGAGTTTTGTGGAAACCCTGGTTAGTTTGTCGAGGGTGTAGGTGAGCATATCTTCAGTTAAAACTTCCCCTGGCGTGTCTAGTCTTCGTAGGTGTTGCATCCACACTCCCTACCGTGATTGACATAGCTAGCCGGACTGTTGTATAGTGAATCGTTCTTGTGTCTAAATCATTTCTCACTCGAATCGTTGTGTACAAAACCGTGAGTTCTAGTTTTACTCTCAACTTCATGCCTGGAAGCATGTCTCCGGTACAACAGAAAGTCGTTTGCATGAAAGATTGAGCAATTCCTTAGAATGAGTCATGCCACACTTGCTTAAAATGAAGAATAAAAACTACACACACATCCTCCTTTACCGCTAAACTAGCCGGGTGGCCCGCGCATTTGCGCGGCTAGATTTACTATATATATATTTGATATACATTTTTATACGATCTCTGCAAAAAAATATTATTTTCTTTTTACTACAGATTTACTACATGTAGAATTTCGCTGTAGCTTTTGAGGACCATGAACACTCCAGTTACACATTAAGAAATCGACTTATCCATATATTCGCTCGTGCATGCTCTATTTGTGCTGGCCTATTTTACTACACACTCGATTGCATGTGTGTAAGCAGCATGCGCCTGTTGATAATGTTATTTTGAATGATAATGTTATTTTGACGCTAGATGGTCATATAGAAATCCAAACTACTTTATTTTAATAATGATGTATTTAATCATGGAGAGTTTCATGTTATATAATTGCAACTATTAATTACCAAAAAAATCTATATCAACTGTTGTCAAGTTTTGCAGTTTCTAGATTTCACATGTACTTTGTTTTATAATTTATGTATGGAAACCTTCGGTAGTACAAATATAAAAACCTACATTTTAGACCATGGTGACTTGAATCTTTGCAGTGTGGTTTTCAGTATAGACGTACCTAAACACATATCAGCCATCGATCAAGTGAAGCCTTATATGAGGTCAGGTGTAACATTGGAGTTCATAAAATCTCATTGCATCGAAAAAAACATCGTGGATCCCCTTTTGTTTGTATAGCTTTGATGCAAACAACAATTTAGTAAAATCTCTCTTTATTGTATAAAATCTTGTGAAACCTTATTCTCAACTGACCATATGCATTAGATTTTAAGATTTGCACTGAAACACAATGCATTCGTGGTTCTTAATCAAGTGGATTATATAAGGAAAAGTTCATTACGTTGTCTTATTTAATAAATAATATATTTATACTTGATCGCATAACTTATCTATGTAATCAAGATATACACGCGTACATCTCACAAAAAAAATATTTATAGGCTAGTAGCTGCTACCTGATATACGATCATGTGTAATAGCTCGTACCTTTTGTTTAAATAAATCAGACATACCTGATTGCAGATGCTAAACGCACCAGGCTTTAGTTGATCCTCGATGTGTTCCCTTATATATGCCGGCCATGTCCACGAACAAAACGTCTTCAACTTGCATATTGCTCCAAATCGTTGGTGTAGTTGAAGCGTGGTAGCCGGAGTCAACCCCGGTCATGTATGCCCCCAGGGAGACTCCACCGCCTAATTAAGCGCTGTCAATGCTGTGGCATGCGGCACAACATGTGCCGGCGTGATGGCAGTGCATGAGTCGGTGGTGTCAACCTGAAAGCCAAACATGAAAGCCAACGAAGGTAAGTCGGACGCCGGAGAAATCCTCTTGTCTGACGGAATATCACGATCACCACCGGTTCCATCCAGAGAAAATTGTCTGAGTGATAGTTCGTAATATACTTTCATTATGTAATAGATTTGGTTAACAAACCATATTATTCTCTCAATAAGGTAAATAAATATAGCAGAATATCAGCATATTAGATCATGCAGTAGCCCGTGGAAGAATTTTCCCTACCGAGTGTGTACCAGCAGTTTTTGGCAAGGTGATGACCCAAACCTGCTGTAGGTCGCCATGTTTCCCAGTGTCGGCTTTTCCTGATCAAATCAGCACACCGAGCTGACATGGGAGTGTGCAGAATATTGATTGTCTGAGATCTTGCCGACTTGACATCAGACGGGGATGCCGCGAACTACATGACGGCGAAGCAATTGGCGATATCCAGCTTGCATGAAGCTTTTTTTCCTTGAGCTGCAGTTTGCATAGGCTAATAGGAATCAATCGTAACCAAATCAGAAATAAAACGCCGGGACGCGTTGCCACCAGCCGAGCCATGAGAATCCATCATATTAACTCTTGCGATCTCACTCCGAGCTGCAATTGTTGCGCGATCGCAACAGGAGGAAGATTTCCATGTAGAACTCTGAACAATGTCAATCTGTCTAGGGTTTTCCGGCTGCATTGGAGAATTAGCAATTATTATGTCGCACGCATCTGGTAAGGGGTGAGTTTTTTTTAAACTCGGTAAGGGGTGAGTTAGATGCGGATCCTTTTGTATCAGCCGCAGGACTCTCCGAATCCTTCTTTTTAAATCTGAGCCGTACCTTTCTAGAGTTAAATCATGGTAAATCTGAGCCGTTCATTGTTTGTTGTCTTAATAATATAATAGATAGAGTAACAAGGGAAAAATAATGAATAGGTGAAAACCACGGATTCCTGTATACAACCTTATAGGTTGTGTTTGGTTGAGATCATTCCCACTTAATTAGTGCCTCTTTCGTATGTACCAACTAGAACGATACCCCGCGCGTTACGGTAGGTAATCAATTAAAAAAATCTAATTAAACATTTGAAACTTGAAGTTATTTATAGGAACATGTAAAATAGTTGATCATAGCAGCTGCGCTGATAAATTTAATATGTGTGTTTTACAATTTACAAATCGATCGTTATGGTCTAGACATGTACCTGATTGATATGGATAAGTGGAAACCAACGGGTTAAAAAAAGGATGACGTGGATAACTTGGATGAAGGTGCCACGCACGTATAATTTTTAGAAACTTTTTTGAGCGGTTACATATAGAAAAACACATAATCTCAAATAACAGTTTATCGATAATTGAAAAAAAGTTCACTTTATTGACGAAACTAATTCTGTTGTTCCACTTGCACATGATTTAAATGTGTAATTACATAGCGTGATGATATGATCCTATTAATAGAACGGTAAAAAAAGGATGCTATGGACAATTTGATGGCTAAAAGTAAAGATTGTTGGGGAACGGGTAGGCTACACTAGCGCAAATCAAACTTTTCTACCGCATCAACCAAGGAACTGCTGCAGTTATAGATCACGGGATTACCACTAGACGCGTTGTGCCGTGCCGAAGTCGGTGAAGCGAGTCGGGACAGGGTAGACGTACAATCCTCTCCGATCCAGTCGCTCCCACGAACAACTCCCACGAACAGCTCCTCTCGGCGGTTCGTCCAAGTGCTCCAAGCGTAGCACCTCTAGCGCGGGCGGCAGGGGCGTGGGGAGACGGTGGCTGGGTGGATGAGATGAGATATATATCCGACAGGAGTTTGAGGCACTTGACCATATATACTTTGTTGTTGTGATGGGGGACAAGCACAAATGTTTTACCATATTTTCTAGACAAGTTTTAAGAGCTGTTTCAATAAATTTGCAGGCCTAAAGCATGTTCAAATAAAATGTTATCACTCCTTTGTACTAACATTTTATACTTTTGTATAATTAAATTTATCAATCAATGACTTAACTGAATTTTAATACTGCAAGATATTAAGATACTAAACTATATGTATAAATTATCGTGCTTATCATTATAAACATGCATTTATTAAATTTACATTTATTTTGCAATGAAAGTTACATAGTTATCTCTTTATGTATAAATCATACCTCCACAGGTTAATTTTCCACTCAAATAAGTCGTATTTTATATATATGTAATGTGGTCGATTCATAACTATCTTGGAACAGATCTCTAATCCTTCTAACAAAGCAACTCCTTAGAATGAGTCATGTTACACTTGCTTAAAATGGAGGATACAAAGTACACACACATCCTCCTCTACCGCTAAATATCTTTATAAGAGAAAAAAGGGAATAGGTGAGAACCAAGGGATTCCTGTAGACAACCTTATAGGGTTGTGTTTGGTTGAGATCATTCCCACTTAATTAGTGCCTCTTTCGTACGTAGGTACAGGAAAAAAAATGCAGGATTGAATGTTATGTTGTGCCCACCACTACATGAATTAAAACACAAAAAAATCTTAGGGTTGCTTCGAAGATGCACAAGAAAAGCACATGAAGTTTGAGATTAATTATGTGCTACTTAATTAGACAAATATGTCGTTAGCTCATGATAATGAAATTCTATCCTTACTGGGATCGCATGGAAAATGAAACTTAATTAGATAAAGAGCCAGGGGAGATAGGGCTAGAAATTTAGCTGCAAGTCACAATGAATTCTTTTACCATGAAATTTGAGTTCATGCTTGGAATCCTCCAAACTTTGGAAGAAATGGAAGCACATAGACTGTGCTCTCCAGTCTCCAGCCACTGCAAAAACTCGGACGGTAATCCAGCTCTGATATTTGCTTTAGTAGTATGATCGATCGATGGATGTCGGGCAGTCAAAATCTTCTGCGGCCTTGTGTTTTTTCTGAAACAGGTTTTGTCCATCATGCAGGAAGCATGTTGTGAGTTGTGACAGCCACCGGTGATGCCCCCATGTTTGTTACCAAAATCACAATGGTCGTTGACTCACTGGAATCAGTGATCCAGTCACTGAGTTTTTTCCTCACATCTGATCAACTTGCACCTGCAATGATGCAAAATATTCTCTGTAGTAGCATTATTACATTTCGCAAACAGAAGATGAACCACTAAATCAAGATGCAAACTCCAGCTTAATTAAATGGAGCTCTTACTGTTGAGCAGTTTCCACTTAAAAGCGTCGAGCTGTTACGCGAGCTGGATTTACCATACCGCCATACACAGCAACATCTCGATCTGCAGCTCTGCACCTATATATATAAACTCCCGGTCGAAGAAGAGAAACTCCCATACATGATACATCCAAGAACCCGGACGTCGAACTCAGCACAGAACCGACTGAGAACAGCAACATGGGCCGCTTCCCCATTGCGGCGGCCTTCGTCCTGGCGTCCATACTGGCCATCTCGGCGGCGCACGCTGGCCGCGTCATAGACGAAGGGAGATGGCCGGAGTACGGAGTAGGGAGCAAGCTGGTGGGATCAAAGGGTGGCAAGTGGCCCTACGGCATCGGCTCTCTGGAGCTCGGCGTCAAGGAGGCCGCAGGCGGCCCTGCCGCCGCTGCCACCGTCACCAAGGAGCTGGAGCAGGGCTTCGCCTTTGTTCACCGGAAGATATGGGATCATCACGGCATCAACTGCTACAAGAAGGTGCCCATCACGAGGTTTTGACACCGGAACATGTCTCATGTGGCTCGATCGATCTTCTGGCGTGCTTACATAGCTAAGTGCATAAATTAAATAGATCAACAAAATGGAAAAAAGCAGGGTGATCTAATTACTGTAATTATCCGTTACCATGAATAAAAGCATGATCGTGTTCCACTACTGTTCCGGCCGCCGTGATCTGCCGCTTCCACCATTCAGGCTTGCCGCCTTCGATTCCAGACGACGTGTTGATGTATTTGCAGTGTCGGAGGTGTCACGCATTGAGCGAACACAGGCACACAGCCGGACAGGTTATTCTGCAGATCAGCAGTCGGCCGGGCAGGAGGTGTCAGGACTCCGGAGTGCACCAACAGGCTAACCACTAGCTAGCGCGATCGCCCAAGAACGGGTACGGGGAAGAGGGAGGTCTTTTATGTCGCTCGTTAGCGACACTTTAACGCAGCACCTCCTACAGCTTCCTCAAGTGGGCCGCGGCCCAATGATTTATGCGCGTGGAAAAACGTTTAGCTACTACGATTGTATGTGCGTTTTCCAAATCTGAAAGAAAATCCGAAAATAATGTAAAATTGAAACCATTTCTAAAATTGAAACCATTTTCAAAATGAAATCATTTTCAAAAATGAACATTTTTCAAATTTGGAACCATTTACAAATTAGAACCATTTTAAAAAATTGAACATTTTCAAAAAGTTAAACAATTTTCAAATTCAAAACCATTTCAAAAATGATAATTTTCAAAATCTGAACCATTTTTAAAATTGAAACCATTTTTAAATTCAAAACCATTTTCAAAATTGGAACTATTTTTAAAGTTGGAACCATTTTAAAAAATGAACATTTTTTAAATTTGGAACCATTTTAAAAATGAACAATTTTCAAATTTGGAACCATTTTTAATTTGGAACCATTCTTAAATTTGAAACCATTTTCAAAATGGAACCATTTTCAAAAATTAAACAATTTTCAAAAAACATTTAATAAAGAATGAAAACCAATAATAAAGGAAAAAAGAAAACGAAAACAAAACAGAAAAGAAACAAAAAATAAAAAACAAAAACGAAAGAAAAAAAAGGATAGCCGCACGATGGGTCGGCCCGGCAGAAGCTCCCCGTTAGCAGCGCGGCCAATTCGCGCCACTAACGGGCGTCATATAGGATTTGCGCGGGGAAGGGAACCGTACGTTCTGAAATCTCGGCCCGTGGGCTGGTAGTGGGTAGAGGAGGAAGGAAGGAATGAAACGTTCCTGCGACAGGATGTTCTTCTTGCATGGCCCAGTGTTTTTAGCAGAGGTCGGCATAGAGCGGCAATATGGCCCCCGAGCGTTAACTAACATTTTATTTAATTTGAAATTATATGAATTTTCTCCCATACCTATATGTATATATTATGCATATTTTCTAATTTTCATTAAATAATATGCTATATTTTGTTCTACGCAAAAAATAGATCACATCTTATAAGGCATGTCTATTGAATTAGTACATACATACAAGGCAACTATATCTACTCACATGTTTATTCGGCATTTTTTAAGTTCTCAAAATCAGTTTTTTTTAGATAAGGGGCACCCGGGATCCAAATCGATTATTCAGAGGTCATTGTGAATTTTATTTTTATTTTATTTTGTAATATTAAAGAATATATCTATTCAGTGTGATTATACTAATAAATCATGAATATTGTAAAAATGTTCACATATGTCAAAATAAATTCTGATGTCGTATATGAATAAATGTGTCTATATAATGTCCATACGTATCCAAATAAAATGTTCATTAGTTCGAAAAATTGCTACTACATATAATAAAGCATGTTCATACCAAAAAAAGTTCATAGTCTATAAAAAAGTAAAAAAAGTATTTGATTACTAAAAAATGCATGTATTTTATAAAGGAAAATGAAAAAACAGAAAAATCATAGTCTATAAAAATGCAAAAAAAATTATTACTAAAATGCATGTATTTAGAAAAAGGAAATTAAAAAATAAAATAAAATAAAAGGGAAAATAAAGAAAGAAAACCAAACCAAAAGAAAAATGAGAACACCGCACAAAACTGGACCTTGGATCAAAGGAAGCCCGAAAAGAAGATAACAATAAACCATAGAAAATTACTGGAAAAAATGTTGTTGCATGGTAATAAGCTCCCGACTTTGCCAAGGGTGGTGAATAAGGTTTACCGTTTATGTGCGACCCACTTACTGGAGAAAGCGGCCTCATCTCTTTATGTCTAGGATTTGTGGATGTGGTAAATATTTATACAAACGAATGCATTTTTGTTTGGCTTATAGATCTTTGCATTTTAAGAGAACTCCCATGTTTCAAAATGAGATAAACTTACCTTGTAATTTTTATTGATACTCAGGTCATGTTTGTTTGGATTGGATGTGTTGTCAAAATTGTTATGCTGATAAATATTGTACGACAATTTGACTAACTATGTGGCTGTAACTGATGAAGTATTTGAAATACCCTTTTAGTTCAGAAAATGTGTTGTCTAAGCGAAGAAAATGTCTGAAATACTCATTTAATTTATAAAAGTGATAAAATGTTGAATTATTTCGAAATAACATATTGTTCTCATTTATTTGCATGAATACATACAAATATAGACAACCCATGTCTAGCATGACACATACCATACCAAGTTTTGGGAATCTCATTTATTATGTTTTACTCTTGTTCTATTCACTGGTAACCCCACCATAACAGTGACTTAGCTTTCTATCTATAGCGGGGTCCAAGGTAAAATAAATAATATTTGTACTGAATGTTTATACTTCATTACAGTTCAGACTACAATCTTAACTACTATATTTCTATGTCCTTAGTTGCTAAATATAAAATTTGATGTTATTTGTTTATACCGTTCTCACTTTTATCTCTCAGAAATACAGTCATGCTTTGCTAAATTTAAACCATGTTCGTAACTAAAATTTATGATTTTTATGAGCTAGAGTCCTTTCAACAAAATTAAAGCGTAAAAAATTAAAATAGAATAAAATGTCATAGCTTCGCCATGTTTTTTTTGAAACTTTACAAACTGTAATGCATACATATATATGTGTATGTATGTGTTTTCGCACATATTTTTGTATCCTGGAATATCTTAATGAACATCTTCAAAGCGTACATTCTAAAAAATTATAGCAGCTTCTAGTGCATGATTGCATAAAAAAATGTTTTTTTGGTTTGGTGCCCCACTTTGCTTAGTTCTTCTCAGTTTTGTCCCACTTTCTTAATTTTTTCACTTTTGCCCCACTTCGCTTCATAGAGCCTCACAAGTGGCCAAACAGGGTGTCTCCATCTGGTCAAACTCGTTGACCGCTACTGTGACTCGCTTCTGAATCACACTGTGTGGGACCATCACTGCGCTGACAGGTGAGACCCTGAACATGGTTTCTCTCGCCCGCCACCCCTAAAAAAAGGGGGTCCTACCATGCAATCGAAAAAAAACGAGTCAATCTTTATCTCTTCTCCAACGAAAATGTGGTGGAGTTTGGGCAAGCCGGAGAGACCGTTCTCGTCGCTGGCTGACACGCAAGATACTAGACTTATACGATGGACGCCTTTTACAAGTAGGAGCAGGAGGAGAGGGAGGCGAAGAACCGGTTCCGCAAGAAGCACGAGTTAAGATGTCGGTGTCCTCTGCCAGCCCTACATTTCTCTGTCACTAATGGAAACATATGGAGCAGTAGAGTGGCAGTAGTAGCAGTGTGATTGGATGTCAATACGACGCGTCACAATTGGGGGGGCGCATGCTTTCGCACCCGCGCTGCCACAGTATAGAGACGCTGTACCAGTCCACGATCCTTTCCGGCGAGAGGCCACCGATCGACGGCGCGCTAGCTACGTACGTGCATGCAGAGCCGGTGAATGCGGACACCCCGTCGTCGTCGTCGTCTTCGAGGCCTAGAACCGAAGGTGCCCTGCGCCGGCCGGCGATGGGTAGACGACGGTGCTATAGACATCTCCAGACGGCGAGGCCCTACCGGAGTACGTCCTTGGCGCGCCTAAGCATCTCCCGGCAGAAGAACGAAGAAAACGCTCACGTAAGAGTTCGACCTTGCATGGATCTCTCCGTCTCTGCATGATTGTGGAATCATGGTCCACATCGGATACCAAAGAACAAAGAGCGGACACCCCGTCATCGTCGTCGTCGTCGAGGCCTAGAACCGAAGGTGCCCTGCGCCGGCCGGCGATGGGTAGACGACGGTGCTATAGCCTATAGACATCTCCAGACGGCGATGCCCTACCGGAGTACTTGGCGCCGCTAAGCATCTCCCGGCAGAATGAAGAAAACGTTCACGTAAGCGCGCGACCTTGCATATGGAGGAAATTGTCATCGCTCTCTCGGTCTGCATGATTGTGGAATTATGGTCCACATCGGATACAGCAAATGTGCACATACTATGCATGCTTGCTTGCACGAGTGGTATGGATGCATTTCTGCAGGATAGCCGTCACTGCCTGATCGATTCCGAGCTCCATGATACTACTAACTTCACGTATTTGAACCGACTGGCCACGTTGAGATTATGCCCTCCTGCAGTGAGGGTCGGCTGTTTGGCATAATTAACTTGCCGTGGGCTTCACGAGCCCATTGCGAGGATGGCTTTTTAGGTGGTTATTCTTCGGTTAAGTCGGAGTCGTTGGCTCACATAAGAGTGATGATGACAACATTGGTGAGCAATCTCGATGATTGTCTTCGCTTCGACGTAGTGTGCGCAGTTTGTGTTGGTAACCAGGTTGGTCGTGTGTGCTTGAGACGGCCGTGTTTCATGACGGTCAGCGGGATTGTTTGTATCGGTTTTAAGACGAATTCCCGCTAAATAACCGGTCAATTCTCTTCTTCATTTTGAAATAAAATAAATGAGACAATATTGCCCCTTTTGTTAAGAGAAAAACTGAATTATTCTGCTCGAGCTGATCATGGCACGTAGCTAGCTAGTCGGCAAGGATAAATGTGTGCGAATCTATTGCTCCCCATGGTCGATCACTATGAATTTCCTCGCTCGGGGCTTAGGAACATGCATGGTGTAATGCGCTAAGGCACAAAAGATTCATCAGTTGTTGTAGTAACATGTCCATTGGATTTTCTCTCTTATTGAAGTAGCCAGCCACTTATCCGCCGGACACTCCACTTCCCAATGATGAACTCAACTGTTCTAGCAGTGCATTCTAGATACACGTAACCATTTTTTTTTTGAACAGAACACGTAACCATTTGGAGCACAGGAGCAGAACCAACGAACCATTAAACTAACAAAATCGTTGCATAGAGACTGCACATAATTAAATGGTAGCTGCATGATACCCTATCATACCTCGCCAAAATTTGCGTTCCCTCCAGTACACGACACATTGTCCAGCACCACGCAGAGCCGAAGCAGAGGACGAGGCCCATGCCGCTGGCTTAGCGTGCAGGGGCTTGTCCGAACAGAGACTCGGCAACCACCGAATGCATGGGCACGGGCCATGCAGGTTAAATAGCGAATTGCGCGCCAATGCCGGAGCCAAGTCTCCCGATACGACGCTGGCCGCCGTCGTACATCGTCCTCGTCGCCGGGGCTCGTCGTACGTACCTAGCGCGATGTTGTCATGGCTGGCACTGGTCTTGGTCGCGCTTTGCGCGTGGCCTGCCACGTGGGCTGATACCGCGCCGGCCGCGTCCTTCATTGTGCACATGGACAAGTCGGCCATGCCGACGGGGTTCTCGAGCCACCAGAGCTGGTACGAGTCCACGCTCGCCGCGGCCGCCCCGGGTGCGGACATGTTCTACGTCTATGACCACGCCATGCACGGCTTCGCGGCGCGGCTCTCCACAGAGGAGCTCGACATGCTCCGGCGCTCTCAGGGATTCGTATCGAGCTACAGCGACGACGCGAGGGTGGTGCGCGACACCACGCACACGCCCGAGTTCCTCGGCCTCAGCGCGGCCGGCGGTCTGTGGGAGGCGTCCGAGTACGGGGAGGACGTGATCGTCGGCATGGTGGACAGCGGCGTGTGGCCCGAGAGCGCGAGCTTCCGCGACGACGGGCTCCCACCAGTTCCGGCGCGGTGGAAGGGCTTCTGCGAGTCCGGCACGGCCTTCGACGCCGCCAAGGTGTGCAATCGGAAGCTCGTCGGCGCGCGTAAATTCAACAAGGGCGTATTCGCCAACTCAAACGTCACCATCGCCGTCAACTCTCCTCGTGACACCGACGGCCACGGCACGCACACGTCGTCCACGGCTGCCGGATCGCCCGTGACCGGCGCTTCATTCTTCGGCTACGCGGGAGGCACCGCCCGGGGAATGGCGCCGCGCGCCAGGGTCGCGATGTACAAGGCCCTGTGGGATGAAGGCACGTACGCGTCTGACATACTCGCCGCCATAGATCAGGCCATTGCCGACGGCGTCGACGTGCTATCCCTCTCGCTTGGCCTGAACGGCCAGCCGTTGTACAAAGACCCCATCGCCATCGGCGCGTTCGCGGCGATGCGGCGTGGCGTGTTCGTGTCGACCTCGGCCGGAAACGACGGCCCCGACCTCGGGTTCGTCCACAACGGCACGCCGTGGGTGCTCACCGTCGCCTCGGGAACGGTGGATCGGGAGTTCTCCGGCGTCGTCACGCTCGGAGACGGCACGACGGTCATTGGCGAGTCGTTGTATCCAGGAACCCCGAGCAGCATTGGGAACGCCGGGATCGTGTTCCTCGGCGCCTGCGAGAACTCTACCGCGCTCTCCAAGAACCGTGACAAGGTCGTGCTCTGCGACGCCACGTCCACTGACTCCCTCGGCTCCGCCTTATACGAGGCGCAACAGGCAAAGGTGCTGGCCGGGCTGTTCTTGACGAAGGACCCGTTCAGGGAGCTCTCGGAGCACTTCGAGTTCCCGGGCGTGATCGTGAGCCCGCAGGACGCCCCCGCACTGATGCACTATATCCAGAGGAGCCGCACGCCCAAGGCTTCGATCAAGTTCCAGGTCCCCGTCGTGAACACGACGCCGGCACCGCTGGTGGCGGCCTACTCGTCGCGCGGCCCGTCGGCGAGTTGCCCGACGGTGCTCAAGCCGGACGTGCTTGCGCCGGGCTCGCTCATCCTCGCCTCGTGGCCAGAGAACGTCAGCATCCAGAACGTTGGGCAGCAGTCGCTCTACGACAAGTTCAACATCATCTCCGGAACGTCCATGTCGTGCCCGCACGCGTCAGGGGTCGCGGCGCTGCTGAGGGCCGTGCACCCAGAGTGGAGCCCCGCAATGGTGCGGTCGGCGATGATGACGACGGCTAGCGCGTCCGACAACACATTAGCTCCCATCAAGGACGTGAACGGAAACGGGCTCGCGACGCCGCTGGCGATCGGTTCCGGCCACATAGACCCGAATCGCGCCGTGGACCCGGGCCTGGTCTACGACGCCGGGCCGGGAGACTACGTCAGGCTCATGTGCGCCATGAACTACACCAAGGCGCAGATCAAGACCGTGGCGCAGTCTTCGGCGCCCGTGGACTGCGCCGGCGCGTCGCTCGACCTCAACTATCCGTCCTTCATCGTGTTCTTCGACCCGGACGGCGCTACCGGCGAGAGGAAGTTCGCTAGGGAGGCTACAAACGTCGGCGACGGCCCGGCGAGCTACAGCGCCAAGGTGAAAGGCCTCAAAGGGCTGACTGTGAGCGTCGTGCCGAACAGGTTGGTGTTCGGCAGGAAGCACGAGAAGCAGAGGTACACGATTGTGATCCGGGGGCGGTTGAAGAACAAGGCCCCCGACGCCGACGTGGTGCTACATGGGTCGTTAACGTGGGTCGACGACGCCGGCAAGCACACTGTGAGGAGCCCGATCGTGGCGACGACCACGAGCTCCGCTCAGGTATAGGACTTTTACTGCACAGTGTATTACGTCCATCAATTTGCTAAAGCAACGATAACCATGGCCCCATGACCAATACGCCATACTTGGTTTAGAACTTTAGATATTGAATTGTTCTAGACAAATTGAAATGCTTTAAGCGAGTTTTCTCCTAGCTTAGCTCTAAGGTGCGTGATAATGCACGTGTTAATTGGTTCACCCAACTATCTTACTCCCTTTGGTATAGTTCACAGCCCGTGCAAGCAGTTTACGAAAAATTTCGACATATGTAACAAAATTTATACCATTGGAGTTATATTCAAATTTTTTTTGAAGTACATTTTAGATTTTATTGAAAAAATTAATGTAAAATGTGATTTTTAAACTACGTGCATGCACGTAAACTGTACGGAAGGAGTATCATAATCACCTTGTGTCGCCCACCTCTGACAAACTACTCCCTCTGTCCGAAAATAAGTGTCTCAAGTTTGCCAAAAAATGAATGTATCTATACATGAAACATGTCTAGATACATCAACTTTTTGACAAACTTGAGACACTTATTTTGGAACGGAGGAGTTTTTTTTAAGATTCTGACAAACTAGTTGTGTGTGTGTGTGTGTGTGGGGGGGGGGGGGGGGGGGGGGGGTCGTAGTCAGCCGTGGCACCAGTAGGGCCCTCCCTTCCATGCATTGTCGCCGCTGCAGGGAAGGTTGCTGGCGGGGCAGTGCTGTGGCAAGTACTCAATGAGGAGCCCGGTCGCGGTGATGGTGACGAGCTCCGTTCATCTACATGACAACTCCACGTTGTATGATGCCCATCAGTTTGTCGAAGCAATGCATGTTTTAGATATTGAAATGTTGTATAAAAGTTGTGGTACTTTAATTTTAAAAAATTCTCGTAGCTTAGCTCTAGGCTGTATGATAATGCACGTGTCTTATTGTTCATGCGAGTATTTTCATTTCCTTTCAGAATGCATGTGACGGTAACGGGGAATGATTTTTTTGTCCATTTGGTGCAATCATTTGTTAGGTTAGACTCGATCACAACCCGTGAGCGCCAAATGATTAGTAGGCTTAAAGGAGGTCGTTGCTCATAGTAATATCGTCTCCTCGTTAGAAAGCTGTCATAGACTTGGTCGCTGCTCATAGTGACAATGCAACTCATTGCAACGGAAAACCAAAGTCAGAGAATTCCTAGACTAACATTTTGCAAATATACATTTTTTCTTTGAACAGGCGAGGCAAAATCTAGCCTCCACTGTAAAACACACATAGCACAAGAGCTGAAACATACTTAATCTCAAAACAAAACAAAAAAGAGAACTGAAACATGCATACTTAGAACATGATGAGATACAAGATCAAAACAACACTAACCCCGTGTGTCGGGGATGTAACCCGGGTACCCCAAAGTTATTGGTTTTATGGAGTTGGTAGAGGAAATAGCAAAGAAATAATTGTGAGATAAAGAAAAAGGAGAAAAGAGTGTTCTGGGCCGAGTTTGTGAGTGCCCAGGCCGACATACCTAGTGTTGGGCCGAGCCAGCCTCGGCAGACCGAATCTCCTGCCTCGGCAGGCCGAATCTTCAGTCTCGGGCAGGCCGAGCTTGGCTAGCCTCGGGCAGGCCGAGCTTGCCCAGCAGGCCGAGATGGCCTGGCCCCGGATCGGGCCGATTGCTTCAGCCTTGGTGGGCCGAAGTTCCTAGCCTCGGACAGGCTGAACTCCCTCCAGTCTCGGGCCAAGGCGAGCTCCCCCAGCCTCGACAGGCCGGGTGGCCGCAGCCTCGGTGGGCCGTGTGGCCGCAGCCTCGGCGGGCCGGGTTGCCGCAGCCTCGGCGGGCCAAGTCGCCAGCAGGCCGAGGAAGCTCCAGCCTCGAGCGGGCCGGCCTTGGCTGCACTTCGGAGCAGGCCACCGCCTCCTTATCTCGGTTGGACCGAGACATTGCTACGCCAGCTTCGTTCCTCCGTCGACCGGAGTATCCTATCGATCATGACCAAGACCAGGCGCCAGGAGCGCTCCAGCAACGTCCCCTCGCCTCAGTAGCAACATTGATCAAGCAGCCCCATCAACCGAGATTACCTGATCTAGAAATCAGACGCTAGAGGACAAGACGAAGGACAAGCAGGACATGCCAAGCCCATCCCCGTGATGCAAGCTCAGTGCCAGCGAGGTGACAAGAGTACAGCTACATGACGCCGAAATAGTGCTGATAAGACCCAGTAGTCAAATCATAAACAATGTATGTGTAGTGACATGTGGGCCATCCCTTGTCCCCTGGGCTCCCTCTTTATAAGGAGCACCAGGGGAGCGCTCCAAGAGAGGCCCCGGGGGGCTCTTTTCTTCTTCTTATTGCTCATGAGAGCACACTTCTTCCTTCAGCTAGAGAGCCTCTTACAGGCGGCATATACACAGCTCAAGGAGCATTTGTACAGATCATATATAGAGGAAAAAATACACAGAGTAGGGTGATGCGTGTAAAATGCATACATGAACTTTGCACTATATTACTTATATTCCAATCACATCTGCATTATATAAGGGTTATATCACTGTTATATAATGATTTTTGGGAATATTATATTTATTTCCTATTTTTATGGAATTAACCTTGCGCAGTCAGAAAAGCCTATTTTTTCCTTTTAAGTTTCAGGGACCCAAATGTCGTCAAAATCACCTGCAAATCTACGAGCATCATTTTTTGGAAGGAACAAGACTTGGGGGCGAAGGAAGCGAACAAGCGGAGCCTCGAGGCCCAAAAGAGGGGGGCCCACGCGGCCTCTGTACCTGGCCGCGTGGGGCCCACCAATTTGGCCCTCGACGCTCCGTTGCCGTCGATCTTTTCTCCACCGACATCGTCTTGACCTAAAATCGACTATAAAAATTGCCCCCCGACGTTCTCTGGAACAAGCGCCGCCGAAACACAGAAACACCAAAAGAGAGATCTGGAACTGCAGATTGGAGGGGGAAAACTCCGGCGGGGCGCTGCCGGCTTGGTCTCCATCTTCTCCATCGACATGTCCACCGTCTCCATGATGAAGAGGGAGTAGTCCACCTCTGGACTATGGGTTTGTAGAAGTAACTTATGTATCTCTCCTCTCATTGAGCTTCACTAATTAGTACTGTATGAGCTGCTGAACATGATTACGGTCATCGTTGTAATTCCTATGTGGTGGATCTTTTTATGAGTTTGACGAGGGGTCACCTCGGCAAGTCCCAGGGTCGAGTACCCCAGGTTGATTGAGAGGGAGAGACAGGGCGCGCTGGTAGTTCCGTCGGCTGACAAGCAAGGATTTACCCAGGTTCGGCCCCTCATTGTGAGGTAAAGACCTACATCCTGTTTGTTTGATCTGTATAGATGTATAATGATGTTACATGGTGGCCGCAAGGGCGATGAGGTGAGACGTGGTCTCGCTATGCTATGCATGTATGATGTGCCGTATGGCTCTAGTTGTAGCCGTATGTGGATCTGTCTACGGCGTGCCCCTGCTGGCTTTATAAAGGGAGCTAGGTAGGGTTTACAAAGAGTCCTCAAAGACTACATCTTGGAGTCATTTCCTTGTACTGCAAGTCGTGGCTTGTTGGGCTTCATGGACCACTAAGTGTTGGGCCGCATCGGGTACGCCAACGGTGGGTTGCTCGGAGGGTATGCCCACGTCAGGAGCCCCGAGTGTCTGGTCGATACGAAGAATCGGGCAGAGACTCAAAGAAGCATGTCGTGTAGGCGTAGTCGATGCGTCGGGTATATGTTGATGATCATGTTGATGCTTCGAGAGTAAAATCCTCTTTGAGAAATCCAGAGTAGGTGTAAGAAATCCAATATTAATAAACCAGATGCGGGCGTAAGGAAACCCGACTTTGATAAATCCGGTGCGTGCTATAGAGAAACCCGACTTTGATAAATCCTGTGCGGGCTAAAAAGAGAACCCGACTTTGATAAATCCGGTGTAGGCTATAGAGAACCCGACTTTGATAAATCCGGTGCAGGCTGTAGAAAAACCGATTTTGATAAATCCGGTGCAGGCTGTAGAGAACCCGACTTTGAGAATTATGTAGCACGTGAGCCGGTGGCGAGTGCCCTCCCTATGGGAGTAGTCAATGAAATTTGAGTTGTCCAAGGAGATGCTCAACTTGGACACGCACCCGATGGGAGTAGCCCCCGAGTGTCTGGTCGATTCGTAGAATCGGGCAGAGACTAATAGCCGAAAATGTATCGGGTGTTGATGCATGTAAAATACATACATGAACTTTGCACTATATCACTTATATTCTAATCATATTTGCATCATATAAGGGTTATACCACTATTATTTAATGATTTTAGGAAATAAAATAATTGTTTCCTATTTTTATGGAATTAACTCTGCGCAGGCAGAAAACCCTATTTTTTTCCTTTTAAGTTTCAGGGACCCAAACGACGTCCAAATAATTTGGAAAAATACAGGCATCATTATTTTGGAAGGAGGAAGACTTGGGAGCGAAGGAAGCAAGCAAACGGAGGCTGGAGGGCCAAAAGAGGGTGGCCCACGCGGCCACTGTACATGGCCGCGGGGGGCCCACCAACTTGGGCCTCGGGGCTCCGCAGCCGTCGATCTTTTCTCCACCACCTTCGTCTTGACCTAAACATGCCTATAAAAGAAGTCCCACGGCGTTCTCGAAAACAAGCGCCGCCATATCACAGAAACACGAAAACGAAGATCTAGAGCTGCAGATTGGAGGGGGAAAACTCTGGCGGGGCGCTGCCGGCGGGGTCTCCACCCTCTCCATCGACATCTCCACCATCTCCATGATGAAGAGGGAGTAGTCCACCTCTGGACTATGGGTTTGTGGAAGTAACTTATGTATCTCTCCTCTCTTTGAGCTTCACTAATTAGTACCGTATGAGCTGCTGAACATGATTACGGCCATATATGTAATTCCTATGTGGTGGATCTTTTTGTGAGTTAATATATGTTGAGATTGCAAATGTTTGTTTCAGTTATGAATATAGATGCATATTATGTACCCGTTCTTATCTACTTGTTATGATCAAGCATGTTTATGAGGGCGTGTGTGGGGTGATGTGTGCATTAGTTGGAGTAACGGGGGGTGGTGAGTGCGGTAAGTTGACAACTGTAATATCGCGATCCACTTGGGTGTTTTACCTTACTTTGTTGCCTCACTAGGGATAAACAAAAATACCATGCTACAAGGGTTGAGGGTGACCAAGCTTCTTCCTGTGACTAGATCTAGCATGTTCTTATTTTCACTTCATGTCATGATACTTAAAGCTATACTCTGAGTTATCTTAATTACTAAGCTGTTATGATTTGGTTCGCATCTTGGTGGAGTATAAGTGAGATTAATAACCAAAAGATCTCTATGTTAGGACGTGATGCCCATATAATTAGTAACTTGATATCAAACTTTGTGTTGCAATCTCATATGTCAACTCTATGTGTCCATTGTCTGCCACACCATTAAAAGAGAGAGTGCATTTGTGAAACCATGAACCCCGGTCCATTTTTAATCATAAGAAACACCTTTCCAACAACTTTTACCACTTTTCGATTTTCTGCAATTATTAAATCCGAAAATACAAAAACACTTTTCCATCTTGCATTCATCATAAAAAACCCAAAAAATATCATTTATCATTGTTATCATCATCCTTGCACATTCATTCACCACCATTGCATATTTATTTCTTGTTTGCATTGCATAATTATCTTGATATCATTCATACACCTTGTGCTTGACAACCACAGGTGAGGTTGAGGACCAAAACAATTAACCTTGTTTTGTAGGTGACCAAAAGAAGGATAGGAAGATAAATCTTTCACTACTGATTCCCGAGAGTTCGATATTAAACCCTCGAGTCACCCTCGTGGGGAAAACACATCTTCCACTTACTACATACTCTGCACTTGGAGGCTCAACCTAACCCGTATACTTTTCATTTCAGGTAGCTACTGAAGGCTATCACTTCTACGGGTATCAAGACTGTTTTCTGGCGCCGTTGCCGGGGAATCATAGCTGAAAAGATTTATCCAAGGAGCTCCTGCACTAGTCCTGTTTTCTCGCGCCGGATTCATCACAACAAAGTCAACTTCATCACCAACTTGTGTTAACACCTAAGCTTGGGGAGGTTGCACCTACGTGAGCATCATCTTATCCATCTTTACCTTCAAAGCAAAATTATTTGTTTTGTCATTGTCTTGCATTGTCTTGCATTTGTAATTCGGTTTGCATTTGTGAGACTCATTTTATTTTCAGTTTTGCATATAAAATAAAAAAATAAAAAAAAACTTGCTAAAATGGGAGAAAGAACTAAATTGTGTGACTACACAAACACTCCTAATGATCAATTCATTTCTAAAGCTATTGCCACACCTAAGATTACAGCTGATAGCTATGAAGTAAGTCCTAGTTTGTTGAACTTGATAACTAGGGAACAATTTGGTGGTAGTGCTATGGAGGATGCCTCTATGCATCTTCATGATTTTGTTGAAATATGTGACATGCAAAAGTTTAAGAATGTTGAAAGTGATATCCTAAAATTGAAGCTATTTCCTTTTTCACTTAGAGAGAAAGCTAAAGAATGGTTGCATTCATTGCCATACGGTAGTATTAATTCATGGGATGATCTTAAAGAAGCTTTTATTAAGAAATACTATCCTCCTGTTAAAATTTTGCAAAATAGAAACAACATCCTTTCTTTTAGGCAAAATGAAAATGAAGATGTTGCTATGGCTTGGGATAGGATCAAACTTATGCTTCGAACTTGTCCTTCACATGGGGTTAATGAATGGACCATATTACGCTCTTTCTACAATGGTTTAAACTACATGTCTAGAAACATACTTGATTCTGCTGCTGGAGGTGCTTTTATGAGTAAAACTATAGTTGAAGCTAAAAATATATTGGAAAGCATTTTGCAAAACTATACACTAGTACAGAACGACACATCGGATACCCCTCTATGGCAACGGCAAGAGTTAGGCGACGGAAAAATGAGCTCCGCGCGCTTCCGCGAGTGTGCGCGCGTCGATGGGCCCGACACAATGGTAACGGAGGCTGAAAAGATCTCCGTTGCCTATATATAGGCAACGGAGGAAAGAATATCTCCGTTGTTGATATGTCCACATCAGAAACGGAGATCGGTCTATCTCCGTTTCCCATGTGAAGGCACATTAAGCGGTGCCGGTATTAATATCTCCCACTCCAGTACTGTATCTCACTCTCACTCTCAGTCTCACTCTCCCCAGTTCCTAACCCTAGCCGCACACGCTCTCCTCCTACTTCACCCATCAATGGCGAACCCCTCCGGCGCC
Organism: Poa pratensis; assembly: GCA_947311845.1. Lineage (NCBI taxonomy): Eukaryota > Viridiplantae > Streptophyta > Magnoliopsida > Poales > Poaceae > Poa > Poa pratensis. The sequence goes on along the minus strand of CAMZMU010000074.1, from coordinate 106,766,241 downwards.
GACGGAAGTCAGGATGGAGCATCTTCCTCCTCCCACCCTCCGAGGCGCAGCCCGGATCTCCCCTACAACCGGGGCGAGATCCCCGGCGACTGTGGTCGCGAGTTCATTCTGAGCCGTCAAATCCCATCCGGATCCACGGCGGCGGCGGCCACCGACGCCCGGATCTCGTCTGGAGGTCGGCCTCCTCCTCTCTCGCGCCTCCTTTGAGCGCGAGCGCGCCGAGGGTGTCATTCGGGCATCTGCGATGCAGAGAGCTATCCGCATCTCCGCCGCCGAGCACGTGATAGAAGCCGCCGAGGAGGCGTTGTTCCAGACGTGGCTCCGGGCGGCCATAGACCGCTCTCTTCTCCCTGGCCAGGGCCCTGGGCCAGATGCGGCGGCAGCAGCGGTGGCGGCGGCGGAGGAGGAGGAGGATGAGGAGGAGGAGGAGGACGCTCCGGTGTTCGAGCAGGATGAGGTCTCCTCTGACGTCTCCTCTGGCAGTGGCTCCGGCGCCGACGCCGACGCCTGGGACGCAATCCGCGACGGAAAGCGACCCCGCCTCGCCTAAGGTAAATGACCGCTCTGTTAGCTACTTATTTAGCTCGGTTTGCTCTGTTAGTTAGCTCTGTTCAGCTATGTATTTGCTATGTTAGCTACTTATTTAGCTCGGTTTGATTTGTTTAGCTATGTATTTGCTATGTTAGCTACTTATTTAGCTCAGTTTGCTCTGTTAGTTAGCTCTATTCAGCTATGTATTTGCTATGTTAGCTACTTACTTAGCTCAGTTTGCTCTGTTAGTTAGCTCTGTTCAGCTATGTATTTGCTATGTTAGCTACTTATTTAGCTCGGTTTGCTTTGTTTTGCTATGTATTTGCTATGTTAGCTACTTATTTAGCTCAGTTTGCTCTGTTAGTTAGCTCTGTTCAGCTATGTATTTGCTATGTTAGCTACTTATTTAGCTCGGTTTGCTTTGTTTAGCTTTGTATTTGCTATGTTAGCTACTTATTTAGCTCAGTTTGCTCTGTTAGTTAGCTCTGTTCAGCTATGTATTTGCTATGTTAGCTACTTATTTAGCTCGGTTTGCTTTGTTTAACTATGCATTTGCTATGTTAGCTACTTATTTAGCTCAGTTTGCTCTGTTAGTTAGCTCTGTTCAGCTATGTTAGCTACTTATTTAGCTCGGTTTGATTTGTTTAGCTATGTATTTGCTATGTTAGCTACTTATTTAGCTCGGGTTTGCTCTGTTAGTTAGCTCTGTTCAACTATGTATTTGCTATGTTACCTACTTATTTAGCTTGGTTTGCTCTGTTAGTTAGCTCTTCAGCTATGTATTTAGCTCGGTTTGCTTTGTTTACTGCTTATTGGCTCTGTTTATTAGCTTTGTTTGCTGTTTTTAACAAAGAATATTCGTTGTTTCAAGGGCTTGGTGGATGCTTGGTGACGATGCTGCTGCCGTGAAGACCTAGGAGCTGGGCTCCATACACGGTGCCGTCACCAGGAGCAGTACATTTTGCGCAGCAGGAAAGACAGTAGATGTTCATCTGGCGGCCGTGAAGACATAGGAGCAGAGCTCCAGCCACGCGCACTGATGAACTTTTGTAAAGCAGGGCGTACAGGAATACGGTGACGACCGGGCGGCCGTCTAGTCGCATGGAGCGGGGCTCCATCGACGGCACAGCCCGTCACCGTGTTTTTTTTGTTTTCCTGTAACCCTTATTAGAAACGGTTATTAGCAAAACTCCGTGTCTAATGTTAAATACATCAGAAACGGTTTATTTCCTCCGTTGCCATTGTGAGGCTTCACATCAGTGACAGAGGCGGGGACACGGACCCTTTCTCCGTTGCCGAAGGGGTTTTTGGCCCGTTTCCGATGTGTCGTTCTGTACTAGTGATAGTCAATGGCATACTGATAGGGCACCCAATCCTACTAAGAAAGTGAATTCTATTGAGGAAGCTTATGATTTGTCATCTAAGATGGATACTATTCTTGCTTTGCTTAATAAACCTAGTGTTGAAAATGTTCCTTTGCAAGAACTAGTTGGTAATAATTCTGAAAATATTGATGTCAACTTCATTAGGAACTATGGTAATAATGGGTATGGTAACAACAATTATAACTCTTATAATAAACCCCCATATGTGCCAAATAAATATGCTTCTAGTGGTAATGTTTCTAGTGATTTGGAAAACACCATTAGATCTTTTATATCTACTCAAAAGAGCTTAATAAGGAATTTATCTCTAAGTTTGAAAAACAAGATGCTTTGTTTGAAAGGGTAGATCAGCTTGCTAAGGAAGTCTCATCATTAAAGAGCATCATTACAGCCCAAAAACATGAGGAAACAATTAAATATTGCCAAGAGTTATCAATAAGTCTTGGGAACACATTCATGAGCAAGAAGAGTTGCTAAAGAATCTATTGGGGTAATGAAAGAGAGAGAAGTTGAGGAAGTTAAAATGCTTAGTGAAGTCAAGGATCCTTTGCTTGACTTAGAAAATTGTAGCTTGCATGAATTAATCTCTATCTTACAAAAATTTGCAAGTGATCCTTCCATCAACACTAACCAAGCTGGTTTTGGTTCTATATTGCTAATCATGTCTTGAAAGAAAAATTGCTAGGTACAACCAAGAGGCTATGATACCACCTAAGCTTGGGGATATATGGATTCCAAGGTACTAGTAACTATTGGAAAAGAGACACACCATGCCATACTTGATCTAGGATCTAGTGTCTCTGTTTTATCTAAAGAACTATATGAAGTGCTTGAATTGAAAAATCTTGAAAAATGCTCTATTGAACTTGCACTTGCTGATGATTCATTAAACATGCTTTAGGGAAAGTAAGTGATGTTATGGTAGAGTTACATATGACTTTTGTGCCTGTGGATTTTCTAATCATGGACATGGGGAATAAAACCTCTAGTCCTATTATTCTTGGAAGACCTTTTCTTCGTACTACAGGTGCTATCATTGATTCAAAGGAAGGGAATGAAGTTTCAGTTTCCACACAAGAAGTGCATGGAACACTTCCAAGGAAGAGGGAACATCAAAGTTCAAGCTCCCTCATGAGCTTCATCTTCAATAAACAACAAGTAAGAAGCCTAGCTATATGGCTATAAAGAAAGCGCTTTGCGGGAGGCAACCCGGTTATTTTTATGTGTGATTTTCTTTGTGTCCTCTTGCTGTACAAGAGTTTGTTTTTAGTTTAGTTTCTGGAGTTTTTAATAAAGTGCCAAGTTTTACCCTTTTGGTTTGAAAAGTTGCTTATAGCGTTCGGAGATTTTATTCCTGCACGAATCAGTGCACGGTATGATTTTTAATTCTTATTCTGTAACTCCGAATGAGCTCATATTTGAACTGTAGTTGCAACTTTTCATCCTCTGTATGCATGAATTTTTCGGAATTTTTAGGCAAAGTTTGGTAGGGTAGAAAAATACGTTTTGCTGCTGCTGTTTTTCTGGACAGATTCTGTCCCATTTTGTTTGATGCATGTTTGACTTTTAATTGAATCTTTTTGATCCAATTGAGTTTATGAGTAGGCATACAACATTATATACTTTCTGGACATTCATATGATTTTTGTTTAAGGATTATATGCAGCAAGAAACCTATTTGTTTATCACTACTAATGCACCCCACAGAAAAAAATGGGAGAAACGGTGTTTTGAAGTTTTTTCACAGGGATTGGAGGAGATGCACCAAGAGCTATCCAAGGATGGTGAAGACCATAAGCTTGGGGATGTGAAGACAACCCCACTGGACCTACACACTCTCGGTTTGCACACGTCTAACTTCTGTTTTTCGATCGAAACACTTTATCGCATAAACTTGGAGCGTCTTTTTGTTTGTTTTTGTTTGTTTGATTTTTGAGACCACACTATCATTTATATGAGAGAGCTACTGGAAATATGGGTTGAAATATGTTGGATGCTTTTATAAGATTGGGAAAAGGGATGTTTGAGTTGATTTTTAATGATACATATAGTTGCATGATTCATGAGCTTGTTTATGAGTAATATTTGCAAATCTTTATCAAGAGCTATCACTTATTCATGTTTTGATGCTGAGTTATTTTACTTGTTTAACATGGATTAGTTAGTTCTATGGACACTCATGCATGCATCTAGATGGTCAACTTTCTCCCTTTGCTAGCCCAAACATTCCAACAAGCAAAAACTTGTTTCCAACACCTTCAACCAAAGTTATTCCAGTGAGTCCACCATATCTACCTATTGGCTTTATGCTATTCCGAGTATGTATATCATGATATTTGTGTTATCTATACCTCTGAATGAAAATGTTTATGTTATTGATTGTGATGGGAAAAGTTGGTTATATAGCTCTCACGAACTTGATGCACAACTTTATTTTTATTGCATAAATAAAACATGACCCATTGTGATTAATTATGATGCTAGTGGCTTGATAAATGCCAGGTTGGGAGTTAGCCCATATGTGCTGTCACATGCAAAGCTTTCAACATGCTCTTCATCTCATTTAGTTGATATCATGTACTTTTGTTTATGGATGCCTATCATGGTGAAATGAGGTGGAAATGAAGTAGTTTAAATGAGTTTGTATAAATGGTTAGAGAGACGCCTGGGCCGCTAATCTAAGCCATGCATCATTCATGGTGGAAATTTACTTACATGCTATGGTGAACCGTCTGTGATGCACCTTATAATAAAAAGCTATTCCAATGGTAAATAAAAAGGGTGTTGAGGTTGTTCATCTTGTTTGTTTGTCTTGTCATTTTGATATGGGCTTGTTCCATATCCTGAGACAAGAGGTACCAGTTGGATATATGCCCAAAAGGCAATGTATTTATACATATGTATATCTGATTCATACATTATTGATTCGTATTCTCTATGCTATAACTGCAGTGATTTCGAAATGCGTGATTTAGGGAAAAGCTCACCTGCACGTGTAGAGAATATGAATACGTAAAAAGTACCCTAGTTCTTTTATGGACTAATTCTTTATGCTAGATGACGCGGCTTTTCCTAGTCATGGACATAGAGTTTATGTCAGCATCAAGGATGGCATATTATTGGACTATAATATGGCTGGGTCACCCAAGTGTTGGTATGCTAAGAGATTCTGTTAAATAGTCTTTTTGTCCTTAGCTTTATCACGTAAAGGTTGTTGTATAACATGTCCTTGTAACCATGAGGTTATTGGGGTCATGCATATTGGAGGAGTTGCTTTGGTGATGTCAACCGTCACGGTCGTAACAGGGTGACCATAAAGGCAGTTGTTGGGTGGCTTCAAAGGTGTGTATGTATCCTGATGTTCTGAGATGGGAAATTACTCCTCTAGGTTAAGAGAGATACTTCCAGGGCCCGCTCGGTATTATATACATATCCACTACGTTCTGCAGACAATGCATGGTGAAGTTACACCGTGTGGATATCATATTACGGCAACGAGTAAATGGAACTTACCGGTAACGAGATAGACAAAGATGATGTGAATCAATCCTTGATTGATTCATGGTATCATCACGGATCTATATCTCGGGTGAAGTTCATTGTCGTGAGTAATGGGATTGATATATGATAATCAACATGTTCAACAGTAGAGTTATTCGCATAACGATAGCAGCCACACAGGACGTCCTTGGAACTGTCACTGGCCGGTGATTGGTTGATACCCAACCAATTATAGCTACCCGTTATCGGACCTGTAGGGTGGACACACTTAAGCTAGGATTGGTTAGTTGTGTTATATGGTTGGTCTGGAACATGGAGACAGTATCATCGGCATGGTGCTTGCGTGATATGACATACCTTGTCAAGAGAGAAAGTTTGAGAGAAAGTTTGTGATAGAAGTTACTATCACGGTCGGATTTATTCCGAGAAGGTTTATAAGGAAGGATATATTTGTCCGGAGTATTTTGTCGGCGGACACTGGGTGTCCCGGATCATATGAAAGGTGTTTCATATGATAGGTAATTAATTCGGTGAATGTTCTGTAAAAGGAAATATTCAAATAAGAATTAATATGACAAAGTATTATTTAATTATGTGTTAATTAAATATTCGTTTATTTAATTGATAATATAATTACGGGAAAATATTAGACGTGCCGTTTGGGGAAACCCGGGCCGAACCCTGGTGGGCTAAAGGCCCACGGCGGGGGCGAGGCGGTGGCGGCCACGGCGGCCGGCCAGGCGGGTCCCACCCGTCAGGTCGGTGCGGCCAGGCGGGCCCCACCCGACCGGGTCGGCGCAGGGCAGGGGCGGGCCCCACCGGGCGACGCGGCGGCTGAGGCGGCCGGCCTAGGTGGGCCCCACCTGCCTAGGTCGGTGCGGCCAAGGGTGGGCCCCTCCCGGCCGGCCGGTGCACAAGGAAGGGAGAGGGGAGGAGAGTTGGGGTGCAACCCCAACTCATCCTCCCATATCGAATTGGGCAAGGGGACTTTCCCTTGTCCAATCTTTGTCCAATTGGACTAGGGGAAGGTTTCCTCCTTCCCAAGTCTCCCTACCCCTTGGGCTCCTTTATAAACCCCACCCCTCTAGTTGTGGAGATACAAGATTGACACAAGTTTCTCAACTAGATTAGACGAGAAGCAATTAGCTCTCAAGTTTAGATCTCTTCTAGTTGGATTAGAGGGAGCTCTAATTAGAGGCGATCTATCCGATTAGACTAGATCTAATCTCTCTCTCTCTCCTTCTCATGTGTTGAGATCTCCACCTTCATATACACCAGCAGACTTCAAGCTTGGACGGCGAAGCCCTGCTGAACCTTTCCAGTGTATGTGTGCAAGCTCTCGGAGGGGTTCCTCGTCATAGACGTTGCACCCTTCAGCTGTTGAACAAGGTGGTGAAGCAAAGGAGAAGAAGGCGTCGGAATCTCTCTACCAGGCTTGGTTGAGAAGAGACCGCGTACGGCTACATCGACTACGTCATCAACACGTTCTCCGCAATCTACGGTGTTGGTAACGTATACTAAACTAGATCTTCGGATCTTCGTATTCACATGTATCTTGATAGTAGATCCTGAAATAAGGGTTGCGTAGCAATACGTGAAAATTTTAATTTACTGTACGCGCAACCCAATAGTACCCCAGTTGACGCTCTTGATGATACTATTATTACTTACAATGATATATAACTTGAACTTGCTTTGTTTCCTAAGTTGAGTAATCATGGTGTAGGTACTTGTATTCAAGGGGCATGAGACACCTAACCTTTACTTTATCAAGCACAGTACTCATATTTCCTTTCACATTAAACTTTAATCATTCAAGATGCAATGATAGGGGTAATGAGAGTTTGACACCAAGAATTCCACATTGCAATCATTAACTTAAGTAGAAGAGTTTGGAAGTTAGATGAAACTTATGCATGCTTTACCTCTACTCACATATACATCTTTCCAAAGTGTCCACCTTTTATATTCAGATTTTCATCTACACTCTATGACCAATGTAGGATGTTCTTACTTATCATTATGCATACATGTGGTCAATATTACTATCTTCTATGTTACACTTTGTGAACTATCATTGAACATCCTTGCATTGAATACTTGATATCACTTCATAAACTATTTTGCATATTGCTACTCCTTTGAAGAATGAATCATTTGACTCTATGTAGCAGTAGCAATCATCTTTGATATTCATTGTTAGTGCTATATTGCAAAGACCATGTTAGTTTTATCACCTTCATACTCGAGGACGAGTATTGGTTAAGCTTGGGGATGTTGATGCATGTAAAATGCATACATGAACTTTGCACTATATCTCTTATATTCCAATCATATTTGCATCATATAAGGGTTATACCACTGTTATTTAATGATTTTAGGGAATATTATATTTATTTCTTATTTTTATGGAATTAACCCTGCGTAGGCAGAAAACCCTATTTTTTTCCTGCAAATCTACGAGCATCATTTTTTGGAAGGAACAAGACTTGGGGGCGAAGGAAGCGACTAAGCAGAGCCCCGAGGCCCAAAAGAGGGGGGCACACGCGGCCTCTGTTCCTGGCCGCGTGGGGCCCGCCAATTTGGCCCTCGACGCTCTGTTGCCGTCAATCTTTTCTCCACCGACATCGTTTTGACCTAAAACCGACTATAAAAATAACCCCTCGACATTCTCTGGAACAAGCGCCGCCGAAACACAGAAACACCGAAAGAGAGATCTGGAGATGCAGTTGGAGGGGGAAAACTCCGGCGGGGCGCTGCCGGCATGGTCTCCATCTTCTCCATCGACATCTCCACCGTCTCCATGATGAAGAGGGAGTAGTCCACCTCTGGACTATGGGTTTGTGGAAGTAACTTATGTATCTCTCCTCACTTCGAGCTTCACTAATTAGTACCGTATGAGCTGTAGAACATGATTACGGTCATCGTTGTAATTCGTATGTGGTGGATCTTTTTATGAGTTAATATATGTTTGAGATTGCAATGTTTGTTTCAGTTATAAATATAGATGCATATTATGTACCCCGTTCTTATCTACTTGTTATGATCAAGCATGTTTATGAGGGCGTGTGTGGGGTGATGTGTGCATTAGTTTGGAGTAACGCGGGGGGGGGGGGGGGGGGGGGGGGTGGCTAGTGCACTGAACGTGAGAGATAGTTCTGCGATCCACTTGGGTATCTTTACCTTACTTTGTTGCCTCACTAAGGATAAACAAAAATACCATGCTACCGGAGATGTGGGTGTGACCATTGCCACTACTCCATGACTAGATCTAGCATGTTCTTATTTTAACTTCATGTCATGATACTTAAAGCTATACTCTGAGTTATCTTAATTACTAAGATGTTATGATTTAGTTCGCATCTTGGTGGAGTATAAGTGAGATTAATAACCAAAAGATCTCTATGTTAGGACGTGATGCCCATATAATTAGTAACTTGATATCAAACTTTGTGTTGCAATCTCATATGTCAACTCTATGTGTCCATTGTCTGCCACACCATTAAAAGAGAGAGTGCATTTGTGAAACCATGAACCCTGTCCCATTTTTAATCATAAGAAACACCTTTCCAACAACTTTTACCACTTTTCCATTTTCTGCAATTATTAAATCCGAAAATACAAAAACACTTTTACATCTTGCATTCATCATTAAAAACCCAAAAATATCATTTATCATTGTTATCATCATCCTTGCATATTTATTCACCGTCATCATTGCATATTTATTTCTTGTTTGCATCACATACTATCTTGATATCATTCTTACACCTTGTGCTTGACAACCACAGGTGAGGTTGAGGACCAAAACATTTAACTTTGTTTTGTAGGTAACCAAAAGAAGGATAGAAGATAAGCCTTTCACTACTGATTCCCCGAGAGTTCGATATTAAACCCTCGAGTCACCCTCGTGCGGAAAGCACGTCTTCCACTTACTACATACTCTGCACTTGGAGGTTCAACCTAACCCCGTATACTTTATCTTGCAGGTAGCTACTGAAGGCTATCACTTCTACGGGTATCAGTAGGCTAGATGCTGCAGTAGGGGTGTTATCTCTTGTGAGAGCCCCGAAGCAGAGTAAATCCTTGTGTTCGTCTGTTCTTCTGTGTGCGCTCCTTAGCGTGCTATCCCTCCCCGAATCATCTAGCGTCCAACGGCCATACCTTTAGCCATCCTATGGCATCTGCCGTGATACTACAACGACAGCTGGCGCCCACCGTGGGGCTGGTAGTGGCGCTTGCTGGATCAAATTCGGACGGGACCTTCTTCATCAACTCGGGGACTCGACATCTCCCGCGCTCTAGCTTGCCGCTGTAAGCAGTGGCTGGCGCGGCCTCCACCAACGGTCATCATCAACAAATCTCGGGTAACTGCCCTTCGATGGCTCGGGTCATGTCGGTTCTATTGATCCAGTCTGCACCAACAATGCTCCGTGAGTATTTTCCTTGGTACCGCGCACAGTTAGTTAATCCTGAAAGTTACTCGGGGACTGCCCCCTTCATACCTTGCTTAGTTGTTTCCCCCGGGAACGAAGTGTGGTGACCCGGGGACTGGCCGGATAATCAAGTTTAGCTTTTTTCCGGGATAAGAAAAATAGCTCGGGGACTCGGTTGAGTCCGAGGCTGCATCCTCGTGCATGGTATTCTTGCTAGATTTAATTTCCGTCATATGCTAGAGTAATTTTGGTGTGTTAAATATAATTGTTGCTCCCATTAAATATTCATTATATATATGCCTGAACTGACATTGAAAGGTGGTATCGGTTTTTCCGAGAGAATGTTCCTCACCAAGGTCGTGGTTATATCGGTTATCTCGGATTCATGGCCTCAGAGCATATCACGGGTAATCCTTCGTATCGACTTGCCGAGTTATAAATGGCATATCACCCCAAGTTGTCGCTTGTGTCGGCATATCAGAATATCATGGCACCATATCCCAGATCGCCATTTATTTCGGTTTGCCAAAGTATCATGGCATCGTGCAATATCCCCAGATCGTCGTTTATGTCGGTTTGCCAAAGTATCATGGCATCGTGCAATATCTACAGATCGCTGTTTATCTCGGTTGGCCAAGGTATCATGGCATCGTGCGATATCTCCGAATCACCGTTTATGTTGGTTTGCCAAAGGCAATATATGAGATATGCCTATGTCAATTCAGCTTAGGCTGTTGACATCCAATGTCGGTAAACGCCCATAGTGGAAAAAACCGACATATGAGATATGCCCATGTCAATTCAGCTTAGGCTGTTGACATCCAATGTCGGTAAACGTCCAAAGTGGCAAAAACCGACATATGAGATATGCCCATGTTAATTCAGCTCAGGCTGATGACATCCAATGTCGGTAAACGCCCACAGTGGCTAAAAACTGACATATGAGATATGCCCATGTCAATCCAGCTCAGGCTGTTGAGATCCGACTTCGGTGAACGCCCAGAGTGGCTAAAAACCGACATATGAGATATGCCCAAGCAGACAATATGTCAAACTTGCCAATGTCGGCAAGGACATCAGCATATGACAATGCCCATGCAGGCAGTATGTCGAACATGCACGTGTTGGCAATTTAAATGATGGTGCCCATGCGGGTAGGATATTGTTTACATGGAAATTTTAATATTGCTATTTGATTTTGAAAGTCTGTGCGCGACTCTACGAGTCCCACACAGCCTCGGGGACTAGTGTCGGGGATGTAAACCCGGGTACCCCAAAGTTATTGGTTTTATGGAGTTGGTAGAGTAAATAGCAAAGAAATAATTGTGAGATAAAGAAAGAGGAGAAAAGAGTGTTCTGGGCCGAGTTTGTGAGTGCCTAGGCCGACATACCTAGTGTCGGGCCAACCCAGCCTCGGCAGGCCGAATCTCCTGCCTCGGCAGGCCGAATCTTCAGTCTCGGGCAGGCCGAGCTTGCCCAGCAGGCCGAGATGGCCTGGCCCCGGATCGGGCCAATTGCTTCAGCCTTGGTGGGCCGAAGTTCCCAGCCTCGGGCCAGGCTGAACTCCCTCCAGTCCGGGGCCAGGGCGAGCTCCCCCCCCAGCCTCGATAGCCGAGTGGCCGCAGCCTCGACAGGTGATGTCTACGTGTGCTTCTATTCTTGTAGACAGTGTTGGGCCTCCAAGAGCAGAGGTTTGTAGGACAGCAGCAAGTTTCCCGTAAGTGAATCACCCAAGGTTTATCGAACTCAGGGAGGTAGAGGTCAAAGATATTCCTCTCAAGCAACCATGCAATTAAGATACAAGAAGTCTCTTGTGTCCCCAACACACCCAATACACTTGTCAGATGTATAGGTGCACTAGTTGGGCGAAGAGATAGTGAAATACAAGTGATAGGGATGATTATAAGTAGTAACTGCAATCTGAAATAAAGATGGCAGCAAGCAAACATGTAGCAGAACTTGATGTAAACGGTGTTTCAATGCTTAGAAACAAGGCCTAGGGATCATACTTTCACTAGTGGACACTCTCAACAATGATCTCATAACTGAATAAGTAAAAGCTACTCTTTAACACTCTCTTGTTGGATAACAAACACCATTCATTGTGTAGGGCTACAAAAGCACACCAAGCCGGAGTAAACAAGCGCCACAACATCATAAAGGAATCACACACGGTGCACACACTGTCACCTTTACACCGTGGAGAGTACCGGAGTTCGTATTAAAGTAACCTATAGAGTGCATAATGGATAAAGAGTAACATCTACATATTCAACTAGATTAGCACAACTGAACACAAGTAAATACTGCTCGGGATTATTCTCCTTCTTGATAACACAAGAGTACTACGTGTAGGGCTGCAAAAGCACTCCTCAAAGTCTGAGTAAACAAACACCACAGTTCCCAAGAATAAGCCATGATAAATATCTAAATTATTCATAGAGTCACACAAGTACCACACTGTCACCTTGATACCGTGTTGTCACAACGACTCCAGAAACTAGACAAAATCACTTGAGTAGCATAAACATTATTAATGTATTCAGCGATACTAGCAATACACACGATCACATAAAGATCACACCATGTGAGAGAGATGAACCACATAGCTACCGGTAGAGCCCTCAGCCTCGGGGGAGAACTACTCCCTCCTCATCATGGGAGTCAGCAGCGGCGATGAAGATGGCGGTGGTGTCGATGGAGATGACTCCGGGGGCAATTCCCCGTCCCGGCAGGTGCCGGAACAGAGATTCTGTCCCCCGAAACTTGTCGTCGATGGCGGCGGCGCTACGGAACTCTTCTGGAAATATGACTTCGTATCTTAGGGTTTCGCCTCGAGGAGAATAAATAGGCGAAGGGGCGGCGTCGGTGGAGGCTCGAGGGGCCCACACCACCTGTTGGCGCGGCAGGGGGCCCACCCGCGCCTGGGTGTGGTTTGGCCACCTCGGCGCCCTACTTCGTCTCTCCTTCAGACTCCGTGACGGTGCTGGAAAAATAGGGACGTGGCCTTTTGTTTCGTGCAATTCCGAGAATATTTGCAGAAGTACTTTTCTGAAACCAAAAACAGCAGAAAACAGGGAACTGGCACTGTGGCATCTTGTTAATAGGTTAGTCCCAGAAAATGCATAAAAGTGATATGAAGTGTATATAAAACATGTAGCAAATGGTATAATATAAGCATGGAACAGCAGAAATTATGGATACGTTGGAGACGTATCAGCAGGCTAGGTCGCCGTAGCCTCGGTGGGCCGAGTGGCCGCAGCCTCGGCAGGCTGGGTCGCCGCAGCCTCGGTGGGCCACGTGGCCGCAGCCTCGGCGGGCCAAGTCGCCAGCAGGCCGAGGAAGCTCCAGCCTCGAGCGGGCCGGCCTTGGCTGCACTTCGGAGCAGGCCACCGCCTCCTTATCTCGGTTGGACCGAGACATTGCTACGCCAGCTTCGTTCCTCCGTCGACCGGAGTATCCTATCGATCATGACCAAGACCAGGCGCCAGGAGCGCTCCAGCAACGTCCCCTCGCCTCGGCAACAACATTGATCAAGCAGCCCCATCAACCGAAAATACCTGATCCAGAAGTTAGACGCTAGAGGACAAGACGAAGGACAAGCAGGACATACCAAGCCCATCCCCGTGATGCAAGCACAGTGCCAGCGAGGTGACAAGAGTACAGCTACATGACGCCGAAATAGTGCTGATAAGACCCCAGTGGTCAAATCATAAACAGTGTATGTATAGTGACCTGTGAGCCATCCCTTGTCCCCTGGGCTCCCTCTTTATAAGGAGCACCAGGGGGAGCGCTCCAAGAGAGGCCCCGGGGGGCTCTTTTCTTCTTCTTATTGCTCATGAGAGCACGCTTCTTCCTTCAGCTAGAGAGCCTCTTACAGGCAGCATATACACAGCTCAAGGAGCATTTGTACAGATCATACATAGAGGAAAAAATACACAGAGTAGGCTAGATGCTGCAGTAGGGGTGTTATCTCTCGCGAGAGCCCCGAAGCAGGGTAAATCCTTGTGTTCGTCTGTTCTTCCGTTTGCGCTCCTTAGCGCGCTATCCCTGCCAAATCCTCTAGCGTCCATCGGCCCCACCTTTAGCCATCCTATGACATCTCCCGTGATAGTATGACGACACCGTGTGACATTTCTCCAATTGGTTTCACCACCCATACAAGAATGTAAGTGGGGATGGGCAGCTCGCTAAGCCCGCTTCCCATCCTGCAAGCAAAATCTAGTTATTTAATTTGTTAGATCCCGTTTAACTCCTAGGGGATTAACTGTGCCCACTAATCCCGGATTGTATAGCGGTGCATTCTATACGGAGCGAGACCCAGACAAATGCATGCACGATGCCTGCCCCTCCTATCCTGGTCGTATGAGCTTAGAGTCAATTAAAAGGGTCTCGATGGGCTCCCATGCCCTGCCGTTTAGTCCCAGCGGGCAAGAGCTGGCGGGAGTAGGTCGTCCCGTGTCTTCGCCATTTGCATCTTTACACCTATAATCCAAAAGCTCCCAAGCTTCGATATGCTAAACTAGCTAGGAAACACAAGCTAGGTCCTATAAGTAGCTTTAATGCCTTATGGATAACCTACAAAAAAATTGATAGGTTGTCAATCACAATGTATAATGTATCTATGATAAATCCAAATAGACTCGATGTAAAGCGCTCAAACTATCTTATATTAGCATTTAGTTGTTTACAAACCACCCTCTTAGCTGCTAGTTGCCAAATATATTCGAAATATTAGTCGGTTGTGGTAAATTGCATGCAATATGTAACTAGCTTTGGTCCAGACACTATCTATAGACCGCCACCATCATCACCATTGACAATTGAGAGCATTGACGTCGAGGACTCCATCATCCCGTCGATCTAGTTTCGGACCTAGACTTTCGCCCGCAGACAACTACGTACCAAGACCAAGTCAGGGCTAGAGGGGTGCCGACACATATAAAAGTATACGGTATAAAATTTCAAACTATGTTCTCTAAATGGTTTCCATTTTTCTAATTTTAAAACTTATTAGAAACTCCGATATTTATAAACATAAATGGAAAAAACACCGGCCGTGTTAACCAACTGCGGCCCATGTCGAAATATCAGACGGGCGTAGGCGTCAGATAGGAGCCCTGCATACTTTTTCAGCTAAAACAGTACTGGAGGCCCCGATTCCGATCTCTCCAGAAATCTCTTCACCCTTCTCCCCTTCCCCAGAACGCGAACGAAACAACCCGAGCACAGATCAAACCAAACACCTTCCGCTGATCTCTCACCCATTCGAGCTGAATCAGATCGACCTGAGACTGAGAGGCGACAAGACTCTCCAGAGATCCTGCGAACTGAGAAGACATCCTCGAAGCTCGAATCGAGGCCAAACACGGCGATGTTCTTCTTCTTCGTGGGCGGCGTGGAGCAGGGTGCGGGGCGGGTGCTCAAGGAGGCGGCGGGGCGGTGCCTGCGCTGCGGCGGCACGGCCGACCTGGTGGAGACCGAGAAGGTGCTGAAGCTCTTCTTCGTCCCGGCGTGGCGGTGGAAGGGCAAGGACCCCGCCTACCTCTGCCGCGACTGCGGCCTCCTCGCGCCGGGATCCCTCGGCGGCGGGCCGGGCCAGCTCCTCCCCCGTGCGGAGCGGTGCGGAGCATGCAGCCGCGCCGTCGACCCGCAGTTCCGGTTCTGCCCCTTTTGCGGCACCGCGCTCTGAATCCATGGGTGCGTCGCCGGCGACCGCCTAGAGGCGATGCGTCGTTTCAGAGTTCAGACAGTAGCTTGTACAGTACAGGTTGTGTCGTATCTTTGCCGTGTGTTGGACTGTTGGGTGGGTTGAAGATGTAAAATCAGATGTTCTGAACGAAATAAATGAAGTAAACTTTAATACTACAGTAGCTGCGTCGTGTTGGCACCGCGCAGTGCACAAAATTTGAAAACTCAAAGACTCGGACGTGTCTTGTGGCTACGTACACTCGCGCGAGCGCTCCCTCTGTTTCCGACAACTTCGCGCCTGCAGTTTCGGCCGCTAAACGACAAGCATCTCCAGCCAAACCGCCCGCGGCAACCGGCGCTTCCGTGGCTGCCTCGCTGCCCTGCCTCACAGATCGCCACCTCCGCTGGTCTTTCGACCTATCTATCTAAGCCCCCGCCCCACCAAATATTTTCGTCGGCCACACCCCACCATTAAATTCATCCTCAACGTCCTTCTTCTCTGCCGTGCCTCTGCGCGAAGTCGTCTACATCGTTTTAGTCGGTGGAGAATCCATGCGGGGATGAGAAGGGCGGAAGAAAAAAGAAGGAGTAAGAAGATAAATGGATGTGACCCACCCACGAGCAACGCTGTGCCACCGCGCGACCTGTCGCGTATTGCAAAACATGTTTACTAACACAGACGAGTTGTCTGTTGATCACGGAGAAGAAAGGAAGGATGCTTGTGTAGGTATTTTGATGACGATGACATCTTATATCATTCAAGTACCCAAAAAATAAGATCAGAAAGATTATTACTCCTAGTCTGCTTTATGAATATGAAAAATATTGTGTTGGTTGGCTCCGATGGCATTTGGGAATTATTTGCTGAGATAATTATGCAGTGATGTTTCGTTGAACCAATGAAATGCTAGAGATTCACTAGACGAGTCTCATGTCCTATTTTTTTTTTTAATTTTGAGACTTATGTCCTCTTAATTGCGTGTAGTTGTCTTTCACAATAACAAAATTTGGTCATTACTTATGTTATATTCATTCATTCTTTTTAAGCAGACCTTTTTATTGATTATTCTTTACACTTCCTATACTATAACATGTGTGATATTTATAATTTTTCTGTTACATGCTTGTGATGCATATGTTGAAAATGTGCCATACACGTGCAGTCCTACAAATAGTATTATGTAAAAGCAAGTTTTACTTTATCAAAGTTTTATAAAGCTTAAGATGATGAAGCTTTGGATGATGGCAGAGTAAAGATCTATCTCGGCATTTTAAAGCTTTATTTGTTCCTAATGTACTCTTGTATCTAATGTAGCCTGAATCGAGCCAACATTAATGTACTTTTAGCTATTTATAGTTGAGCGTCTCGGTTGAAGGCTCGACTGACTATATCCTACCAACGATATTCATCTGCTTACTTCTTACTTTAGTGGTACTTCATCTCAACCAAGTTTCCCACCCCATTCTGTTTTGTTTTGATTAATTTTCATGTATAAGATAGTGGTGAGGATTGAACATCACAATATACCTCTGATCGGAACAAAGACAAGCAATATTATCCAGACAAGAACATATATTTATCTTTTATTTCCATGTTTGGACTAATACTGGCCAGGGGTGCATTGCACTTTATTTCTCACGGTTACATTGATTGGACCATCGACTAAACAACAGGGCGATGGAGCGGGACCTGCATAGTGCAGATCCCCGACAGTGTTTGCAGCGCAGACGTCCTTATCGCCTCAAGCTGAGCTAGATGTTGAGGTTGGATGTAGCCTTGACTGGTTTGTTGTACCTGAGGCTGGAAGAAGCCTTGACCAATCTGCTGCTAAGATTGGATGATCTGTTGTTGCTGTTGCACGATGATGGCATGCACGACATTGTGGATGGCATGGCAACGAAGCTGCTCAGGAAGCTGCGCTAGCTGCCGGCAACATTGTTGCCGCATCACCTAACAACTGCTCTGTTGCAAGATCTTCGATCGGAGGAACGACAACATTGTCACCGGGCTACACTGCTGCACAAGGAACTGGCGACATGGGTTCAATTGTTGTAGCAAAAAGGGCTGGAAAAAGGGTTGCTGTTGTTGTAGAAAAGGTTGATGTTGCTCGGGAAACTGTTGTTGTTCCTGTGGAAATTTCAACGATTGCTCAAATGGTTGTTGTATTTGAGTAAATGGTTGTTGCGAGTGATAAAGGCCGCTTGGGTTAAACTGCCCAGGTTGCTGCAGAAAAGGTTGTTGTTGTTGCTGTAGAAAAGGTTGTTGTTTCTTTGAAAACAAATGTTGTAGTTTCCAAAATGGTTGCTGCGACTGGTACTTGCTGATAGGATCAAATTGCCCATGATGTTGTTGTGGAAATTGCCACGATTGCGCAAAAGGTTGTTGTATTTGAGTAAAAGGTTGTTGCGACTGATATAAGCCACTGGTGTCAAACTGCCCAGGTTGTTGTTGCTGGAGAAAAAGTTGTTGTTTCTTTGAAAACAAATGTTGTAGTTTCCAAAATGGTTGTTGCGACTGGTACTGGCTGATAGGATCAAACTACCCATGTTGTTGTTGTTGTGGAAGTTGCCACGATTGCGCAAAAGGTTGTTGTATTTGAGAAAATGGTTGTTGCGACTGATATAAGCCGCTCGGCTCAAACTGCCCAGGTTGTTCTTGCTGCGGAAAAGGTGATTGTATCTTTGAAAACATGTGTTGTAATTTCCAAAATGGTTGTTTCGACTGGTATTGACCGATAGGATCAAACAACCCATGTTGTTGTTGCTGCATGAAAGGTGGTTGTGGATGCAGAAATGGCTGTTGCGACTGGTATTGGCCGCTTGGGTAAACTGCCCAGGTTGTTGTTGTTGCGGAAAAGGTTGTTGTTGCTCTTGCGAAAATGGCTGCGTTCGCGCACATTGTTGTTGTTGTTGTTGTTGTTGTTGTTGTTGCGACCGATATTGTCGGCTAGGGTCAAACTGCACGATTGCGGTGGCCACGGTCGCTGCCACGGCAAGGAGGGCTAGGACGAGTAAGGTTTTCATGGTGGATTTGTGATGTTTTTGCTCTAGGTTTGTGAAGGATGGCTAGATGATGAAGGAAGATCTTCATGGTGTGGGCCTATTTATAGCTACTATGGCATGACTTCTTTTTACCTTTTTACCTATTTATAGCTACTATGGCATGGCTACAAATATTGTTTTTTTTGGATCGATCATAAAAGGTCGATCCTTCTCCATGCTTGCACGTATCATCTGATCATAGGAAAGATTGATAAGTGGCAATGACTCATGACAATCACTTTACATATAAAAAGCTTATCTAGATAGTGTCCCTATTTGAAAGTAGGTTGGGAGTGTTCTGCAAGTTCGACATAAACCGTATTGGCGTGACTTGTGCGCATCTAATTTTTAATATTTCTTATGTGATGTTAACATATATAAAACTAGTTAATATGAAGGGTTGTGTTCTATACTCGGTTTTATTTTGGATCAAGTTTATAGTGTTGTGCATGGTGGTAAGATGAACTAGACGACGATAATGAACAAATGAACGTCAACCTCCAAGGAGCTCTTTATATAAAAATAAGTCGAAAGCATATTTTTGAAGTTTGATTTTTTTAAATAATAGATGTAGGCAATACTTTATTATATGAATGTGTTAAATCTCTATAAATGTCTTGTATTTTGGGCTGCACAAAAATCTCAATGTAAAAATTCAAGTCTTCCAAGTCTATCAAATTTTATTATTATATACGTGCAACCCAGAATATGAAATATTTTGATTTGAAAATTTGAATGTTGGTAGAATACCATATTTTTTACATCTAGGATATTTTTAATTTTTTTGAAACTTAAAATATGGAAATAAGGTGCTCCATGGAGCCCGGCCTCCATCCTTGCTCCATAGTGAGAATTACATGATATTTATCATTGCAATCTAATCAAATACATGTGAAGGTTCCATCTAGAATTAATTCATGTAGTCAGGAAACTATTTAGATATTTTATTGGTTTTATGTTCCTGATTTATTTGAAAATTTAAATAATTCACATGTTCACATGAGTATGAAATATAAACCTTTAAATACGTCGTTTGTACAGATAAAAAACAACGAATAAAAATCAATATATCGAATATTAAGACTTACGGTTCAACTTAGTATATGTACACAAAAATTACGTTTCAAATTAAATTTTAATAAATGGTCGGTTGTTCCAGATAAAGTACTCAAGCTTTAAAAATGGTTTCAATTACTTCCCAAGAAGCGTTCTCTCTTCACATCGTCGGTTGTTCCAGATAAATTACTCTAACGGCTTATGTTATATCATGTGTGCATACAATGGTTTCTTTGTATCGGAAGAGAAAGAAATCCACAAACAGATCAACCCCATGAGCAACAGAGGAGGACGATACGTTGCGAACGAGGACCCCTTCATACTGCTTTACCAAGTCGCCACAATTGGCAGCGGTGGTTGTGGCGTATGCCAGGCTTTTCGTAGGGGACAAGGAAGTTCTGCTCTTCTACTTGTGTTAGAACTTCGAGGACAGAAAAAGGAGGTTGCCCGTGGTTTCAATGTCATGCCAAGGATCGAGTTCTGATCTCGTTCCCTCGAATGGGCCCCTAGTCGTTGACAAGGCATGTGCTATCGCTTACACGACTGAAATCAATGATGACGAGCATGATGGTTCCGAGGATGAGGATGTCGGTGCAGAGATCGATTTATTTAATGGATGAACTCTTTGTTTTTGGAAATTCTTTTGACGAATGCTATTAAAATTTCTCCCTATATTCCAAGTATATGAAAATATTGTTAATAAAAGGAAGACTCCTAATGTGAAACTATCTACTATGCTTGCTAATTATTAATTCAAAGGTTAAAATACATAAAATCTTGGAGATCCAAGTATGTGCACCATATATACCTTGCTCTATTAAAAATAATTAACTAGCAAGGCCGCTATAGGCTGACCATGCGAGAATTTAACGACTGGTAACAACGCCACTCTACACAATGCTATTCAATGCTAAATAACAACATCATGGCCTACCATTTCTCAAGAACACTAGAATTTTTTTAAGGAAATAAGTCAAATCGTGTTGCAGGACAACCTCCATGCGCTACCTACTTGTGTTGAGCGCTTGCTTGGGGGAAGCGTTTGCAGGACATGAACATAGGTAGCCACGGGCTCAGAAGCCGTGGTTACAGTTAGAAAGGATCCCTTGTGGAAGAAGAAGGACGTCAAATATAAGAACAGAAACATGAGCAGCCTAGCGGACAAATTCTAAAACCCGAGCAAGAGAAATTTTGTGAGGGCCCTAACAAAATATGATGAAAATATATCAGATTTTTTCATGGGGGGCATCAAAACGAAGACTTTTATGGAAAACCTTGTACTCCATTCACGAGCTTAACTCTATTAATAGCTTTCCAGTAATCATTTTTTTCATGGTTCATGTTCCTTTTGGCAGACGAAGGAATATGAAGAACCATTAAGCTCCAGGGGTCCTTGACGAGGTTGGACAACCCTCTTAACCATGCGATCAAAGATGACCTTGTCCGACGAAGAAGCCGGCAACTGACATGTTCGAACGACACCGGAGTCGATGCCCCATGGAGCGTAATTTATCCCAAGAACTCATATGAGCGAGTGGAGTGAAGGGGAGCCGAAAAGGCTACCCACGACGAGGACATGAGACAAGTAGCGAGAGAAGAATCTAACGCACCCAATCCGAAGCCCTAGTCCAATGCAATGTAGAAAAAGAATCAAAGGATGCAACTAAATGTATAATTCAAATTAGTTACTCTGGTAGACTGTATCACTACTAGAAACGAGACTTTAATATAGGGCCAATTTTGCCTCTAGTCCCGGGTGGCTTACGACCCGAGACTAGAGGGGGGCACTTGTCCTGGGTCAAAAGTTTTGGACTGGTCCCGGGTAGTTAGGGAGCTCTAGTCCTGGGTCGTAATACAGCCTGGGACTAGAGGGGTGGTGGCAACTGTTCGCCTGGCGCGAGACCCTCTAGTCCCGGGTCGTAATACCGCCCGGGACTAAAGGTCCGAACGGTTTGCCTCCCGCGCGCCCAAGCGATCAAAACGCACGGGAACCGCGATTGCTACAGTAACCGCGGCCATTTCTGTTCGTCTCCCTCTCCTCTCTTCTTCCCCATCCTTCCACCATGAATCCAATCACTCGCTACGGGAAGGTGCTCGCACATGGCACGACCAATCTCAATGTCGTCTACACAAACGACAGCGCCAAGGTGCCGGATTTTCTTTCCGATTTCGAGTATTGGCTTGAAGAGGAGGAAGACAACAACAAGAAGTTCATGGGCTTGATCTCGAGTACACGGCCGATCAAAGAGATGTTGCCGTCATCCAACTTTGTTTCAAGAAACATGTCACGGTCTTCCAGTGGGCAAGGTAATACGAATAGTAGTGGCTAGTTTGATGATCTCCATGCATGTAATCGAATAGATGGCGGTTCTAGTTCCTCTTATATATATGCGATCTTTATATGTAAATTAATCCGGGAAACAGGGAAACCGTGAAAACGGGAAGCCGGGAAAACGTGAAACCGGGAAGCCGGGATGCCGGAAAAACGTGAAACCGGGAAGCCGGAAATCCGGGAAAACGTGAAACCGGAAAGCCGGGAAAACGTGAAAACTTTCCCTTCCGGGGTGGAGTTCTCACGTTTTCCGACTTCACGACTTTCGGTTTTTCGACTTCACGTCTTTCTGTCCGACTTCACGACTTTCCGACTTCACGATTTCACGACTTTCCGACTTCACGACTTTCCCGACTTCCCGACTTCACGACTTTCCGACTTCACGACTTTCCGACTTCCCGACTTCACGACTTTTCTTTGATTAATTCATAGGATAGGAAAATTGCATATATAGGATAGCAACATGTCCATTTGAATCCTATATGGGGAAATTTTTATTATATATATAGTACTTGTGCCAAAATAAATATATATACTTGTCATGATTCTTATTATACATACTTGTGCATGCCTAAATATACTTGTTGCAGCAGTATTTAACATGTGTTCCACTTTGTTGTTGCAGTAGTGACAAGCACTGTCTAGAACTACTTCACAGCGGCATACATTTTGCTAGCGTTGATATAACGAATGACACGATCAAGATGAGGCGCACCTGGGGTATTGAGATACCAGATGCCTGCCACATTGATCTCGAACACATTTTCAAGCTTGAGGATGACAAGACTTCAATGGCTAAGATGGCATTCGCCTTGATCGACGAGGAGTACGTTGATATGAAGACAAAATTCCACAAGGATCAGCACAAACTATGGAGAAGACCCCACTTGACGCTACCAACATTGAGTATGCAGCAATAGTTGCGTACGTTGCATACGAGGTGTACCGCAAGATTAGAATCGTCAACTATGGGCAGCGTCACCTAGTACCACCACCAGTGCCCCATGGGTCTCCTGCTTGGGGGAATTCTGATCTGGAGGACGAGTAGTGTTTGCAATGGCGAACACTTTTATATCTCTATTATTATGTAGTGCTTGGGGTCTCTGATCTAGGTTTGTAGATGTTTGCAGCTTCATATGTGTGTATCTTTAATTATGCTGTAATGGATATCTGAACTATTATTTGTATTAATTATGTCTCTGTTTAAGTATGATGTGATCAAGCTTTTTGAAGCTTTTGATGTATGTGATGAATTTTTAGATCATGTCATTCTATTATAGTTGTTTCTACATGATAGTGCTTTTTGTGAAGAATGTTTGTGAAACTTTTGTCGAAAATCAAGTTTACCATTTCACATAGCAACTAGTACATATAAAAAGACTTCATGCAAGAAGATATATCACGCATACATCTTTATTTAATCCGGTTACATAGCTTGAGTCCATTTTTATTTAACCCTAATACATCAAATAATACAACTAACTTCTGCCTCGTCCTAAGCCGCGGGGTGCATCACGGGGAGCGCTCCTCACCCAAAGAGCAGGAACCATCACAGGGCCAATACTCACATGAGAAGGAACCCTATGAAATACCTGCCATGTATTAATATACACCGCCGACGTATCCAACATATACATGTAGCAACGGACGTGCTCATCCTCCTCCCTTATACGGCGACGTACCACCTCCTCGGGGGGTGGCTCCCTCTGGAACGACCCTGGCCCACGCGACCTCCACCAAAGAAGATCCGGGTCGACGACGTCGCCCGGATTTGTCACCAAGCTACGCGTTCCGGAAGATAACACCTCCTAGTGCCAGCCCGGCGGAGCCCAGTCCCGCACACTGCCATTATTGTCCAACAGGTGTCCGGACATCGCCGACTCAAATGCCCGAGATCTGAAAAAATTAGTGGGGAATTTGATCAAATACCTAAGGTGCATGCAACCTACGTAGGGGAGGTAGGGGATCAGGGAGAGAGGGCAGCGTACCTTGGCATGGGGACGGACTAGGGGTCGGCGGAGGACACGACAGGCAGGGGCGGCGCCGGGCGCGGAGGAGGGCGTCGAGCGGCGCAGACACGGAGTCGTAGCTAGGGGCAGCCTCAGGCCTCCCCCCTGGGCTTTATATAAGCAAAACTAAAAAAGGAAAAGAACGAAACCAAAAAAAAGTGAAGACTAAAAAGGAAAAGAACGGAGTCGTAGCTAGGGGCAGCCTCAGGTCTCCCCCCTGGGCTTTATATAAGCAAAACTAAAAAGGAAAAGAACGAAACCAAAAAAAATGAAGACTAAAAAGGAAAAGAACGGTGGCTCGAGAAAGTTTGAAACAAAACACACGATTTCCCCGTCATACAGCCCAACGGTGGCTCGTGAGTGCCTGCATATATATCAAATGCACCATTGGACGTATGACGGGAATCCGAAAGATTTGTATTCGGTCGATGAACTGAATTATTTGGTAGATAGAACAAAACAAACGGTTTCCCATGCATACAACCCAACGGTGGCTCGTGATTGCCCGCATATCAAATGCACCGTTGGACGTATGCACGGAGTCCGAATGCTTCGTATACCAAAATGAACTACAATGAGTAGACAGTGAGTGCCGAACATGTCGGGAGGGGGGCTATATATAGGGTCATGTGGCTCACGAAGTTGTCCTGATATTGCTGATCCAATAGCTCACAAGCCCTCAAAAGAAACACACCTCTGATCCAACAGCTCACAAGAGGTTGAAAGAAACACATGATCCGTGTGATTCTTTAGTCCCGGTTGGTGTTACCAACCGGGACCAAAGGCGGGTCCCGTCATGTGTCCTCCCCCAGCGCTGCCCTAGCCACGTCTCCAACTCCAGCGCTGACCTGGTCACACGTGTCCTACCTTGCAGGAGGCCATTGAAAGACTCATCCCCAATGGCTCATGCCCTCCGTCGACAACGTGCGCGCAAGAACGGGGCTGTCTCCTCCCGCCGTTCCCCTAATCCTACGGCCTCCGAGCAACAAGTCCATTTATGTAGTAACGTAATTGTTAGTGATGTGTAATAATGTATCCTTTTATGTAAGTATGTGGGATGTTGTTAAAGATGTTTTTAAAATAAAGAGATGTCTTTTAAATTTAAACAATATTAGTTAATGCATTTTAAATTGAAAATGGAAAAATGGTTAATAGTTTGAATAGTTAGAACAATTATTTTAGAAAACAGAAAATTTCTTTGGATTAGTTTTTCAAATTCAAAAACTTTTCATGTTGAATTTTTTTCAGATTCGAAAGTATGCAGAAGCTATTCAAATTCGTATTCAAATTAATTTCTAAAAAAATTCAACATGAAAAGGTTTTGAATTTGAAAAACTAATCCAAAGCAATTTTCTGTTTTCTAAATTAATTTTCAAAATTTTGCGCGCAAAATTCAACAAGACACCTCTTGTACGGGTGGTGGCTCCACCCGGTACAAGAGGCTCTTTTGCGCGCGCTGGGTGAAAAGACCTCTGGTCAAGGGTCGTGGCACCACCCGGGACCCGAGGGTACCTTCTCGTCCCGGGCCGTGGCACCGCCCGGGACCAGAGCTCCTCTGGTATATAAGCCATGGAGTTGACCCGGGTCGAGCCACGACCCGGGAGAACTTCTGCTACGCCTCCGCCGCACCGCCCTCCGCCTCCGCCGCGCCGCACGAGCCCTCCGCCGCGCCGCCCTCCGCCTCCTCTCCTCCTCCGCGCCGCCCGAGCCGCTCGAGACCTCCGCCGTGCCGCCCGAGCCGCCCTCCGCCGCGTCGCCCTCCGCCTCCTCCTCCACCGTGCCGCCCTCCACAGCGCCGCCCTCCACCGCGCCGCCCTCCACCGGCGAGGTATTTAGTGTTGTTTTTTTAATTTACACTTAGTTGTTTTTTGTTTCTTTTTTTAGTGTAATTTAGTGTTAGTATAATTTAGTGTTAGTGTATTTACTGTTAGAAACTATTGTGTTAGAAATTTTGCATGAATGTCGTGTAGTCGTTAAGTCGGGAAAGTCGTGTAGTCGGGACGTCGGGAAAGTCGTGTAGTCGGAAAGTCGAAAAGTCGTGTAGTCGGAAAGTCGGGTAGTCGTGTAGTCGGAAAGTCGGGAAAGTCGTGAAGTCGGGAAGTCGGAACGGAAAGTCGTGTAGTCGGAAAGTCGTGAAGTCGTGAAAGTCGGGTAGTCGGAAAGTCGTGTAGTCGGAAGGTCGTGAAGTCGGAAGGTCGTGAAGTCGGGAAGTTGTTAAGTCGGGAAGTCGGTAAAGTCGTGTAGTCGGGAAAGTCGTGAAGTCGGGAAGTTGGAACGGAAAGTCGTGAAGTCGGGAAGTCGGATCGGAAAGTCGTGAAGTCGGGAAAGCCGAACAACACATCTTCCCGGTTTCACGTTTTCCCGGCTTCCCGTTTTCACGTTAGTGTTAGTTCAAATTTTGCTAAGTGTAGTTATTTTTCTTAGTTTAAACATTTTGCTTAGTTCTTGTAAGAATTGTGGAAGTGTAAAGTTTCCTACATTGAATTATTGTGCTAATGCTATCATTCTTTTGTAATAGTTAAGCAATGGACGATGGAGATGTTCCTCCCTTCCAACAATCCAGAGAAGGGGAAGATGTGCTGTTCGGCTTTATCCGGCAACCCGCGGATGGTGATGAACACACTGGAGCAGAAGAAGATGGCTCCGAGTTTTTGAACGAGTCCGGTGAGGGAATGGATTTGGAACAAAGCGTCCAAGGGGAAACGAGCACAGTTGGTGGACCCCCGCAGTCCGGCGTGGTATATTAAGCCTCTATTTGATTAGATGTAAAATTTTATTTGTATATATATATTAATTAACAACTGTTTCTTCTTTTTAGACCTCCTCCAAATCGACCCAAACTACTAAACGAGGCCATGCCAAAGGGTTGGGAAAAAAGATCATTTCAGAATTGATTTAGTCGATTCAGATGGCCAACCGGTGCAGCCCCCCAATGTCCGCACTAAGTTTGTGCATCAATGCGGAGTTGTTGTTAGGGACAATGTTCCGATCAGCCTTCCAGAATGGAATCAGATAAAAAACTTAGAGGGCAATTATTATGTCACCGACAGAAGCAAAGATATATGTTGGGGGAAGCTCATGGCACATTTCACTCTGCCGGTGTTGGATACTCCCGAAAGGACAGAAGCCTTGACGAACAAAGTCAAGCATTGGGCTCTGAAGAAGATGGCTTCACAATTCAATAAATGGAAGAACATACTATACCTTGAATGGGTCGAGAAACAGAAAGTTCCAGATTTCACTGGAACACTAGAGATGCAGCGGGCTCACTGGCCGGCATTTCTGGATTACAAGGGTACACAACTAGCCAAGGAAAGATTGGCACAGCATAAGTTGAATGCATCGAAGAAAATATATAACCATAAGTTGGGTGGAGGTGGCTACATAGCTGCCGAGCCTAAGTGGAAAAAGATTGAGGCGGGTCTGCACGAAAAAGGGATCATTCCAGTTACAGATAGTTGGCCCCGTAGGGTCAGAAATTGGATGCTTGCTCATGTGGGGCGGAGTATGACGCATCAGGTGATGTAATAGTTGATGAAACGAAAGAAACTCCTATACCCCGGCAAACAATTCTTGATGTAATCAAGGATGCCCATGTGGGAAAGTTTTTTCCCGACAGAGAATACGACGAGCTGTGGAAGGCCCTCGGTACTAAAGAAATAGGAGGAATTGTTAAATGCAGGGGAGGTGTGACGTGGCATGAAGGGTTTCCCGAGGACCGTGACTCTTATAGAAGCCGAGAAAGAGCAAATAGGAGGAAGGAGCAGGAGCAAAACGACCAGTTGAGCAAAGTGGAAAGTCTCGTGAGCGAGTATGCCAAGCAACTAGAAGAACTGTGGCGCGAACGAGCTAGTCAAGGGGCAACTCATCAGCTGCAGCTGCAAGATAGTGAATCAGGTGGTCCGTCTCAACGGAAAAGTAGCGTGGCTTCACGACGGTCGGTGCTGATGAGCCATCGAACCAAACATACCCCGTGGATTTTATCACTGGGAATAAAACTTGTGAGCTACATGAGGCAATGAGAAACTTATCCCTGAAGGCGGCGGTCGGCTATGCTTTAACTTGTGAATCTACAGCACTGAATCGTGACAATGAGATTCCAGCTAGCTATGCTCGTGTCGGCGTGGATCACGTTGAACCCGGATTTGAATCACTCGACCTTTGTTTCCCTGGAGAGGATGATGAGAGGAAACTGGGAGATGTCCAGGGTGGACTCATTCTATGGCCCAAGAAAATGATCAAGTTTCCAGGCTGGACACTGCCAAGGCCACCATCGCCTTCTCCGAGTTGACATGACGACACTTACGATGACCTCCACGACATGAGTCCATCTCGATCTTCGTCGCCGCGTCAGTCGCCGAGTCAGCCGACTCCGTCGCCGCATCAGCCGACTCCTGAGCCGTCTCCACCGCCCATTAAGGCTAAAGGTCGAAAGGGGATAAAGACCACCACCATGGGTTTCCGATCCAAACCCCGACTTGAGCCCCTCCCAAAAGTAACGAAGGTTCCTTCCCCGAGACCTTACGACTTACCTAAGTGTACTGACGAGGAAGCTACTGTGTGGCTACAAACAGAATCAAGAAGATTCTTTGCGGAGGCCGCTGAGAAAAGAAAACTTAAGCCAAAGGAAAAGTATACGGAAGCTCAAACACAATTTGCTGTTAGTTTTCTTACTCAGCCATCGCATATTTCGATGAATAGGCCAGATGACTTTGTACGGACTATGAGGAAAGCTCCCTCCGGCGGGAAAAGGAGAAGAGATGTTGCCCAGCTTGAACATCAGTCAAATCAGTCCATCTCCCCGCTCAAGGTGGCCACTGATATGGCCTCTGTGCTTGAGAAAGTCGATCCCGCTTACCGCGCACAATTTGCTGCAGAGATTGGTGTTCCACTTTCTCAACTGGATGCAGAGGATGTCGTCTCATTCTTTACGGGACCTGCTAGACGGACCTGGGCATACGGAAGGATCTAGTGGCACCTGATGAGCTCAAGAATCCACCAACACAAATGGCAAGACTGCATGACTGGTACAAGGAGGTCGTTTTGGAAGGTCGAACAATGATCGTTATGAAAATTACAGATGAACATTTCAACGGTGCAGACGAGATAACTATTGAATTTGTAGAACTCTATCAGTTATACCAGCTTGACGCCCTAGACTTGAGCATTCTCACTGCCTATTGTCTGTAAGTGATTCAATTCATTTATTTTTCTGTAAAGATGAACATTGTCTGAAAGTCTCTTTATGTCTATAGCTTAGCTCGATCATTGCATGTTCTAATTATGCTCACTAAGGTATTATGCAGAATGAAGAGCGATGAATGTGACAGAAAGCAACACTTTGAGATTGGGTTCGTCGACCCAAGCCGAGTTAATCAAAGATTGCTTACAAAGTACCACGAGGAAACAGTGAACACCTTGTTTAGTGCCCTCCGGACCAACATTATAAAGGGAAGATATTGTTTCCTTACCACTTCAGGTAAGAGTATTACTGTCTTGTACACATTGGTTATTGCTTACTCGATGTTAAGTAACTGATTAGTTACTGACATATATAAACGTGCGCAGCGAGCATTACATTATGTTAGTGATTCAAATCGATAAGCAGAAGTTGAAATCTTGGACTCATTGGACTGCCCAAAGAGAAGTACGGATATATCCAAGGAGTGCTCGCACGGTAATTTCAATCTTTATCGTATTACATCGGTCTCTTTCCTTCAATTCCTGAGATATGAAGTAACTAATTAATAACTCATTTATTCAATTGTTTGCTGGGCAGGGTTTGGGAAGCTTTCCGAAATTGTACAAAAGGTCAATTTAAAGAGAAACTTACTTATGTTTACCCCAGAGTAAGTAGTACGAGCTAGGTGTTCGCGCATCCCTTTTAATTCAAATTTCAATACCATCGTGATGCTTGATTATTATTTGATTGAAATCTATTCTCGTGTAGTGGATCGATAGGCAGCCACCCGGGACCAATTTATGTGGATATTACGTCTGCGAGTGGATTCGCAAGATAGTCTCTGAGCGGAACCGAGGGACATTTCTCGAAGTAAGTGAACAAATAAATTCACAATTTCATTTTATAACCATCAATTGTGTTGAGTGTCGCCCCTAGATTTCTGTTATGATGATTGATATTCATATTAATCTCCCTTCTTTTATAGATGGATCGAATTCGGAGGGACCTGCAACTAAAGGACCGCTTTCAACCAATTTGCGAGGAAATTGCAGGCTTTTTGATGAACTATGTCTTAGACCCGAAGGGAAAATACAATGGCGCCGTCTCAAGATAGATGACGGGCTCTAATAGTGGCTAGCTTGATGATCTCCATGTAATCGAATAGATGACGTTCTAGTCCCTCTCATATATGGGATGTTTATATGTAAATTAATCCAGGAAACCGGGAAACCGGGAAGCCGGGAAACCGTGAAAACGGGAAGCCGGGAAGCCGAGAAAACGTGACGTCGACTTTCCCGACTTCACGACTTCCTGACTTTCCCGACTTCACGACTTTCCCGACTTCACGACTTTCCGTTCCGACTTCCGATTTCCCGACTTTCTCATAAAGCTTTCTCTTACGAATATTTTGATATGCTATATGTAATTTTGAGATTTACATATAATTAACCGTATATTTTGCAAATTATTCATAATTATAACAACCGAAACGAAAAAAGCCATGGGCCGCCACGTGGGTGCATCTCTAGTCCCAGGTTGTATTACAACCCGGGACTAGAGGTCCTCTCGCATGCGCCATGCAATGGCCCCGCGTGGAGCTCTCTGGTCCCGGATCGTAGGACACCCAGGACTAGAGGGGGGGGGGGGGGGGGGGGGGCTCTAGTCCCGGTTGGCATGTACCGGATGGACATCCGGTCCCAGAGGCCTCTACCACCCGGGACTAAAGGCCTCGTCTCCACTAGTGTATACTACATGTGATTGCGCACGATCAACACTGACCAATCATGTGTGGCTGTCAGAAACAATGCATACTTAAACGTTTCTTAGCATGTACGATATATCGCATACAATTTAGGAATTATAATCGTATGTGATTTTTATACACGCAACCGTCGTATAATCGTAATACATATGGCTTCAATTTGTAAGGGTAAGCTATATAGGAGATAACTCATAGGGTGGCTGCATTTGTATGCGATCGCGGGACTTTAAATTGCCCCATTTGTACTAGCGCGGCTAGATAGCGATTAGCGGCAAAGCAGCCGGATATTTTCAGCAGCACGCGGTGCCCAGTCCTACAAATAGGAGCGAAATTGTAGCTGCTCGTAGGCCACACCTCGAATAGTTCAGTATATCAATCCAGATTGAATAGCGCTCGCGCGCGAAAGAGAGAGACAGTGTGAGGAGGAGTTGTCGCCATGCTCATCTACGGGGAAGAATTAGAGAGGTGCTGACTCATCGAGTAGAGACGCCGGAGATCATTCAAGCGCTTACACTTGTGCACAAAATCATTAACACGAACCAAGCTCTCACCTGAGAGTCCAAGAAAGAAGGCAAAACAATTATATAGATCCCCTCTCTCGAGTTATCGAGTCCCTCGCATTTGCGAGGGTCGCCGTGCTATAATCTCAAGAGGCAGTATGTGCAGCCCGGTAATAGCATGTGTCGCCAAATGCCACACAACGTTAGGGCTGGCTGCGCTGGTGCACCGGTGAAGGCTTTTAATAAGAAGAGGGGCTGCTCCTTGGTACTCTCTCCACTTCAAAAAGGACGACTTCCATTTATCTACACGTGAATGTATCTAGATATGGTATAGATACATTCAATCTAAGTCCGAGTGGAGCAGGGGGACAGGTATGGGCCTTCCGTCACGGAACTATTTAGGCGCGCAGTTGAGAACCTCTTACAATCCCACAAGTACTCAGCATCGTCTATTCGCGAGTACTCAGTATATTCACGGGACAAGACCTCTCACGCACCAGACAAAATGTCTGCGATCCGGCGCATGCTGCACCATGGGCTCCTCGCCGGCCGCCGCATGGCCAAAGCTCCGCCGCCGGCCGCTCCTAGACCCGTCTTCACCACCAGCGGCGGCAGCCACGTTCCACAGGTTACTCAGGTTAATGCTAAACCCAAATCACGCGGTTTGATCTGTAGTCGGAAATTCCAAATCGTTTCCTAATGTCGTTGATCCATCGCAGGGTAATCCGCTGCCGGTTCAATCAACAAATTATCGCAGTCCGATTCAGAAGGCTGGAGAGGAATATGACCGTATCCTCATCAAGCAGAACCGAACGATCCAGGCCTTCTGCCTGGCATTCGGCGGATACTACTACCTTCCCCACCACGTAGAAGCATACCTGCCACGTTGCACCATACCTGTCATGTGTATAGGGACATTATTGTATACTCTATTTTAGAAAGGATCGGACTGTGATCCTTTTAAAATGAAGTATAAATGGGACAAGTGGGTCCCATTTTCGCTTCCTTAGACTATATATCTCATGTTGTGTATAAATCAGAGAAACCCGGACTAGGGAGATTACATACAAATATTTCTTTTCATTTAAGTAGTGATGTATATTTTGTTGGAGGTACCTACTTGTAATAGGTAAAATAGTAGGGGGACCGAACTGTAACTTAAAATACTTTATATTCAGTTAGTAGAAGGATGGAGAAGAAGTAAGAAGCATCCATCGATTCACACCAGAAATCTCTCTCTTTCGACATGGTATCAGAGCAGGAGGCGGCGCTCGGCCCTCGCCGGTGGTGAACCGGTTCCTGTGCTGGATCTTCCCATCAAGGAGAAGTGGAGAGAAGGGGGTGCTGCGGCTGCTGGATTGGAGAGAAGAAGGGGACCATAACCTGTGTCCTATGGCTGGAGGCGAGCACGGAAGAAGTGAGAGCTGCTAGTTGTGGTCTGGAGCAGAGAAGAAAGGGGTGTAGGTGCAGTTGTGTCCTGGAGGTGCCCTACAATAACTTGGTGGCGGAGCTGTACTCAGATCTGGGTGGAGCAGAGCACGTACAGCAAGGCATTTGAGAAGGAGGAGAGGTATTGTGACTGCTGCTGTCCTGGAGGCTGGAGTGGAGAGAGGAAGGTTTGGTGTGTGTGCGGCTGCTGTTGCGATTTCTGGAGGCGTGCTGTGGTCGATCTGTTCTTGGGAGAGTTGCTTTGTGAAGTTGCAGTAAGGTTGTAGTGCTGGAGATGGCAGGTGAGGAGGATGCTCCCTCGGTGGTCACAGTGAAGGAACTTGCAGCAATCTTGCAGGCAATGGATGAGAAATACAAAGTCCTATTTGATGCAATTCGGAAGCTTGAGGGAATTGTGCTTGACACTCAGGGATGGCACAGAGGTGTTCAGCTCTATTTACCTATGGAAATCCCAACTACCAAAAGCTAGGGATACCTGCATATAACAGGAACTGTTTTGAGTGTGGCCAGCCAGGACATCTTAAAGCCTCAGGCCCTGAACTAGTTGGAGAGGGGCGCGGACGAGGTCAAGTCTGGAGAGGCCGTGGTCGTGGGTGTCTCCCTCAAGGCCATGGTGGCGGTGGACATGGCCAGGGAACAAGACCAGTTGGAAGGGCGAATGTTTCAGCCACAGTTGAGGATGTATCAAAAATTATACAAGTTGAGATGACTGTCGATGAGCTAGAAAAATGGCAGCAATTCAAAGGGTGAACCAGGTTGATAAAGAGCCTTACCAAGCTGCTAGTGCCTCTGCTGAAATTTGCGGTAATATCTCTAATTCTACTAAACAAAATTGCAATGATGCACCATGGTTAATTGATTCAGGTGCATCACGGCACATGGCTGGTGCTTATAAGGACTTCATGAAATATCTCCCTGATTCAAAGATGGAAACTGTCAAACTTGCCGATGGATCGACACAACATATCATGGGTTATGGGACAGTTGTGTGCAGCCCTAATATATCTTTATCTTCTGTGTTGCATGTGCCTTCGTTTCCAACAAATCTTTTGTCTATCAGTTGCATTACAAATGAGTTGAATTGTGCTGTTTCGTTCTTCCCATCATGGTGTTTGTTTCAGGAGCTTGGGACTGGAAGAAGGCTTGGGACGGGGAGCATGCGTGATGGGCTGTACTACCTTGATAAGAATATTTCACCTGCAGTAGCTACTGTTTTGTCGCCCTCTCCTCTAAACGAGTTTCTACTCCAACATCGTCGACTAGGGCATATGTCGTTTGCTACACTCGGTCAGCTCTATCCTAATCTCTATTGTAGGATTAATAAGGATAGTTTGGTATGTGATGCATGTGAGTTCGGGAAGCACACTCGGAGTTCTTATATGTCATCAGATAATAGAAGTACTGAACCGCTGCATACTATTCACTCTGATGTATGGGGGCCTAGTGGTGTGAGATCGATCAATGGATATCGCTATTTCGTTACTTTTATTGACTGTTGCACCAGGACCACATGGGTCTATGTATTAAGACACAAAAGTGATGTGTTTGAATGCTTCAGAGATTTCCATAATTTGATTATGACTCAGTATAATGCATGTGTGAAAATATTTCGTACGGATAACGGTACGGAGTATTTGAATAGAGAGTTTGATGAATACTTATCTGGCTTTGGAATTATTCATCAAACTACCTGCCCAGGTACTTCCGAACAAAATGGTTTGGCTGAAAGAAAGAACAGGCATCTTTTAGATGTTACGAGAAGTCTAATGTTTGCAATGAATGTTCCTAAATATCTATGGAGTGATGCTGTAATGACAGCAGCTTATTTGATAAACAGGATGCCATTGAGGGTATTGGAACATAAAACTTCAATAGAATGCTTAACCGGCAAGAACTCATTTGTGGTGCCTCCAAAAGTCTTTGGGTGTGTATGCTTTGTGAAGGATCACAGACCTTCGGTTGGTAAATTAGATCCTAGAGCTTTAAAATGTATATTTGTTGGTTATTCAGGGAAACAAAAGGGTTATAAGTGCTGGTGCCCTACTGAGAAAAGAATGTTTATTAGTATGGATGTAACATTCAGGGAGAATGAACCATTTTATGGAGAGCCAACTGATCTTACCGATGTGTTTCAGACATTTTTCCGAGTGATGTTTCAGATTTGAACTCCGAAACAGGGGAGAGAAGGAAGAGGTCTCAGCATCAAGAGAGACAGTAGTTGGAGTTATACCTAGACAAGTGCATGATGGTGTAAGTGTATTAGATGGAAGGGAAGAACATGTGCAGGGGGAGCATCAAGACGAACCCAATGAAGCTATGCGGTGGCCAAGGTTCAATGAAGAACAAAATCTTCAGGTGTATTCACGGAGACATCGAGCTGAGGAAGTAGTAATTCCATCGAGATGTGATCAAGAAGTTCCTGCGGTACAAGCACAAGAACAAGAGACCTCGCCTGATCTAACACTATCAGATGCGCAAGGCTCATCTTCTCCAAATAATGGTACACTTCCCTCCTCACAGGATGATTTAGATGTTCCTATCGCTCATAGGAAACAGCCTCGTACCACAGCTGGGAAATTACCACCAAATCTGTCTCCATATGATCTTTCTAATTATGTTTCATACTCATCTGTGGGTTCTCAATATAAATCATTCATAGCTGCATTGGATTCCACTTTACCTATACCACGTGATTGGCAGGAAGCCAAGCAATATCCAGAATGGAGAGCAGCTATGATGGAGGAAATGACCGCACTCGACAAGAACAATACATGGGTACTTACTACTCTGCCTCCTAATAAAAAGGTTGTTGGTTGTAAATGGGTATTTTCCGTGAAACAAAACATGAATGGTAAAGTAGAAAGGTATAAAGCCAGATTAGTGGCAAAGGGTTATAGTCAAACTTATGGAGTGGATTATGATGAAACCTTCGCACCAGTGGCAAAAATGAACACCATCAGGGCCCTTATATCTATAGCAGCAAATAATAAGTGGAAATTGTTTCAAATGGATGTAAAAACTGCCTTTCTTCATGGAGATTTGCACGAAGAAGTTTATATGGAGATTCCTCCTGGCTTTTGTACACAAGAGACTGAGGGTAAAGTGTGCAGGCTGAAAAAGTCGTTATATGGGTTAAAACAGTCACTAGAGCATGGTTTGGACGATTTCGGAATGAGATTTGTTCTATGGGGTTTAAACAAAGCAATGCTGATCATACCTGTTTTACAAGCGCAATCATGATAAAATTGTTGTGCTTATTGTATATGTTGATGATATAGTAATTACAGGTAATGATGATGGGGGGATTGCTTGGTTGAAGAAGGCACTTTCAAGATCGTTTGAAGTTAAAGACCTGGGCTATCTTCACTATTTCCTTGGCATTGAAGTTGCATATGGTGTCCAAGGTATTTATCTCTCACAAAGGAAATATGTGGTAGATTTGCTTACTGAAACTGGAATGTTATATTGCAAACCGGCAGCCACACCAGTTGAATCAAATCATCGCATAATTGCTGACTTTGGGGATTATGTGGATAAATATCAGTACCAACGATTAGTTGGGCGACTCATTTATTTATCACATACTAGGCCAGATATTGCATATGCTGTCAGTGTGGTGAGTAGATATATGCATGATCCCCGTTCTGGCCATATGGATGCAGTGAACAGAATCCTAAGATATCTTAGGGCTGCCCTGGAAAAGGGATATTGTTTTCTGCTCATGGACACCTTAATATTGAGGGGTATACTGATGCTGACTGGGCTGGGTGTTTAGATGACGAAGGTCTACATCAGGTTACTGCACGTTTGTTGGTGGTAATTTAATTAGCTGGAGGAGTAAAAAACAAAGTGTAGTTGCAAGGTCTACAGCTGAGGCTGAGTTCAGAGCAATGGCATCCGGGTTATGCGAGTTGATGTGGATTAAAAACTGTTACTAACGGAACTACAGCTGTACAAAAGTATGCCACTCCGGTTATACTGTGACAATCAGGCTGCAATCAGTACTGTACACATCCAGTTCACCATGATAGGACTAAGCATGTCGAAATGATAGACACTTTATCAAAGAAAAATTAGATGAGGGTGTACTTCAAGTTACTTATGTTAAATCTGTAGATCAATTAGCTGATGTGTTGACCAAGGGAATGAGTGTTGTATCCTTTGCTAGAACTTGTAACAAGATGGGGCTGATTGATATCTTTGCCCCATCTTGAGGGGGAGTGTTGGAGGTACCTACTTGTAATAGGTAAAATAGTAGGGGGACCGAACTGTAACTTAAATACTTTATATTCAGTTAGTAGAAGGATGGAGAAGAAGTAAGAAGCATCCATCGATTCACACCACAAATCTCTCTCTTTCAACATATTTCCACGCATTAACGACTTTAGGAAACGATTTGGAATTT
The DNA here is from genome assembly GCA_947311845.1 of Poa pratensis. NCBI lineage: Eukaryota > Viridiplantae > Streptophyta > Magnoliopsida > Poales > Poaceae > Poa > Poa pratensis. The sequence goes on along the minus strand of CAMZMU010000074.1, from coordinate 106,728,960 downwards.
CCGACTACAGATCAAACCGCATGATTCAAATGAAATATTTCTTTTCATTCCCTAGTCTAATACTGTACTCCCTAGTCCTGGTTAAATGAAATATTTCTTTCGTTTAATTAGTCTCGTTGCACACCGTACCTACCCCGCGCATCAAGATCCCCTAAAGTATTTATGTTTATTAAAGAGACTGAGAATGCCAATGGTTGATGTATGGATGGGTTTGTTTCCCTTAATAATGGGTGTTTATACACAAATATGAATCTAAATAACCACGTATTAGTTTCAAGTCGAGACACGGCGTACTCCCTCCGTCAACGAATAAGTGTTTTTTTAGGTTTGGTTCTAAGTCAACATTTAATTTTTTTTCACCAACTTTATACAAAATGTAGTAACATATAGGGCATCAAGTTGGTATAGTACGAAATTACATTTCAAAACAAATCTAGTGATGCTAATTTAATGTAGTAAAAGCTGCTAATTCCCCCTTTTGATTTAGGATTAAATCTGTTTTACACTTATTTGTGGACGGAGGAAGTATGCGTGTATGCATTATACATAAGCACGAGAGGCGGTATGTGCATCCCGGCAATAGCATGCGTCGCCAAATGGCACACAACGTTAGGACATGTCTCCTTTTCAAGAAAAAAAGAACCGCTCCTTGGTAGCGTTTTTGTTCGCCCTGAGTTCATGACTTGCCAGCGGCCGGCTGCATTGGTGCACCGAGTCCGAGTGAACGTTTTTAGCTCGAAATAACATGGTCGTCCCAACTTGACACGAAACCTGCTGAACCGAAAACACCAAGCACTAAGCAACAATTGCTGATCCGATAACGCCAAGTAAATTAACAATCATTCCTGATCGATGCTTTAAAGCATAGCACACGAGTGAATACAATACACACACCGCTGGTAGAAAAACATAATCTTACATTCTTACATTCACGAAGCTAAAATCAACGCAATAATATATACTACTCCCTCATATCCGTAAAAAACGTTCGTGACAAAACAACATAAGCAGTACAAGCTCTACGTATAATCTCCGACTGTTTTTCCGGATCAGAGGGAGTAGCTACCCATTTTGATTAATGGGTATTGTTGATTAAATGAGGGATGGCACATCAGATCAGTTTATCGAAGGCACTTGGTGTATGTGCATACCTGCTCGTGTCCTTGAGGAGGCGGGTAGTACTGCTGGTGTGGTTCGTAGCCTTGAGCAGGAGCGAGGGGAGCTGCTGTTGGGTGCCTGCGCACCGTAACTACTTGAGTAGTAGCAGGAGGAGGAGGGGAAGAGCGTGTGGGCGCTTGGCCTGATGGAGGAGAAGCCGCCTGCGGGAACTGTGGCTGCCCCATCGAGATCCCGGCCGGCGGCTGCTCGCCGTCCATCTTGGCCGGCGCGGCGGCGGCGGTTGCCGGCTGCCCGTGGAGCATGAAGTAGGAGGTGAGCCCGAGCGTGGTGGCGACGAGCGTGAGCACGGCCGCGCCGGCGAAAATGCCGTCCTTGAGGACGGAGCAGTACCCACACCGACGCGTCCCGTGCCACGTTCGCGTTCCAGGCCGCGCCCTCTATCATCAGCAGGCGAGCGCCACCACCGCTGCGATCCTGCACGTTCGGTCCATTACAGCTACGTCCTGTCCAAGAAAATACAAGGGTTTGTTCGACATCCATGCGCGTGTCAGCACGTTATAATCGGGTCACTCACCATGAGAAGACGGCGCAGACGATGCCGATGATCCGCTTAGACTCGGAGGTGATGGCACTGGACTTGCAGCAGCTGCAACACCCGCCGACGACAGCGACGGTGACCTGGGCAATTATTAGGAAGATGGCCGCGCAGATCCCAAGCCCTAGCGCCGGGTTCTGCGGGTAAATGCACACCTCATCTTCAGTTTCCAGCAAGTCATGAAGCTGCGAGGTAGACACCACGATAACTCCGTGTAAGAACACACGCACGTCAATAGAACACACGCATAGGCTCACAGTCAGCAAGGAGACCAGTAGTTTAATTACAGTGAGCTTTGTGCCCTCGGCGGAGAACCCCAGGATGGCACTCAGCACCCGAGAGAAGCCACGACCGCGAACACGACGATCATCGTCTGATCCATCTGTCTCGAACCGTGAACTCTTCTGGTTTGTACTAGCTGCTAGTAGTCGAGTAGCAGTCGCGCAAACGCTCGTGTTTATATATGGAGACAGAGTTCTCGATCGGGCATGTATAGATGGTTCCTCTATATTTTTCGATAACGCTAAGCTGGCCGGCCGGCGTACTTCTATCTATCGGCGAAAAGGCCATATGTCACTACGAAAGGGAAGACTTCTCCCTATGCACATTCGCCGCAATTCCTCTGCAGTTGATTGATTGAATTCTTAATTAAGGAAGTTAACGTCCTTAGATTTTTGCTGATGATTGATCAAATTAGATCTTACTTAAGGAAGTTGATGTCGTTGGATTTTTGTTATGTTTGAAGCAAGTTGTCAGGATAACACAGCTTGGTCTTCACGCGGGATATCCTGTTTCCGCGCGCCGGTAAACTCCGTTGTTCTTCTGCGGAAAAGAGATACTGGGACAGTAGTCAGTAAGATACTTGCATCCCCATTTTGTTTGACTCTACATCTGTAGCGACACATTTCCACCTTGTTTTCTTTTGTTCTTTGCAAGGAGCTTTTGTACTTTTGCAAATTTGCAAGGAGCTTTCTTACTCGTTTTGCAAACCTCTAAGTTATTTTCACGACAAGTTTAACGGAAAAAAATGTAATTTGAGTGACTCAACCATTGCTGAAAATCGAACGGGTGGAGTGCATATTCCTCTAACCTCCACGTGCATCTCCGCTAGGATGGGAGACCACATGTCAATGTCGGGAGTGCAACCTTCTTTTCTTCCCTCCGCAATTTAGCGGATCCTCTCGCTCAACCATTCGACAGGTTGATAGTGGTGGTGATGATTAGGGTGAAAACGGAGCGGAATTTTTCCGACTTTTCCGCGGAAAAACGGAAACGGAATGGAAATATGGAAACGGAAATGGAATTTTGCAAAACGGAAACGGAAACTTTTATGCGGAAACGGAAACGAACAGCAGATTCCGGCGGAATGACCACGGAAACGGAACTTTCCGTTTCCGGTAATACGGAACTTTCCGTTTTTGCTATGCGGTGCTTTCCACATCCAGTAGGGCCAGTAATTCCAGTAGAAACATTTAGGCACATTACATGATATGAATAAAAAATAAAGGATCTGAATCTACCGTGTTTAGGCCATATATACTCGCATTTCATGTCCATCTCGAGTCGTTAACAGTTCGACATTTTAGTGTAGCACTAGTGTTAAGGACGATAGAAGATGTTTCTTAATGTTGCCAAAGTTGATAGCATATGCACACTATATTATATAATCATGATAACTCGTTATATTTTATTTCGTCTTAGAAAATTGACAATTTTTTTGGTTTGATTGAGTTTTCGTGCATTATTTAAGGGGTTGCTTTGTTCCGGCAAACATCCGCTTTCTGTTCCGTGTCCGCACCGTATTCGGTACATATCTGTTTCCGATAATTTTGTTTCCGTATTTGTTTCCGGGGTTTCTGTATTCGTTTCCGCTTCCGCAAACAAATATGAAAACAAATGTGGCATCACTCAGTTCCGTCCGTATCCGCTCCGTTTTCATCCCTAGTGATGATAGGGTGTGTTTCGGGTTGGGATTATCATGTTCCGTGCCAAACAAATTATAAATGGATTTTCGAAGACAAGTGATGACCTTCCTCAAACATGATACACTAAATACAAAACCTCTTTTGAAAATCATGGATGAAATTCTTTTTGCGCACCCGTCAAGAAGTTGCTTGGATTTATGAATCCTACATGCACCTTAAGATCATACTTTTGACAGTGAAAACGGTTCGTAGTTTAAAAAACTGTTCTTAAGGTATTTCATTTTGAAAATCTAATATTAAAAAATAAAACATGCAGACATCTCACAAAGTCCCCGCGGGATCAAAAGTTGATACTTGGCGAGATGGTACAACGCATGAAATGAGAAGGCGACACTTGACGAGATGGGAGCACGCGAGTCAAACCATGGTAAAGGTCGACTTTTTTCTAACAAAGAACAAAAACATGTTACTTATGTTTTGACAAAAAAAGAAGGGCTAAACAAAATTTCACATACCATGGCCATTCCAAGATAATATTTAAATTACAATATGTGAGGGAAACGCTGTCTTCAAATATTATTAGGAGATTGGGAGCTGAAAGATCAATACTTGCATGGGAGGAAGTACACCTGGAGTAACGGGAGAGAGGAGCCAACGATGACATGCATAGATCGTGTGTTCGCATCAGTTGATTGGGAGCTGCAACACCCGGATTCGGTGTTACAGGCACTGTCTTCGGCAGACCACACGCCGTTGCTCTTCTCCCTGAATGCGAATTGCAAGCCAAAGAAGAGGTTCCAGTTCGAGTTAATTTGCTTGAAACTGGATGGTTTTGACGATGCGATCAGAGAGGCGTGGAGGTGCAGCGGGCTGATCACTGATCCCTTTCAGAGGTTAGACGCCCTGTTCAAAAACACTGCTGAATATCTGCAAGCTTGGGGGCAGAGGAAAATTGGCAATGTGAAAATAAAGCTTGCAATGGCGAATTTAGTGATTCTCAAGCTAGATGCAGCGCAGGATTGCAGATTGCTTACCCTGGAGAAAACTGGCTGCGGAGAACGATGAAGCTAGTAGTTCTTGGTCTGTCGTCTCTAGAGCGCACGATTGCGAGACAACGCTCACGTGTGCGATGCTGCGTGAAGGCGACGCCAACACGAAGCTATTCCATGCTGTTGCTAATGACAGAAGGGCGAGAAATTTTATTCCCAGTGTCACAGTCAATGATCAGCTGATTACGGGACAGGAGGAAAAATTGGAGGCGTTTACATCTGCTTACGATCAATTGTTGGGCACAACGAGAGAACAAGCGCACAGCCTGAACCTGGAGGAGTTGGAGTTGCCGAGACTTGATCTCCAGGGTTTGGATGAGTTGTTTTCGGAGGAGGAAGTATGGGCGGTGATCAAACAGATGCCGGCGGATCGAGCACCAGGCCCAGACGGTTTTGTGGGAGCTTTTTATCAACGCGCTTGGCTGACGATCAAGCATGACATCATGTCAGGGCTACTGAAACTGGCAGTAGGAGATGGGAGGGGTTTCGCGAGACTTAATAGGGCACTGATTACTCTCATACCCAAGAAACCTGACGCCACTCGCATAGGAGATTTCCGGCCGATAAGTTTAGTACACAGTTTTTCTAAACTGTTCTCAAAGCTGATTGCTAACAGGCTGAGGCCGTAGATGATGGAGTTGGTAAGCACGAATCAATCAGCCTTTATTCGAGGAAGAAGCTTACATGACAACTTTGTGCTGGTGCGCCAAGTGGCGAGGAGAATTAATCAGAGAAGGCAGAAGGGAGTCCTGCTTAAATTGGACATATCACGAGCTTTCGACTCAATTTCATGGGCCTTCCTGTTCGAGGTACTAAGGCATATGGGTTTCAGCGATCTGTTCTTGAAGTGGCTGTCGGTTATGCTGAACACGGCGACCACTAGGGTTTTGGTCAATGGCATCCCAGGAGCAAGGATTCGGCATGTGAGAGGTTTAAGGCAGGGTGATCCCACATCCCCGCTGCTGTACGTGCTGGGGATGGAGGTGTTCACTGCTTTGTTTCGGTGTGCGGCACAAGGGAACTGGCTGTCAGACTTGGTAGGGATTAAGCCGCTGCAGCGGGTGTCGATCTACGCCGATGACGTCGTACTTTTCCTTAGGCCAGACAACCAGGAGATGTGGATGGTGAAACAGCTGCTGAAGCTGTTTGGAGAAGCTACAGGTTTGGAGATAAACTATGCCAAAACAAGTTCTACACTTATCCGCGGTGAACCTGACGACGAGGACAGAGTACAGAGAGAATTGGGCTGCCAGGTGACCAGGTTCCCAATCAAATACCTGGGATTGCAGCTTGCCTTGCGCCCCCTTACCAAGACGGAATGGCAGCCGATGTTGGACGCGGTCATTGAGTTTATGCCGGCGTGGCAGTGCGGCATGATTGCAAGAGAAGGACGTCTTGTCCTGATCAAGGCGGTGATTGCAGCGAAGGCAGTACACCAACTGCTGGTGGCAGAGGCCCCAGTTTGGTTACTGGAAGAGATTGAGGGGTGGATGCGTTCGTTTTTTTGGGCAGGGAAGAAAGAGAGCTCGGCCGGCCAGTGCATGGTGGCCTGGAACACCATAAGTAAGCCGTTCAAGTACGGTGGACTCGGAGTAAAGGACATGAGGCTGCAAGGTGTGGCTCTGAGAGTCCGGTGGGAGTGGTTACGGCGCACGGATCCCTCGAGACCATGGCATGGGCTGCCGGCGCTGAAAGATACAGAGGCTCTGGAAGTGTTTCAAGATTTCGTGCAAATTACAGTAGGGAACGGAGAAAAGGTTATGTTGTGGACGGATAGATGGATCCACGGCTGCAGCGCTGCTGAGATTGCGCCGCATGTGGTCGAGGCAGTAAGCACCAGAAGGAGGAACACGCGAACAGTGGCGCAAGGGATGGCCGAAAACAGTTGGGCACAGGATATCACGGAGGAGATGTCGGAGGAGGGTCTCGAGGAGTTCACCACCCTGTGGTTTGAGGTGAACACGGTGAACCGAGATGAGCAGCTCCTGACGAGTTCAGATGGAAGTGTACGAGCTCAGGGAAATACTCAGCCAAGGAAACATACAAAGCTTTTTTCCACGGACAAACTAGATGCGCGATGGCCGAGCCAATCTGGAGATCATTTGCTTCTGGCAAGTGCAAAATCTTCAGCTGGGTTGCAACCAAGTACAGGCTCTGGACGTCAGACAGGAGGGCAAGGCACGGCCTGCAGGAGCACCCCGATACCTGCTTCACCTGTTTACAAGAGGAGGATAACATCGATCACGTGCTCATCCAGTGCGTGTTCGCGAGAGAAGTGTGGCTCGGCTGTCTGCTCAAGGCCGGGCTGCAAATTCAAGCACCTAGTCATGAAGACACACTTGAGAGTTGGTGGTTGCAGTCGAGAGATAGATTTCGGAAGGGCGAGAGGAGACAGTTCGATACCCTAATCATTTTGGTAGCCTGGATGCTTTGGAAGCAGAGGAACGCGAGAGTGTTCGGGCGTATCCGCGATCAATGTAGTGTCCAGCAGCTACTAGGGAGAATTGAGGATGAACTCACACTATGGCAGCAGGCAAGAGGGAGAGAGGGAGTACAGGTTGTGAGAGAGTAGTTTTAGTGTGTGAGTGCGGAGTGTGGCTAGCCCTTTTGTTCGCATTAGGGTTTTTAGCTTCTTGTAAATTGGTTGCTATCCTTCTATAAAGCTATGGTATGCCGTTGGCATACTCTTTTAAAAAAAAAATTAGGAAAGGCTTGCTCGGAGAGCCAACCTATTTTCTCTTCCGAAATGCATGGTGAGCGTAGACGCAACAGTCAAACAGGCCGTGACGCTAGACCATACAGCCAAGGCGCCAACCAGTTTGTGGAGGCCTCGAGAAAATTCCCACAACATTAGAGGTAGGCCCACTTTGGAGAAGGTGTCGGCCCACATTTGGTTTTGCAAGATGGCCCAGCTGCGGTCCAAGCATTCGTCTTTGTTTTTGTTTGTGAACGAATGTATGAGTGCTGTCATCGGTGCATCCGGTTGGTTGGCATTGAGAGTTGACATACGCTCCTTTAACGAGAAGAAGAAATAAGAGGATTAGAGCATTCTAGCAGAACCCGCAAAAGGGGCAAAACCGCATAATAACCGCCCGATGCGGATTGAAAACCGCAAAAAGCCGGCGAACAGAATCCACAAATTTGCCCAACCCGCAAAAGTTTTTGCAGGGCCCCGAGAATCTCCGCCTCGGAACCGAGACAGCTAGGTTTTCTCCCCCGACCCGCAGCCGGAACCTCATCCTATTGTGTCGTTGGCGCGAGGGAACCTTCAGCGCCCCCGTCCCCGCCGCCGCGACCTCTTTCTCTTCCCCCACTTCGGCCACCGCGCGCGCTGCCCCGGACCAGCCATGAGCGCCACCGACCCGTCCCTGGTGACCGTCCGCGTCGGGGAGGCCCCATCGTCAGATCCAGCGGGCCACGGAGAGCTCGGCGCCGCCGCCACGGCCACCGCTGCCCGCTGCTCCGTCGGTGGCGCCGAAGCGGAGAAGATTGTGCACCGCCGGCGCGGCCCAAGTCTCCCGCCGCCGCGAAGCCGAAGAGGCAGGCGGGGAGGAAAATCAGGGCCAGCGTCGCCGCGAAGGCCAATGCGGCCGTCCCCGGCGCCGGCGCCGCATCTGCATCCACCGCGTCCATCCCCCGCGCCGCTGCTGCATCCACCGCGCCCGTCCCCGGCGACGGGACCGAAAGGTATGAAATTCTCCAACTCAAAATTGAGCTCAAATTTCGCGCCCATCCCCGGCGACCTGAATTCGTCCATGCTGCAGCACGCGAGCTTTCATGGACATGCTTGGGTCGGTTGACATCGACGACCCTCCGCTCGGCAACTACAACGAGTTCGACGGTGGCGTCGGTGGTGGCACGGGCGAAGATGACAACGACGTCGAGGAAGTGGATGGGGCAGGCCTGAGCCGGAGAGGTTCGAACTACACCATCTTGGAGGACCAAAACTTGATCCGTGCTTGGGAGAGTATTTCTCTCGATGCAACGGCCGGCGTTGATCAAACCAAAGACCGGTATTGGCAAAGGGTGGAGGACAAGTTCTTCCAACTCATGCCATGCAATGATCGAAGGGTGCCCCGGACCTATCGATCACTACAAGGCCGTTGGGGAACTATCAAAACTTCCGTTGGTCGATGGAGTGGATGCTTGCAACAAGTGATGAATGCTCCTCCGAGTGGTACCGTGGAGGGTGATTGGGTGAGTTTGTTCTCCATTGTTCACCAAGTGTTCTCACTACTTGGTCACCATTGTTCACCATTTGTTCATCATTGTAGGACCGCATTGCGAGAGAAAGGTAGTTGGACATGCCCGCATCCAAGAACAAGCCGTTTGTCCTTGATCATTGTTGGAAACTTCTCCAACATAGTGAGAAGTGGAAGTTGAGGGATCAAGAGCCAAAAAAAAGGTGAAGTTTGTGTTGAGGATGACTTAGATGATGAACAAGGCGGGAGGAACAAGAACAAGCCCGAAGGCAACAAGAAAGCCAAGGAAAGAGTGACAAAGCAACTTGAGGCAACAAGCTTGAGAGAGAAGCTTGATGAAATGGTGAAATATAATGAGACCATGGTGGCCAAGACATTGGAGGCAAAACACCAATTGGCCGAGAAGAAAGCTCAAGAGAAGAAAGAAAAGTGGGACGTGCTTTGTGAAGTAGGGAAGCGGAAGATCGAGATTGAGGCCAAAAGAGCCTCGGCGGAGGAGAACAAGTCCTTGGCCAAGCTCTTGGCCAAAGAGAACAAGATCATGATGATGAACCGAAGTGAAATGGATGAAGTCAACTTGGAGTGGCATGACATTGCGAGGAAGGAGATATTGCAGCGAAGGAAACAAGCGATGCGAAAAGCTAGCGGTGTTGGAGGTCTCGGCGGAGGTGGAGGTGTTGGTGGTGGAGGTGAAGGTGCCGACAATGGTGGAGGTGCCGGCAATGGTGGAGGTGGTGATGCTAGCACGGTCTAGGGGCTTTCGATGCTGTGGAGGGTGTTTTGGAAGCATTTTTTTGGTCACACGGATGGAAAACTGGTTAATGGCCGTCTTTTCTATTCAAGGAACTACTTAATTTGATATATTTAATGTCGAATTTGCAAGTTATTCGACATACAACGACATTCATGCCTACCTTGTAGTTTTGCATATGCAGTTTCTGAACGCCGCGATTCTGTTTTGCGGTTCTGCTTTGCGGGTTCTGCTCCGCCGCGCGGCATTTCGAGCCAAAAAACACGAGTTGCGCGATCTGCAAAAGTGTTTTGCGGGTTCACCTTTTGCGGGTTCTGCTAGAGATGCTCTTATTTAAGCGCGTGATCCACTACTCATTTCCTCTAGTTCAACCCAACGCACACTGCAATGGTCGAATAGTACTCATCAGTCATCACTCGTGAAAACATCGCAGTACTTTTTGGCCTTTGCAAATTGACTCATCTGAATTAAAAAGCACTAAAGCACTAAACAAGATTTGCCGCTGCTGACTCTCTGAAGATTGCGCGAGAAATCTCAAGTGAACATATTACAGGACGACCTCTGAAGAAACACAAGATCATCGAGAATACAACTATACAAGGAACCCTTGCCGCAAAAAAAGAGAAAACAATCATCCTGTGGTAGATAGAGATACATGCATGTTGTAAATACACAAAACCGGGACCAGGGAACATGGCCAGATCGATCCAATGGTTCGACTCCAGTGATAGAAAAATCAGGTCAGTTGATCAAAGGGCGCTCAGGCTCTCGAGGAGGCGGAGCCTGCTGGTTGTGCGCGTGCGCCGGTGCGTAGCTCTGACCTGGAGACAGGTAGTGCTGGTTGGGCGCGTGCGCTCCGTGAGCAGGAGGAGGAGGAGGGAACTGGCCGTACCCCTGGGCCGGTGACGGGTAATACTGCGGCGGCGGCGCCTGCACGTACCCCTGGCCCTGGGGAGGAGGCTGCTGCGGGAATTGCGGCATCCCCATCGCGACCCCTCCTGTCTTCTGAGCGGCAGCGGCAGCGTCCGGCTACCTGCCGAGCATGACGTAGGAGGTGAGCGCCAGGGCCCACTAGTAGAAACAAGCCCATCTATCCCGGGTCCAGAGGGCCTTTGATCCCGGGTTTACAACCGGGATTAAATGGTCGGGACTAGAGGGGGGGTGGCTTTTATCCCGGGTGTCCACGACCCGGGATAGATGGGCCTCCACGTGGGCGCGGCTGGGCGCGCAGGGGGGGAGCTTTGGTCCCGGTTCGTGACACGAACCGGGACCAAAGGGTTTGCATCTTTTGTATTTTATTTGCTTATTTTTTAGGGTTTTCGATTTTTTGTTTTCCATTTAATTATTTCCTATTAATTAAGATCACGTTGCGCATACAAAGTCACACACATATATAAAGTTGACACATCGATCGATGTCACGCGTGATGCATACATATAAGTCACACACATACGTTTTGATACATATATAATTAAGTCACACACCGACATCACGTTTCTCACGTCGAGATCACGTCAATTACATTGGAGGCAGAAAATAATTTCTAGGGTGAAAAAATTCTCCGGATTTCTTCAGGACCTCCTTGTTCAAAAATCCTGCCAATTCCTCTTGAATTGCTATAAGGCGCTTCGTTGGTATGAGCTTGTCCTTCTCTCGTTCCATCTAGATCAATAAGAAAATGTGAAATCATCAGAAAATGTGAAAATGGAAATGAACACAAATATGGTAATGAAGTAATTGCCGAGAGTGTATACAGACCTCTGTTGTTCTGAGCTTTCTATCCCGCTGATGAACAAAAGATCGTATGTACTCGCAAACATAATATCCACATAAATTATTCCCTTGTGCCTGCCTCAGACACCACTTTACAAATAATAGAATTTAATCAAAATAACAATCAAGCATGATAATGGTGCTGAAACTAGAATTTAAAAGTTGCGCGGACATATATATATAGTACTACTACTTACCTTGGTTTCATACCAAAACAGGTGCGGTTTCCAAGTCCCACGAACCTCGGTAATGAACTTTTCCCAAACCCTGGCCGGCAAAAGAAAAAATCAAAGGACTTGAACGAACGAAAGAGATCGATATATAGAGCGATAATGACTGAAGTTACCTCTGAAACATTGCTTGCAAGTTGATATAATCGTCCATATCTTTCCTTAACGAGTCCAGGACTTGAACGCATGCTTGTTCAGGTCTAATGTCTACCAGAATCCAATGGTTGCTTCACACATTTATATGTCCATGAGTTACACTAAACATCGAGTAAGCAAAGTAGAATGTGTAGAAGGTACGGTAACACTCACCTGAAGTTGTAAGGAAGAAGTATATCTTCACATGTATGGTGTTTCACTAGATATTGGAGCATGTAATGCTCGGTGTCCTCGGGATGGTTCCTTACGGTTACTTCATGAATCCAATATGGGTCCATGAACCCTAAACTATAGATTCCGTTGTCTCTGCATTCGACGATCTTCATTCTGCATATATAATAGCGTACAAAAGAATAAAGTTAGATAATTGGCAACGAACGAGCTGAGATAGAGACTTAATTAAATTGCATAAAATAAATCACTTACAAACAATAGCAGCTGATGATGGCTTTGTCGAGGGAGTCTTGATTGAATAACTGAAATATTTCGTCAAACGGCACATACATCGCGTTATCCTCTAAATAATGGTCTTTCTTATATGAAACGTGGAAATACTCATGGTGCCTTTACGGCTCCCTCGTACCACTCATGCAAACGTCGCAATTGTGTCGGCAGAGATTTGACCATCTCAGGTCTGACCAAGGGCTTCCCGTAGGCATATGTCCATGCATACATATACTCTTTGGGGTTTTCTATGCGAATTGTGTCTTGCTGTATTTCCTTATCGGACACCACTTTGAACGCGGGGACCGACTGGTTTGCCTGTTCTCCGAGCTGGGCCACTTGTTTCCCGGATTTCTTATTAGCTTCCCTCTTTTGGCGAAATGCAGCCTCCTTCTCCTGCTGGGCCTTTTTAGCTGCCATCTGCTGCTGCTCCCTCTTTTGGCGACATGCCTCATTCTCCTGCAAATTCCGTTCTCTAATTAACTTTTCAATGGTACGATCATAGTCGTCTCGCAGAATAGGCGGCCGTGCCGGCCCAGTCGATAGATTTTTCAGAAATTGTGCCACTTTTCCCGGTGCTATTACCTCCTTTCGCATGTGCCGTTTCGGTGCCAATTGTTTTTTCACATCAGCTCGCACCGACTCCTCGAGTTCCTCTGGAGTCAAGTCGTAGGATCTCTTTGGAAGAGGCTTTCGCAACTCACGTTCCTCTCGAGTTTCTGGCGGGAAGTTTAAAGCGCACCTCTCTGTATATTTCGACGGGATCTTTAGTTTCCGCGAAACAGAGCGCACTCTCTCTTGAGGTGGTGGGGATGGACTCGGGCTGGGCTCCCGACAGTCGTCACGAGGTGGCGAGGATGCATCTTGAGGTGGGGGGGATGGATCTTGAGGTGGTGGTGCAGGGGATGGATCATGACGTGGGGAGGGAGGATCTTGAGGTGGGGGGGATGGATCATGACGTGGGGAGGGTGGATCTTGAGGTGGGGGGTTGCTACTTGGAGGAGTCGGTGGCCTTGGCGGCGGCAATTTGGAAACAAGATGTATTTCTTTGGCCACAGAATGATGGACTTCTTGGCATCTCCTAGTGTCCTCTCGCCGTCACCTCCAGGAATGTCAAGATTTAGATTAGCATATAACGGCACAATGTCATCCACCCCGACAATAGCATAGCCAGCTGGAATCCCGCCGAGATGGTACCTTGGTCCAGGTTCATTCAGTAAAGCATAGCCGACCGCCACCTTGAAGGACAAGTTGCCCATTGCCATATGTAGCTCGCATTCTGTCTTCTCCGTGATATCATCCACGGGGTATCGAGTCGGCGGCGCTTCAAGTTCAGAATGTTCCATCTGCGTGGAACCCACGCTGCTTTTTTGCTGATTAGATGGGGCGGCTTCGACTTCTGGACTTTCTAGCTGCACACGAGATTCCCTTTGCTGACTTTGCCAGCTGATGCACCTTGCGTTCCAATGCCGATAACCGGTCGCTCTCCTCCTTTTTCTTTCTCTGACGGCTTCTATAAGTGTGAGCGTCTGCCGGAAAACCTTGTGCCCAAGTAACTCCGTATCCATAACCTCGTACTCGTCCAACTTTTTCAGGATTCCCGAGTGCGAGTGACAGCTCGTCTTTCTCTCTGTCGACCTTGTAGGTTCCATTTCGAACTTGCTCTATTGCTTTCTCAAGTTCTGTGGTTATAAACCTAATCTTTGCCTCCCATTTTCCCTGAGCAACAATCTTCCCTGTGTCAGGGTCCAACCCAGCGCCATGCGCGAACAACCAAAATTTGGACCTATCGGGCCAGCCCGCTGTCTGTGGAATCTTCCCCTCATCAAGCAGTTTTGCTTCAAATGCTTCCCACTTAGGCACGGCAGCCTTGTAGCCACCTGCCCCCAAAGTGTGGTGATATTCCTTCTTCGCAGCATTTAACTTGTTTCTTTCCGATCGGGCCACAGCGGCCTCCGATTCTCTTTGCTCTTTAAATAAGGGCCACTGGTCGTTTAGCTTCACTTGTGCTCCGGTGAATACTGGAGTGTATTCAGGATCTTTTTCCTTCTCTTCACAATAATCTTTCCATATAGTTTTCTTGTGGGTTCGGAACTGTTCGGCAGCCTTGCCAAGAGTCCACTCCTTGACTTTCTCCATCCACTTCTCGTTTTCTGTCACTTCTGGAGGCAGGGTGACCTTTGTCAAGAGCTTCTCCCAAAACAAATCTTTTGTTTGGTCGTCGACATAAGTCCAAGTCTTGCTCCGTCCTTCCGCGGATGCCATTCTTGACATGTGATCGGTACCATGTCCCTAACTAAAACTCCGCATTGGTTTATAAATTTGCGGCGGCACTCTAAGGGTTGCATTGGTTGGCCAGTAGCATCAACTATGTCGATCACTACCCTTTGACCCTCCTTCATCGGCTTCGACGGGCCTCGAGGCTTCATGGCTTTCGACCCTTTCGACACTCTAGATGCAGATGATTTGCTTGTTCCAGAGGGCTAAAAGAAAAAAAAGATTCGTTAATAACCGCAGGATCAAATAATTAAGCTATGTCATCGATCAACAGAGGCTTAATTAATATATACCTCGCCTGAGTTTGTTACTACCACTTCCTTCTCTACACAAATTTCTGCTCCCTCACCGGAGTCATTGAGAAATTGGGAGCTGAATTCCTCTAAATTTGCCACATCGTCTTCTTCACCGACAGGCGCGGCTGCACGTCCTGCTATAATCATACACATTCGCTCTTCACGATCCTCGTCTCTAACGCCGAGGCCCGAAAAAGTGGATCCAATGGCTCTCCACGCTCCTCGTCTATGCCGAAGTCGTCCGGACAATTTGGATCCATGGCTCAATTAATGTGCCTGCAATCAATTTTGTAACAAGAATATGAATATCCATATGTAAAATTAAATGACACTCAAATCCATGGCTCAATTACATCTAAAATTTGCAAAAGAAGAAAGCCTACAATTGATTTACAAGATGAACAAGATGGCAATTTTAACTATATAATTCATTTTGGTTATAGTTACAAAATGAACTTAATTCATAGCAAAATTCATAGCAAAATTCATATCAATTTTAATCAATTTTACAAGATGGCAAATTTACAAGATGGCAAATTGATTTACAAGATGAACAAGATGGCAAATTTTACTATAACTTAGATCAATGATTTGGATCCAAAATTCATAGCAAAATTCATATCAATTTTAATCTCCACATGAACTTAATTAGAACAAAATGGCATAAAATTTTAATCTAAACATCACTAAAATTTTAACTTAATCTAAACATCACTTAATTAGAACAAAATGGAATTCAAATTCATAGCAACTATAACAACTACACTAAAATCCTACAATTAGAAACAATATTTCCTAACACAAAATTCCTAAAACTAAAAAATATTTCCTAACACAATATTTCCTAAACCTAGCATCATCTAAACAATTGCATACAATTCTCAAAATTTAAACTATGCAAATATCAAAATGGTACTGAAAAAATTGCATCTAGTAAATTTAAACCACCAACAAAATTTTCCTAACAATATAGCTATGCAATTTGGAATTTGTAGGGAGGGAAATTACCGTCGGAGGCGGTGGCCGGCGTGGAGAGGGATTCCGGCGACGACGCGACACGGCGGCGGACTTCTGGCGCCGCGACACCCGAGAGTGGCGGAGCAGCGCAGCGGGGAGAGGCCGGGGCGCGTGGCCGGGGATGGAGAGCGAGCGCGGCGCGGCGTCGATCGAGCGCGACGTCCGTGGGGAGCGAGGGCGTGTGAGGGATTCCGGCGTCGAGCGCGGCAGGGGAAAGGGAGGCTGCGACGACGAGGCAGGCGCGCGGCAGCCTGGCGGTAGGGGAGGGCGGCGGCGTCGGGAGAGGGAGCCGGAGGCGGAGATGCGTTAGCGGGCGGCGCGCGGACCTGGCCGGGGATGGGCGGCAACGGCGTCGTGGGGCGCGGCGTCGGGCAGCCCTCGGGAGGGCGGAGCAGCACCTCGCGGCGTCGGCGGCGGCACGGCAAGGCGGAGCAGCACCTCGGGGCGACGGCGGCGGCACGGCAAGGCGGAGCAGCACCTCGGGGCGACGGCGGCGGCACAAGAGAGGGGAGTCGAAATCGAGGACTTGAGAAAAAATTGGGGGCGAAACCACCCAAATCAACGCGGAAAAGTCCTTCCATCCCGGTTCCAGCCACGAACCGGGATGGAAGACCCTTTCATCCCGGTTGGTAACACCAACCGGGACCAAAGGTCTGTCTGGGCCGCGAAAAATTGCGCGCGAAGCCCAGCAGGCCTTTGGTCCCGGTTGGTGTTACCAACCGGGATGAATGGTGTTTTTCTTTTTTTTTCTTGTTTCCTTTTCTTATTTCTATTTCTGTTTTCTTTTTCTTTTACATCTATTAATTTAATTGCTTTTGTAGTTTTGTTTTTCTTTTACATGTTTTTGAATTGTTATTTTAGTTTCTTTTTAAAATTTAACTTAAATGGTCCAATATATATGAAAGGCCTTTTTTTTCTTGTTTCTATTTGTGTTTTCTTTTTCTTTTATATCTATTGATTTAATTGCTTTCGTGATAAATTTGATTTTTGACTGAGATAAGGTGGGGTTGGTGGGGGCTGGGATAAGGTTTATCTTTCCTCCTTATATAAAGGCCAGGGGCCGGGAGACCTGAGAGCCTGCCCCTGCTCTCTCCCCTACTCCGCGCCGCCGCCGCCCTTGTCTGCGCCGCTCGACGCCCTCCTCCGCGCCCGTGGCCTCCGCCGGCGCCGCGCTATATCCTCCACACCACCGTGGACCTCCCCTCCGTCCCCATGCCAAGGTGCTGCCCTCTCCCTCCCCTACCTAGGTTGCACGCACCTTAGTTGTTTGATCAAATTCCCCACTCATTTTTTCAGATCTCGGCGGGAATCGATGACGACCACCCATTTGTTGGAACCGGGCAGTGTCCGGGACTGGGCTCCGCCGGGCTGGCACTGGGAGGTGTCTTCCGGGACGCGTAGTTTGGTGAGGAATCCGGGTGACGTCGTCGACCCGGATCTTGTTTGGTGGCCGTCGCGTGGGCCAGCCTCGGTGCAGAGGCCGCCGGCCCCCGAGGTGGAGGTGCGTCACCGTATCAGAGAGGAGGACGAGCACGTCCGTCGTTACCTGGTTAGGTTGGATACGCAAGCGGTGCATGACAATATGTGGTATACACTTCATAGGGATCCTCCTCATGTGAGTATTGCCCCAGTGATGGTTCCTTATCTTTGGGTGCAAGCCGCCGGCCGCTCAGCACCTCGCGGCTTAGGACCCGGCAAAAGTTAGTTATATTATTCGTGATGTATTATGGATTAAATAAAGATGTATGCGTGATACTTTTGAATATTTGATCAATGATGTTTTTGTAAAGTGAGGACAATAATGTTCCCTGCTTTGAATTATTCTGCAATCCCCTTTTATAAAGCGACGGTTACCGCTGGCGGACACGTGTGACTGACACGAGTCGTGACCGCGAAGCCCGCCTTTAGTCCCGGTTGGTGTTACCAGCCGGGACTAAAGAAGCACACGGATCGTGTGTTTCTTTCAAGCGCTTGTGAGCCGTTGGATCAGGGGTGTGTTTCTTTTGAGGGCTTGTGAGCTGTTGGATCAGCACTCCCCACCACCACCACCACTCCCACCTCATCCACAGGTACACTTTCTAATCGCCTATAAATAGCGGCGTCCCTGCAGCGAACGGCACACAACGAGCATCTACCTTCGCCACCGAATCCAATGGCTGGATTTAGCCTACCTGCTGGCATGTTCCTTGGCATTATTGTGTTCGTCCTTGTTCACCGGCCAGCCATTGGAGCCACCTCCTGTAGGTCGGTGAACAATGACAACACAACGACGCTGTTGGAAACACAAGCCCTCAGGTAGGTTGAATCCAGCCACTGGATTAGGGTGACGCAATGATGAATTGCCGAGGAGGTGGGAGTGGTGGTGGTGGAAGTGGTAGCCATGCCCCTCGGTCCGATCCAAGCAGCGGCAAGGCGCTCTGATGATCTGCGACATTCCCAACACTTTTTGGGACGGTCGTAGATCATCAGAGACGTCTTGCCGCTGTGGATCGAAGGTCGATTTGCTGCTCACGACGACTTTAATGCTTTAATACATTACTACACATCACATAAAGGTTTAACCATGGAGCATCTTCACATAGAAAACCTGAGCCCAACGTTGGGCTGTATGATGGTGCTCTGGCCAACAAGTATAGCTGTTCTTCAACAGTGTTGTCATTAAAGGCCTTTTTTTTCTTGTTTCTATTTGTGTTTTCTTTTTCTTTTATATCTATTGATTTAATTGCTTTCGTAGTTTTGTTTATCTTTCGGGGACGTCGCTTAAACGAAACACACGATCTCAAAGAGTAGGAACCATCACAGGGGTGTGTTACCAACCGGGACTGAAGAAGCATACGGATCGTTTCACTCACACAGTTACATTATTACACATCACTCACACTTTTCATAAAACGGACTGTAAGGAGGCTTCAATGGCCTCCTGCATCTGTGGCCCGCCGACCTCTTCTCCATGGTCGCTCCAGTTGAAGTCATCGTCGTCGTCATCCTCCTCATTACACAATCTTCTTCTACTTTCTACCCGTCACTTTCTTCTGATTGCGCCGTAGCCATGGACAAGCTTCTCCATTTAACGCGAGACTTGGGTCAATTTTCACTGCGAAGGGCCGGATTTCTTCAAAATTGTTGTAATCTTCTGACATGTCTGTCTTGTCCTCCACTCCCACGATAGTTCTTTTCCCTGAAAGAACTATGTGACGCTTTGGCTCATCATATGATGTCTTCGCTTGCTTATCTTTTCTTTTTTTTGGTCTGGAAGACATGTCCTTCACATAGAAAATCTGAGCCACGTCTTTGGCTAGTACGAATGGTTCGTTGTCATACCCAAAATTCTTGAGATCCACTGTAGTCATTCCGTACTGCGGGTCTACGTTTACCCCACCATCCAGGTTGTACCATTTGCACCGGAACAAAGGTACCTTGAAAGAAGGTCCGTAGTCAAGTTCCCATATCTGCTCTATGTACCCATAATATGTGTCCTTTGTCCCATTGTTGTTTGATGCATCAAAGCGGACACCACTGTTTTGGTTGGTGCTCTTTTTATCTTGGTCGGCCGTGTAAAATGTATTCCCATTTATCTCGTACCCTTGAAAAGCCAATATAGTCGAAGATGGTCCTCTGGCCAACAAGTTTAGCTGTTCTTCGACAGTGTTGTCATTAATGAGACGTGTGTGCAACCACCCGCAGAAAGTCTTCAAGTGTTCTTTTTCAATGCATTCTTCAGCCATTAATGAGCGTAAAGTATTCTTGTGTTCCTCGATATACGGAGCCACCAAGCTCGAATTATGTAGAACTGTGTAGTGTGCTCGATTGAAAGAATCCCAGTCAGAAAATATTTGTTTCTTTCCTAGTGTTCCTTTTCCACGCAATCTCCCCTCATGGCGCGATTGAGGAACACCGACCGGGTTAACGTCAGGAATAAAGTCAACACAAAACTCAATGACCTCCTCTGTTCCATAACCCTTGGAGATGCTTCCTTCAGGCCTAGCACGGTTATGAACGTATTTCTTTAAGACTCCCATGAACCTCTCGAAGGGGAACATGTTGTGTAGAAATACAGGACCGAGAACTTGAATCTCTTCGACTAGGTGAACTATGAGGTGCGTCATAATATTGAAGAAGGATGGTGGGAACACCAACTCGAAGCTGACAAGACACTGAACAACATCCTTCTGTAAAGTTCCTAGAGTCAATGGATTGATCACCTTCTGAGAAATTGCATTGAGGAATGAACATAGCTTCACAATGGGTAGTCGAACATTTTCCGGTAGAAGCCCCCTCAATGCAACCGGTAGTAATTGTGTCATAATCACATGGCAGTCATGAGACTTCAGGTTTTGGAACTTTTTCTCTGCCATGTTAATTATTCCCTTCACATTCGACGAGAAGCCAGACGGGACCTTGATACTGTTCAGGACTTCAAAAAAGATCTCCTTCTCTTCTCTGGTAAGAGCGTAGCTGGCAGGACCTTGATACTTCTCTGGATTAAGGTGGTCGTCTTTCGTCTTCTCGTGCATATGTTGATGGTTCAGTCGTGCATCCGGTGTATCTTTCGTCTTCCCATACACACCCAAGAAGCTTAGCAGGTTCACGCAAAGATTTTTCGTCACGTGCATCACGTCGATTGCAGAGCGAACCTCTAGGATTTTCCAATAGGGTAACTCCCAAAATATGGATTTCTTTTTCCACAAGGGTACGCGCTTGTTGGCGTCTTTCGGAACAGATAGACTGCCAGGACCCTTTCCAAAGATTACTTCTAAATCCTTGACCATCTCATATATAGCATCACCATCAGGGCAGGTAGGCTTCGTCCGGTCATCAACCTCACATTTGAAATGCTTGCCTTTCTTTCTTACGGGATGCTCAGGTGGAAGAAATCGACGATGACCTGGGTACACATTCTTGTTGCCTACATATATACTTTCAGTCTTATCTAGACAGTGCGTGCAAGCATTGTATCCCTTGTTTGACTGTCCTGAAATGTTACTAAGAGCAGGCCAATCATTGATGGTTACAAACAACAACGCTCGTAGGTCAAATGCCTCTTGTTTGTGCTCATCCCACACACGTACCCCTTCGTCACTCCACAACTCTAAAAGTTCTTCAATCAATGGCCTCAGGTACACATCAATGTCGTTGCCGGGTTGCTTCGGACCTTGGATGAGCACCGGCATCATAATAAACTTCCGCTTCATGCACAACCAAGGAGGAAGGTTATACATACATAGAGTCACAGGCCAGGTGCTATGACTGGAGCTTTGTTCCCCGAAAGGATTAAAGCCATCTGTACTTAGACCAAATCTTATGTTCCTAGCGTCATCTGCAAACGTCTTGAAGGTCCTGTCGATTTTTCGCCACTGCGACCCATCAGCGGGGTGTCTCAGCATCATGTCTTTCTTACGGTCTTCTTTGTGCCATCGTAACAACTTTGCATGCTCTTTGTTTTGGAACAAACGTTTCAACCGTGGTATTATAGGAGCATACCACATCACCTTGGCAGGAACCCTCTTCCTGGGGCACGGATCGCCGTCAACATCACCAGGGTCATCTCGCCTTATCTTGTACCGCAACGCACCGCATATCGGGCACGCATTCAAATGCTCGTACTTCTCACCGCGATAGAGGATGCAATCATTGATGCATGCATGTATCTTCTGCACCTCTAATCCTAGAGGGCACACAATCTTCTTTGCTTCGTACGTACTGGGGGGCAGTACGTTATCCCTTGGAAGCATCTTCTTTATTATTTTCAGCAAATTCTCAAATCCTCTGTCAGTTGTACCATTCTCTGCCTTCCATTGCAGCAATTCCAGCGTGGTACCAAGCTTCTTCTGGCCATCTTCGCAATTTTGGTACAACAATTTTTTGTGATCCTCTAACATGCTATCCAACTTCGACCTCTCGTTTTCACTTCCGCTGTTTATCCGTGCATCAAGAATGGCCCGGCCAAAATCATCATTGGGCTCATCATCATTGGGCTCTTCTTCAGCTTCGTCTTCCCCCATTGGAGTATCACCGTCTGCAGTGAACGTAGGATAGGTGTCATTATCCTCTTCTTCTTCATTTTCTTCCATCATAACCCCTCTTTCTCCGTGCTTGGTCCAACAATAATAACCATCCATGAAACCCTCCTCCAACAGGTGGACGTGAATGGTTCTTGACGTAGAGTAATCCCGCTTATTCTTGCAGACTCTACATGGACAAAGAATATAACCACTCGACGGCTTGTTATCATTA
This sequence comes from Poa pratensis, assembly GCA_947311845.1. Taxonomy (NCBI): domain Eukaryota; kingdom Viridiplantae; phylum Streptophyta; class Magnoliopsida; order Poales; family Poaceae; genus Poa; species Poa pratensis. The sequence goes on along the minus strand of CAMZMU010000074.1, from coordinate 106,706,892 downwards.
GCCACACGGAGAAAACTATGCATGCCATTGATAAAGTCGAGACCGCGTCGGTCACTGTACATCCATTGCCGGCTCATCTGCATTATATAAATATATCAAAAACCATTACACTACATCATAAATATATAGTACTGACCAAATTAATTAATACAAGTTCATCACATTAAAACCAAAGTAGAGTAGTGCCCAAATGTAATACATTGTTCTAATGAAACATACATTAATTGAACCTAACATACAACTATCTAAAGAATTTAAATCCAACAACAAATGCGATCAAAATCGCAACTAAGGTAACTATTGAACCAACAGCATAATGATACCAAGCCTCTCGACTAATGGCATATTTTCTAATCTTTTTAAGCTTCAAGCGCATTGCCTCCATCTTCATCTCGTGAGCAGCGACGACGACCCCGTAAGCATCATCGATGTCGGCAATCTTCAAGTCCAATACACTCTTCTCTTCTAGGTATTGGAGACAAAGATCTTCGCTTATCTTCAATTTTGCTTTCAAATCGTCGTTTTCCTTTTTAAAATACTCGACAATAGGGTCGACTGGAATTTCCGGTTCAACTACCTCCTAAATAAAAATATCTCTACGTCAAGTTGGTCGGGCATGAGTGTGATAAACACGAAACGAAACAAATAGTTATGAAAATATACCACATCCGAATCATAGATCGGACGAGGGCCGACGGGGACGGATATCAAAACCATGACACTATACATATAAAAAACATAAGAAATTAATTATACAAGAAATAAATATGCATTTAAATCATACAAGTATATATATAGGTTTTAAAAATAAAAGATAAAAAAGAGGCTCACCAAAGTGGTGCCGGTGACGGGACGACGCGGGCTATCGACGGCGGTGAGGACGGGGACAACACTAAAATCCACAAATAATAAATTAATTTGAGCTCGCAAATACACTTTCTAGCTTGGGCATTTCATCAAACACCTTGCTAGCATTACAAAATTGAAATGAGCTAAACTAGCAACGAAATGAGCTAAAGTTGCAACGCCGGAGGAAAGAACGATGTTGCTAACCTTTGAATAGATGGGGTGCCTTCAATCCTCTCAAATGGTGCAAAAAAATGGGGATTAATTTGAGTGGGAGAGAGGAAAATGGAGGAGAAATGGTGATGAACTCGAGCTAGCTCGGGGTGGAAGAAGATGATATAGCAGGGAGACCCTTTGATCCCGGTTTGTAACACGAACCGGGACCAAAGGTCCCCTGCCAGAGGGGCCCAGCGCTGCGACGCATGTGCGCGCATGTGAAGACCCTTTGATCCCGGTTCGTGTCACGAACCGGGACCAAAGGTCCCAACCGACCCGGGATCAATGCCCACGGGCGCCACGACGGCTCGACCCGGGATCAATGGTGCATTGATCCCGGGTTATAATTCGGCCGGGACCAAAACTCCGGATGGATGGCCATGTTTCTACTAGTGGCCGTGGCGGCGAGCGCGAGCACCGCCGCGCCGGCGAAGATGCCGTCTTTGAGGTAGAAGCACTGCCCGAACGTGTCCACCTCCCGCAAACCTTCGGCGTTGGACGATGCGCCCTCCACGAACAGCGCAAACGCGATCGTTGCCGCGATCCTGCACATTTTGGTCAGTGCCTTCTCCAGCTAGCGCTTTGATTATATAGAGCAATGTCGAACGAAGGCTCACCATGAGACGACGGCGCAGACGAGGCCGATGATCCGGTTGTTCTCGGAGGGGAGGGAGCGGGACTTGCAGCATCCGCAGCAGCCGCCGACTACGGCCAAGATGACCTGGGCAATTACTAGGAAGATGGCCGCGCACACCCCGAGTGCCAGCGACGAGTTACGCGGGTAGTAGCAAAACCCGTCGCCGAAAACCAAGTCCGAAACCTGCGAGAACCCACAGTTGAACACACACGCACATGTACATTAAACCAAGGGTAAGTAGTGGACTAGTGGGTGCTAGCTTACGGTGAGCTTTGTGCCTTCGGCGGAGAAGCCCAGGATGACGCTAAGCAGCCCGAGAGAACCCACGACGGCGAGCACGATTTTCGTCGTCTTATCCATTTTCCCGGCCATTGCTCTCGAGTCACAGACTTTCTCGGTTTGAAGTCGACTAGCGTACACGCCAGTTTATATAGAGAGAGTTGGCTCCTGGGCATCCATATACGCTGCCCGCTGACGTACTTCGATCGGCGCAAGGTTATGTCACTACGGAAGCTATACTTCTACATGTACGTTGCTTCGCCGTTTATTAGGATTTTGGAGAAAAAAATGCATTATATCGCTGCTATATCGTTTGAGAGCATTCGCGCTATAGTCAGTTTTCCGATGGCCGCTACGAGCGGTATAGCCGCTAAGTTGCATAACGTTCAAGTAGGTATTTTAGAGGTGGCTAAAACTGAAGCGCATTCGTTTTAGAATGTTAAATAGCTCCTATGCGACATCTTTCCTTGCAAATGGTAAAACACCGCTCGGCTTTGCGGGGTCTATTCGGCCGCAGCGCAAACCAGCGCCCTCAAACCGAAGAAACATAGTTCGACAAATTCACCTCGATATTGACAAATTCACTGTAATTCTGATAATAGTTTAAGAATTAACATAGCTTGAACAACCTAATACACAATTAACATAGTTTGCCACCCTTGTCGGGTGGGGCGCGGGCTCCTCTGGCAGTAGGCGGGTGTGCTGTTCAGGCGGTGTCCTATATGGGATCCCAGACATATATGACATGGGCTGGCTTGTACGTAAAAGTGGTGAGTTGATATTTCTCTTGCGTGGAGTATGCAAAATGACACACAATACATGATGTGTGTTTGCTGTAGTAGGGTGGTTGCGGATGTTTCCATGAGTAGGTGTGCGGTTCTGCGGATGAAAATTCATGCGTCAAATTTGTTGGAGTTGGCGACAATGAAATTATTGGGTGTTTCTTCTCTTTGGTAAAAGTCGAAACTCGTCGTGTCAGATAGGTGAGACCGACATCTTCGACGTTGTTACTTCAATGAAAGCCTGTTTAAGGACAAAACTTTACAGGCGACCACCTGCTTTGAGGTTTAGGGGATGGCCGGGGCTCGTTGGTGGCAAGTTGAGCATGAAGTCTCCGGTGGAGAGTCTGATGGGTTATGGTGCGGGTCAGCTACAGGAGCATTCTTGACATGCGAGCAACTCAAAATTGGACGAGCCTTGCTAGTTTTTCTCTCGAAAACCAAGCGGAACATATTTTCTTCCCTTCGGTTATGTCTTGTCTCCCTAGGTTTGCTGAGGTCGGCGAACATGGTCGTGGTGGACTTGACCGGTTCTATGGCAGTGACTGCACATTGGTGTTCATAAGGCAAAGTTTGGGTTGCCAGGTCGTCAGTACGATGCCTGTGGCACGAGTAGGCTCAGCTGTCTTCCACACGGAGTATATCAATAGCATTGGCATATGGTTTTGACCGAATAAAACAAGTTCTATCGACCAAATAATATGTATATATAAGTTGAAAATGTTGGCAAGTTACTATATTTGTCTGGAGATAAAGAAAGCGCAGCCGTAGATAGCTGAGCTTGAACAGGTCATACAAGCGTATACAAAGACATCAGACTCGTTAAACTCAGAAATATCCTGATCGTGCGGCAAACATATGGTTTCTTATCAACAACCAACGAAAAAAGAAACTCACAATTATCCTGCGCAGCACGTAGTGTGGTCGATGCAGTCTAGAGCTGGCAGCAATACATATATACGAGCTATTCACAAAAAAGATTCACAAATACGAGCTGTGGGATGGTGGCTGTAAGTTGAATAGCTCCAAGGTCCAAAGTCCACTCATACATCTCGTTGCATCTCCTGCCCCCTCTATCACCGCAACAAATGATTCAGGGCCATTAGTTTGTCAATCATAGCTAGGATGAACTGTCCACTATTTTTTTTTTTAGAAATGGGAGCCCCGCCCCAGCCTCTGCATCAAAGTGACCAATGTATTCTGATACAACCATAATGACAGGGCATATAATTCTTCCATAAGACCACGCGGGCAGTTGACGAGCTTCTTCGTTACGGCGCACTACTGCTGGTCTTTAGGTCGTGCTATCGTCATCGCAGCAAGGGCTTGGTGAAGGGGCAATGCATGTGCAGCATAGAATTAACACGAGTGGTCAGCCTGACTGCAAGATCAAATGCTAGCAGATAAATTCATTGTGTACCGATCGCCAAATACTTTGGATCGTGAACAGTTTGGATCGATCCTTGTGTGTGGGTCCAGTGCATGAGTATAAAGGATATATACGGAAGTATATGTGGCGTCGTAATGAGCAAAATGGCATAGGTCGAGCATATGTAGAGGTATGAAGAGTTTACGGTGACATATTTTCAACTTCAGTTTTTATAATGGCATAAGTCCAAATTGTGAATTGGGCAATGGTATAGATCCAATTAACCCTAATCATATGAAACACAACAGTGTAAAGGATGGTGGGGGAAGATTTTCTTAACCATGCGGATTAGTACGTGTGTTTACCAGGCTGATCCGCTGACGATTACGCAAATCTTAGTGCAACAAACGGATAAGGATCCAAAGATTGTTGGAAAGGATTAACCTTCAAAACAAGATAAGAACAAAACAAAACAGAGGTATCCAGCAATTGTAGCAAAAACTAGAAATAAAAGGGGAGCAATATAATAGACGAAGGAGACATCATGTTACGTTGAAGCAACATTCAAAGAGGTCAAAACAACATTCTAAGATCTAAGGAAGGAACCAAGTCCAACAAAATCGAGATATTTGTACGTAACTCAATCTTTATATAGGGTCGATGGGAAGTAAAATTAATCCTTCTCTCAAATTTAACTACCTATATAGCTACAAAATGGTTTTGAGTAGACTCGATCGAAAACCACCAATCGCAAGAAGATTATGCATGCGATCATGTCTGATACCAATTTTGTCGGATCGATCCTGAGTCAAATATTAGGAAAAGGACAATGAGGGTGTTCCTGCTGAAGGTACTATTGAAAACCTCGTCGATAGACCTCGCAAAGTCGGCTGGTAGATCTAGGACACACCACAACCCGGCAACCTCAGCACAAAACTAATTCATCCACTCTGGATTGCCTAACCAAGACCCAGATAACCTACTCATCTTGTGCACTACTCCCTCCGTTCCATTTAATTTGACTACCTACTCACCACATATTAATGTATCTATACATGTAAGATGTCTAGATACATCACATTTGGTGAATAGGAAGTCAATTAAATTGAAACGGAGGGAGTACATATCATACACACATGGTGCACGAAAGGATTATAAGCAAATTGATATCATTACACAACTACAACCAAAGAGGTGATATAGAAAAAGTTCATACGACAGCGCAAGATAGGAAATTAATTATTACAAGCAGGGATACATGTTCATCAGGTGCCATTACATTAGCGGAACATGAATTATGCTCCGAGTACATACAAGATACAACATTCCTAAGAGGCTGGAAGAAAAGCGGATCCCATCTTTGAGGGCTCAGACTTCCTCCAAATGTTCAGAGTGGCCTCCGAGTGGGTCGACGTAATTCTCTGCAAGAGATTTTTTTTTAAAGAAATGAGTACCAAGAGTACTCCACATTACTTACATTGGAATTATACTATCTACTATGCAAGGTATCAAAAAAAAGGAGTTCGTGGTGCAGGAGAAACAATACTAAGCAGCCTATGGAGTCGCACACTCTAACTTCCTTTTATTAGAGACAAGGTGAACGCATAACAAAAAGAGATCGCATGTGAATCATCTAGTATTACTGTCAAACATAACACCACACCACGAATCCTACCCTTGTATCACCATACAAGGAAGTAAATCCATGGCAGACACACCGCTGGCGAATTTTTTAGATCATTAATTAAAGTTGTTCTAAATTCGTAAACAGATTATTAGTGATAAGTTCAAATTGTTCTACGATCGATTTAAACATATCCAAGTTGTCCATACCATGGACACAACTATTCGAATATATATATTCCCGTAAAGTTGCACCATCTTACCATACACGCTACACCAACTCTTTATGCCTATACCACACTTTCGGGTGGATGTCGGGAGAGAAGATCGACATGATGTTTCCCTCACTATGAACAAGTTCAAGGAGCCACCCAATTGAGTCTATCCGCGTCGATAGTCCGACTGTAGCTCCGAGGCGGACCCAACTGAGTACATCTAAAGTTGTTCAGAAACCCCGGAAAGATAGCCATGCATTAATGTAGTACAATTCCTATATGTGTGCGACCACGGCGTCCATCCAACTTCATCCAAACTCCAAACATTATGTGTATGCCAAATGGAAAGCCTAAACTAGGTGTCCCATTGACAACTTCGAAGAAAAGTTACTAAGCCAAGGGTTCACATAGTACCTCCCACTGGTTGTTAGCGCCCTCGGTCTTGGATCAAGAAAACAAGAACTCGGGTCCTAAGGCGTCCCAAGTGAAAAAAACACCTATGCATGGGCTCCCAACTTTAGAGTACCATAACTTTATCACAAAATTATCTCCACAACATCATAGCATGAATATGATTGAGATTACATCTACCCATGGCATCATAACTAGAATAAAGCAAGAATTGAGGAAACCTACGTAGTTGTACTAGGATAGAGCAGGGCTAAACATGTCATAAACAAGCATAAAAGGTTGATAGGAAGTGTAAAAGACATTCTATATAAGACAACCAAAGCGGGTATGCATGAAAATAATTGTGAGGTGACTCTCTACAATAATGTCATTGTAATGCGTGTTGGAGGAAGAAGCATGGTAAGTGGAAACATGGACAAGGGAGATTTTCTTGCCTGTTGGCTCAGTAGCCTAGTAGAGGGCTTTATCATGGGAAGTAGATTCGTCAGTCGTACCATCTGCGGAGAAGCAAATCACACACAAAGGAAAATACAGCCACATAAGCTGACTGTCAGATGCACATTCAAACATGATGCATGACTAGCAAGGTGAGGAAGAATTTAAGTTAATGTATAACAATTATATTAAATGGAGTTGGATACATTATAAGGTATTTCCAATCACTCTATACCTAAAGAATAGGTTTGGTTAGATTTTAGAACTATACATACAGTTAAAGTTTTAAACATGCATGGTGATTTCATAATCGGATTATATGCATCTTTGTGACTAATTTTCATGTATACCAATTCTTACTTTATACTTATAGGTTAACATATATGATTAAAATTATTTAAGCATGCATGTAGGAATGAAATTAATTAGACAACAAATTGCAGTGTTGAATTGGAAACTTACATCATATTTCAATTCATCATTTTTCTGATAAAACGGACATAATATATGCAAGGTTCGGATTTAAATTTGACAAGCACATAAATTATGCAAGCTTAAATGATTTTCTGGAAGTGTAAAAGGTTGATAGGAAGTGTAAAACACATTCTATATAAGACAACCAAAGCGGGTATGCATGAAAATAATTGTGAGATGACTCTCTACAATAATGTTATTCTAATGCGTGTTGGAGAAAGAAGCATGGTAAGTGGAAACATGGAAAAGGGAGATTTTCTTGCCTGTTGGCTCAGTAGCCTGGTAGAGGGCTTTATCATGGGAAGTAGATTCGTCAGTCGTACCATCTGCGGAGAAGCAAATCACACACAAAGGAAAATACAACCACATAAGTTAACTGTGAGATGCACATTCAAAGATGATGCATGACTAGCAAGGTGAGGAAGAATTTAAGCTAATGTATAACAATTATATTAAATGGAGTTGGATACATTATAAGGTATTTCCAATCACAATTTTTCATTAAGAAAACAAAATAAAAACTTTTGCTACACACGAGGTCTATATACATTGCTATTCACCATCTTAGGCTTTTTCGCGTGGGCGGATCGAAAGCGCGTCTCACAAATTGGAACCAGCGGGGCGAGCCATTGGGTAGGTCTTTTATATATAGGCAAAACGGTGGTGCATGGCGGTCGCGGTGACGGGCTCTAGCGGCGGAAATAGTGTGCTTGTGGCAAAAGAAAGGATGTCGAGGAAGGAGAAGTCAATTCCGGGCATCGAGATTCTCGTTCTTGACAAAAGAAGATGGTCGAGATCATCACAATCCTTCATGCAGTGTTGGACGTCTCGACTCTCGTGGCAGTTGTGTTTATGCAGGCGACATGCCTTAGTTTGACCGGTCCACGGTGATGTTGGAGACGAGGGCAAAACCTCATCTAGCAGCGGTGCGAAGAGGGGAAAGTAAAGCTAGAGAAAAAGGCGTCTAGGGGCACTATTATAGGGCGGCCGGAACAACAACGGTCATCAAATAGTGGTGACGTGGCCATGGCAGATGCGCATTGTAGAGAAATAAGGGACGATGGGATCGTGGAAGAAAAACATAAGAGGGCCGGTGATCGGCCACCGCAAGGTGGCTTGGCAGAAGAGGGTGTGGGATTCTACCTTCCTTGATTTTTCTATGTTTTGTTTTTTCTTCTAATTTTCTGTTTGGTATTTCAGATAAAGAGAAACAATTTTTCATAAGTCCTCGTCAAATATTATTGCAAAAAAAGTTTAGGGGTATGTTGATAAAGGTGAGATGATTTTTGAAATAATATGATGAAGTCATGATCATATCATAAATGCAAAAAAAAAACATAAAATATGTGTTGTTACCGTCGGATATAAAACTCGCCACTTCGTGGATTCGCTCCCCGACATTGAGCAGGTTACTCGGCTCGAACTGTACGTTAACTTTGGCGCCTGTACTGCATAGGCTTGAGCATGAGGAGGAGGATGCTGGTTGGGCGCGTGTGCTCCATGGCCTGGATCTGGGAGTGGGAACTGCTGCTTTCGCGGGTGTGCTCCATAGCCTTGAACAGGGGATGGGACCTGCTGGTTGTGGTTGGGCCCGTGAGCTTCGTAGCGTTGAGCAGGAGGCGAAAAGTGCTGGTTTGGTTCGGGCGCCACAGATCCTTGTGGGGGTGGCGGAGGGAACTGCCCGTTGTTTGGCGGTGGGGTTTGCCCGTTCCCCTTGGGAGGAGTCTGCTGCGGGAACTGCGCCTGCCCCATCGCGATCACCACGTCGCCCGCCACTGGCGTGGCCGCCGGGCCGGCAGCCGCAGCGCCGTCCGGTAGCCTGCGGAGTAGAACGTAGGAGCTGAGCCCGAGGGCCGTGGCGGTGAGCGTGAGCACGCCTGCGCCAGCAAAGAGTCCGTCCATGGGGACCCAGCACAGCCCGTATATCCTGTCCCGCGTCCCGGGTTGGCTCGCCGATATGCCCGTCACGAGCAGCCCGAACGCGATCAGCGCCGTGATCCTGCACGTTTTTGTCAGTAACGCGCGGTTTGTCACGCCGCGACATGCATGCGTTCGTGTGTGCTCCGGCTATCGCTTATTAATTCTGTCGAGCACTCACCATGAGAACACGCCGCAGACGATGCCGATGATGCGATTGGTCCCGGAGGGTATGGCGCGGGACTTGCAGCAGCCGCAACAGCCGCCGACCACAGCGATGGTGACCTGTGCAATTATAAGGAAGATCACCGCGCAGACCCCGAGCCCCACCGCCGGGTTCGGTGGGTAATAGCACGCCCCGCCGTAATGATATGCATACTGCAAGAAGTCGCAAGAATCTCAGATATCTATAATACAGTTCAACAAAAAAAACACACACACACACAGACATGTACACGCTAAGCAAGGATAAGTAGTGGGGATGCTAACTCACGGTGAGCTTTGTGCCTTCGCCGGCGAACCCGAGGATGGCACTAAGGAGCCCGAGAGACCCCACGACCGCGAGCACGATGATCGTCTTCTTATCCATATTCATGGCCATTGCTGATTGCTCTCGAGTCTCGACTCTCGATCTCTTTTGGGTTGAAGTCGATCGGCGTATACCGCGAGCTATATAGGCTGCCCGCTGCACCGGTGTGATCGTCTTTGCTGCGCTAGTTGATTCGAACTGAGTAGGCTTTTGAATATATCGATGGCATTGGCAGTTGGTTCTGATCGAATCAAACATGGTTTTTCTATACAACTACAGAAAAGGCCAGATAAAACAAGTTATATCGGCCAACAAAATATGTGCGTTGAACAAGTTGCCATCCTTGTCTGGGATAGCTGATCTCGTCAGGTCTACATGCATAAGAACATCGTCATTGCAGTCCGCGTCACCCATCTCGGCCTGCTCCGGGGGAAACCCTAGATCTGGGTCTTCCGGATCGGACAATGACGGCCCTTTCAGGGTCGTTCTCCCTCTTGGGGGCATCGTCTTGGAGCAGCTGCTGGCTGGGAAGGGCAAGGAGAGGTGGCGGGTTGAGCCATCTAACACGTCGTCGACGGCGAGTCTCGGCGCTGGACGTGTGATGATGATGACGCGCAGAACGGATATGTTGTTTGACGTCATGTCGACGTCGCCGGCTGGTTTTGCAAGGTCATGGCGTTGATCTTTGACTGAAGATGGGTTCAAGGAAGACGGCGGAAGTGACTTCTATAGCGCGCCCATGCGGTGCGCGTTGAGGGCTTATTGGACCGGTACTCCGGTTGTAGATGATGCGTGTAGGTGGGAGGTCAAGGCATGCGGCTCTGATCAGGGCCACCCCCATCATAGTTGTAGCGACTTTTTGTTGCCGAGCAGCTGACTTCGGTTTGATCAATGTTGTACCTTGTAAACTTTGATGAATAATTGCGGATGACTGTGTGCATCACTTTAATGCAAAGGCCGGGGACCCGCACCCTCTTATCTAAAAAAACATGCATAAGAACATCAGACTCATTAAACTCTGGGTTCTTACTGCAGGGGACAACTATGACCGTGGCGCTGCAGCACGGCGGCGGGGATGGTCGGGCCTGATCTTGGCTATGCTGGAGCTGATCTGGGCCTAACCAACCCTGCTGTTGCGTTCGGTCGGCGACCGTCTGCGGAAGACAGATCTCCTCCTATCGGTTCTGGATGTCACCCTCGTAGGCTTGGATCTATCGACGGCCCCACTCATCCGCCATGTTGACCTCGCAACTTGCTGGTCCCTCGGATTGAAGTCGTGGATGTAGGGGCGGTGGCCTTGAAAGGTGAACTGCAAGTGCGGCTCTGTGACAAGTGTCGTGATGGTGGTGATGGCCTCACGTTTTGGTCATATGGATGGCGAGAAGCAGGCGGTGGGGGTTCCTGGTGTTGGTGGCACCGACTCCCAGATCATGGTCATGAGACCATTCTCGGGGTAGTGGACGGTCCATTTGTGCGGACATTGTGCGAACGTTTTTTTCGAGTGAAAGCTCTGCGCAGGGGCGCCATTGTGGTTACCTTGTGTAACGTTAGGGTTCCGAGTGAAACCATTGACCATATGGTCTCAACGACGGCGACATGTTGCGTTACGTCGTTACCCTCTTGGGGGCGATGTTGTTGTTACCTTCATGGCGTTAGGGTTCTGGGTGAACACCATTGACCATCTAGACTCGACGACGGCGGTGTGTTACGTCTATACCCTTTTGGGGGCGGCTCGTGGTGCCTCGCCCCTTCGCCCTTCCGGCTTGTCCGGTGTCCTCGGTAACAAGTTTGGTCCTTCTTGTTCTTCGTTTTCCTATCTTTGATCTGCTTTGTAAAATGTGTTTTCATTACTTCGTATCGGTTTGGCCGTTGAGCTTTATGTATAAAGCGGGATGAAATATTTTTTTGTCTTAAATCAAAAAATATCATGGTCGTGCTGCAGACATGCATATGGTAAGCTATAAAAAACTAACGATAAAGAAACTCATAAATACCCGGTGCTGCACGTAGGGTGAAGTTTATAGCTGGCAGCAATATATATATACGAGTTATTCACATAACAAATACATATATACGACCTGTGGGGTGGTGGCTCCAGTTGAATAGCTCGTTCCATCTCATGGCCCCCTCTATCACCACAACGAATAATTCACGGGCATTAATTTGTCAACCATAGGATGAACTGTTCGTTAGTTGACAATGTATTCTGAATTTTTGATACAGCCATAATGACATAGTCGCATATATATTTCCACACGACCAACGCATCTAGTTGATGGGTCTCTTCGTTACGGCGCACTACTGCTAGCTGGTCCGTCATGCTAATTTCCATCGTCGCCGCAGCCCGCAGGAGAAGGACTAGACGAACTCACGAAGGGGCGATGCATGTACTGTACAGAATCAAGACCAGCCGGACTGCTTGATAAAATATACTGTACCCAGCAAGTTGAACACGTACGTAATCTCGCCCTAGGTCAACGGGCCAGAGCTGATTTTCCGTCAAATCTTAGTACGCGGATATACTCAATGGACTTACAAGATATTTGCGATAGTGCTTGTGGAAACTCAAGGTTCCGTTTAACATACAAAAAATCCTCTAGTTTTTGCATGGAAAAGAACTCCTAACGAAAGATAATTGGGACAATCGTTTCTGTGCATTACCTATCTCAGTTTTATCTGTTTGTGCCATGCCCACGTAGTTTCTCTCGTCCGTGCCCTGGCAAACTCACCGATGGCCCGCGGACGGCCAAGACGGTCGTTTCCGTCTGGTCAACCCCGTTTCACCGTAACTTGGCCTGACTTGTGGGGTCGGCCTGGCGCGGCTCGTGAGTTGGAAGTGGGACCGGTCAAGTGGGGACAGGGAGCGAGTTAAGTGGGGACAGGAAGGGAAGCGAGTTAGGTGGGGTCAGGAAGTGAGTTTAAGTGGGTCAGGAAGTGAGTTTAAGTGGGGTCTCGGCCCCAAGATTAACACGTCGTTAATACTGAATTAACTGATTAGTAAACGAGTCATTGTTTAGTGAGTTGATTAGTACGTTGTTAGCACTGAAATTAAACTGAAATTATGATTCATATTCACTGGAAACTGAAACTGAAATTAACCCGTGTTAACACTGAATTAACTGAATAGGAAACGAGTCATTGTTTAGTGAGTTGGTTAGTACGTCATTAACACTGAAATTATGATTAGAAATTACTTCGTTAACACTGAAACTGATTACAATTAACACTGAAACTGATTAGACAAGATTAACACTGAAATTACGATTAGAAATTACGCGTTAACACTGAAACTGAAACTGATTACAACTAACACTGAAACTGAAACTGATTAGACAAGATTAACACTGAAATTAAGATTCATAATTACTATTAACATTGATTACAAAAGATTCCTGCGGTTTTACAAAAGATAAGACAAGATTAGCAGTGCTTTATGCACTGCTACTACGCCGGCGGCGGCCTAATACTACTACTAATCAGTAGCAGTGCAACTAATGCACTGCTACTGCATGCGCCGCCTCTGGGCTGGCGGTTCGTCGTCGTCGTCGGAGTCGGAGCCGTGGCCGTCGTGGCCATCGTCGCCGTCCTCCTCGTCCTCATCCTCCTCCTGTGGAGGCTCCTTCTCCTCCTCCTCGTCATCCTCCTCCTCCTGGTCGTCCTCCTCCTCCTCGTCGTCGTCGGAGTCGGAGTCGTTGCCGTCCTGCGGCTCAAACTCCGGGTCCTCCTCCTCGGACCCGTCGTTGTCGTCGGAGTCGGGGCCGGAGTCGGGGTCAGAGTCGCCGTCCTCCCCTGGTCGTCGTCGTCGGAGCCGGCGTTCTCCTGCCAATGCTCGTGGCCTTCTTCCCACCACGGGATCGGGTTCCCCTCGCCGTCGGAGTCGCTCGGGATGGCTTCGTTCTGCCACCACGGATCCATTGCAGGGGAGGGGGTGGTTGGGGTTTTTTCGGGCTGGAGAGAAGAAAGAAGAACTACACAATGGCAATGTCGAGAAGAGAGAACCGAGTGAACCGCAATGCAATGGGATTGGGGTTTTTATATGTGATGAAGGGATAATGATGAATTCACTGCCGCCGGCGCGTAGATCGATAACCGTTTGGGGCACCGAACAGGCGGCAGGCGGATCGCTTCGTTTTCTTGCCAACGCAGTGTGAAATGACAACACAATTTACAGATTATATTCGCAATGATGACATCGTGTGACCGCGCTTCACATCTAGTCGAACTGACATGCCTGTAAATGTTCACCACGTCATCTGGTGCCCCTTGACGTGTCGAGTCCAATTGTCGAACAGTTGATGTGCGTCGTCGTTCTGGTCAAATTGAATGCAGTTGGAGACGCTGTGGGACATCTACACGTAGCAGAAGCATTTTTTGTGAGAACTGACGCGATTAACTTTTTGTTTACGTGCAAATATGCGTCGGTGCATCCATGTCAACACACCAAGCGCGATCTGGACATGAACTGGACGTGAACGGCATCCACAATGCGCGCTCTGTGTAGTTACGCAATCTGAACGTGTGTAGACCTTGTTTATCAACTTGAATCGTTAGTATATGACATCAGACGACTATGTGCGCAGGATTTTCCTATTCTGATTTTTTTTGAATATTTGAAGCTCATTTCAAATATCGGTCAACTTAATGTTGACCTACATTTAAACAAGTTTAAAACATGAAAATGGAAAACTAAGCATGGATCCTTCTTAGTCACTCCAAAATGAAACTTTGTGAGGTGTTTGAACATTTTATGTTGGAAATCCAAAACCCCTTCTCTTCACCCTAGAAATCATAGGACATAGTCATAGTCTGAGATATCGTCTTAGATACATGCATTTCTCTTATGAAATGTTTATAGATGATGTTTATCAACTTGAATCGTTAGTATATGACATAAGACGACTATGTGCGCAGGATTTTCTTTTTTTTTGATTTTTTTTGAATATTTGAAGCTCATTTGAACCTCGAGTTCATACGACATAGTTCGAGGATATCACTTAGATACATGAATGTTTCATCTGAATGTGTATAGACATTGTTTATCAGCTTGAATCGTTAGTATATGATATAAGACGACTATGTGCGCAGGATTTTCCATTTTTTTGATTTTTTTTAATATTTGAAGCTCATTTCAAATTTCGGTCAACTTAACGTTGACCGACAATTAAACAAGTTTAAAACATGAAATTTGAAAAACGAAGACTCGATCCTTCTTAGTCACTTCAAAATGAAGCTTGGACAATTTATCAAACTTTTCAAAACCCCGTTGAGTGCCTCCAAACCCCATTTGAACAATGACCGTCGAACTAACCCTAGCGTTGAACTGCAGTCGTCCGATCGTTCCTCTAGAAGGAATCTGCAGGCAGACTCGGGGCGATCCGCGAGCAGCTCATTTTGTGATCTGATTGGACGCGCGTGTAGGACTAGGGCTTTACCCGCTGACGAGTGGACCACGACGTACCCAATGGGGATTTTGGCTCGCCCACCCCCATTTGCCTGAGTGACACAAAATGGGGATTTTGGCACACCAAATGGGGATTTTGGCTGTACCCGTCATCGTAACTTAAATGGGGATTTTGGCACACCAAATGGGGATAGCCATGAGCTTGGTTAAATCTAGCTTGAATCCATATAAATTTTCAAATGAGCTTGGACTCGCTGAAAAATGTGTTTCAAATGAGCTACAAAGGTAGGGTAAACGGCTCCATTTGTAAGCAAAAATGGTGGACTCGCTGAAAAATGTCTTTCAAATAAGCTCCAAAGGTAGGGTAAACGGCCCAATTTCTAAGC
Source organism: Poa pratensis (assembly GCA_947311845.1). Classification (NCBI taxonomy): domain Eukaryota; kingdom Viridiplantae; phylum Streptophyta; class Magnoliopsida; order Poales; family Poaceae; genus Poa; species Poa pratensis. The sequence continues at coordinate 106,691,375 of CAMZMU010000074.1, read as the reverse complement.
AAAAATGGTGGACTTGCTGAAAAATGTCTTTCAAATAAGCTCCAAAGGTAGGGTAAACGGCCCCATTTCTAAGCAAAATTTGCAAACTGAAGTGGATTTTGGCACACCAAATGGGGATTTACACACACAATTGAAAACGTCAAGCACAAGGCCTTGCCAAAGTTCATGGTAGTACAAAATTATAAAATAGATCAACAACTAATAACTAAATTGGCACTTGCCCTTAATAAAGCAACTAATAACTAAAATGGACTACCACTCGTCCTCGTCGTCGGAAACCTCCACCGACTCGGCCTTGCCCCTGCCCCTGCCCTTGGCATCGACCTCCATTGGGGCGTTGCTGTTCGACGGCGACCACATGCCCTTCTTCTTCCTCTTGAGCCGTTGCTGCTCGTCGGCGGAATGCTTGGCCAGCTCCGTGGCTTTATGGTCGGCCATGGCCCAGGCCATACCCGGGTCCAGGACCTCCGTGATCTCGTCCTTCCAGACCTTGGTGCAGTCCATACCCGGGTCGTCCTCGTCGTCCTCGTCGGACAGATCGATGAAGGGAATGGGATCGGGAGCAATGCCCTGCCCCTGCCCCTGCGCCTGCCCCTTGGAGACTTCCCGGATCGTGTAATCTCCCAGCTTGCACGAATCCCGCTCGAACTTGGAGGAGTACGCGCACGCCCACACCCACGCCCCACGCCGCTTCCCTCGCTCGCCTCAAGAAACCAAGGATAGCGAAGGTGGCGGCGACGGTTCGAGCTGGGAGTGGAGCTGCCATCACCACGAGCCATGGAGAGATAAGGTACTGGGTGAGGGTGTCTAGGAGAGGAAGAAGGGATTTGTGAGCGCAATGGGCAAGGAGATGGCTCTTTTTAAAGCCATCTGCGACCGGGACTGGGCGAGGACGTCTGGACGGCGTCGCGGTCTAGACGGCAGTAATGGCGACCGGGCATTGATTCGGCTCCAGACTGCTCAGCTTGCAGCAGGACAGAGTAGGCAAGAGAGACACGAGGACGGCGGAGCAGATGCGCGGCCGGGCCGGCAGTGTAGGCGGCGAGGCAGCTTTTTGCCGGCCAGGGGGGCACGCCATTGAAGGCGCGGCGCAAATTTGGGGACGGCGAGCACAGGCATGGTCGCATGGACGCGCACGTACGGCTGCATGCAAGCACTCCTCCGCCGCTGGCCCCACTTGTAAGCTTTAAGTGGGACGGGTGCATGCACTTCGCTGGGCCCACATGTAACAGGTTTGTTAACGGTCAAAGGGCGGAAACGGCTGTCTTCACCAGCCGCGGGCCATGTGCGAGCCAGCCAGGGCACGGACGAGAGAAACTACGCGGGCATGGCACAGATAAACTAAAGAGAACCAGGGCACAGATGCAATAATCCCAAGATAATTTGCTCAAGCGGAGATGGACATGCTACAAGAAATGTGTTTTCTTAGATGCAGATGAGTACGCTAAACACCTGTCTATATCTTGTACTTTTGACCGAGATATTTGAAGACTTACACATTTCACTTTTGACCTTTACCCACCAACTATAGTGTATCAAATATGTTTGGTAGCTAGTTGAACATGATAGACGAGTCTATAAAAGTCGTATTAGAATATATTGGTGTGGTGGCCGTTATATGGGTATTATGCAACTGTCACAATAATGACAATATTTTTAACAAGACGACGTCTTCTCGCTATTTGCAGGTTATCAACAAGGCGATATATTGGATCCACTTGTGGTACTTTTTTCTCCCTGTGGACCAGCGTGGTCTCATGGATACCTGAGGTACTCGTACGATGACGATCGTACGGGCTATCTTCTGTCGGGGTGGGTGGCTACATGCTATAAGATTAGATGTTTAGTGCACCGCTTTTTGAGTGGCTGGTTTTTCTATCTACTTTAAGTAATCCGTTAATTGAAAACTGTTAAACCTTTGAAACTGTGCAAATGTTGTGTCCATCGTTTTGATATAGACGCCGAGAATCCGCGCCCTCTTTTCCAAAATAAGAAGTCTTGTTTTGATATCAAGTCTGTCGGACCCTGAGTCCAAGATTATGTGGAAGAAAATTATCGATGTTCATTTTTTGTGTGGAAAATTATGGACGTTCGTAGAGTCAGTAAACACCAGAGCTCGACACCCTCAGCACAATATAAATATATGCACTCTAGATTTTGTAACTGAGATCCAAATGTCCACAGTTCTCGTGCACTATAGATCATACACGATGCATGGTGCCCTGATGGTTGGAAATAATTTGATATCATTACACCACTCTACTCCACAGAGATAATATAGCGAAAGCTCATAGTGAGCAAGCTATTAAACTATTACAAGCAGGGACACATGTCCATCGAGCACCACTACAACATCGGAAATTTTAATTACGGTCTGAGTATACACGAGATACAAATGCCTAATAGGTGGAAAGAAAGGAGATCCCATCACCGAGGGCTAAGACGGCCACCAAGTACCTCCTAGTTATGTGTCGTTGTCTTCCTAGAAATCAACGGAGTAGTCTCCAAGTGGCTCGGCGTAGTTCTCTGCAGAAGATTGTTTTTTAAAGCAATGAGTACAAATAGTACGTACTCCGCAAGAGTACATCGGAACTATACTACGTATGCAATGTAGTATATCATATGAAGGGTATGTCTGTGGTTGAGTAGAAGTAGTACTAACTACTAAGGAACCTACGGAGGCACGCTACAGCTTCCTTCTATCATGAAAATGGTAAGAGAGCGCATAAAGGAAATAGATGACATGTAAATCATCTAGTCTTACCATTAAACATAATACCACACCACGAATCCACCCATATATCAACGCGTAAGAAAGTAAAACCACAGTCACACTATTGGCAAATTCAATAGATTATTGGTTGAAGGTATTCTACATTACTAATCAAATTATAAGGCTGGGTGTAATTTGTATCTTCTGGATATTAATAAATTCTCTTTCTCAAAAACTAATCAAATTATTAAATGAAGTTCAAGTTGGTCTATGATCGAGTCAACCACCCCCCAGTAATTCATATAACCGTGAGCATGTCTATTCAAATATATTTACCCCTGTCGCTTCGTTCCCCACGCTACAGTGCCCAGAGGGCGATTCCCAGGCGACTGCCTTATCTGCTCGCTCGCCGGCGATTTCCTCTGCTCCCCTTCGCCTCCGGCTGCCGTTAGGCGCCGGGAGGCGGGGGGGAGCTCGGGAGCACGTCCGTGCGTGTAGATAGTCTGGTAGCTAGGGTTATGTGGCCTGATCTCCGTCGCCTTCTTGCGGTGAGGAAGGCACGGTGCGGCGATCTTGTACTCCGGCTCTCTCTCCGTCCGGTGAAGCTGTGCCAGTGGAAGCTTCGTCAGGGAGCTCGTGAGGTTAGTGTTCCCCTTCTTTGGCTGGCCGAAGTTGGGGCTTGTGCTCGTTGGGTGGTCTTCTCCTTTCTTGCTTCTCCGGCCTACCGTGGTGGTGAGGGGAGGAGTTGGTGTGTGATGGCGATCCTGTTTTGGCGGTGGTGGTGGTGGTCCTCTTCGACGGGTTTGCTTCGGCCGGCCGTGGTGGCGAGGGGAGTGGCCGTCTGGAGGTTGCAGGGTGGTGCTGTTGGTTGGCCTGGGCGGAGCCGGGTCGGTGGGAAGATGGGTGGAGCTCGGGAGTGGGCGCTATGGCCGTGCACGTTCAACGGTCTCGGTTTCCGTCGCGTGGCGGCGGACGGCTCAGCGGTCGACTACATGATGTGGAGGTGCTCCCTCTCCGGCGGAAGGTGGTACGGCGACGGCGGCGACGTCTAGGTGCTTGGGGAGCGCGGTGCAGGGTCCGATTGTTGTTCTTCCCGGTGGCTTAGGGTGTTCTTTGCATGTTGCTGGGTCCGTTTGTAATTTTTCTTTCTCTTGTGGGCCTGTTTGTAATGTGTACTGAGCCTCCTTTTATATGAGATCGGATCCTTTCTAAAAAAAAATATTTACCCCTGTAGGCTTATTACCTAGAAATAGCACACTTCATAGTGTATGTCGGCAGAAGATCGATCAACACGATGGTTCCCTCACTACAAATAAGTACAAGGAGCTACCTGAGTTAGTCTATCTGAATGGAAAGTCTGGTTGCAGCTCCGAGGCGGACCAAACTGTTGTTTGGACAACTAATATGGTTCATATCCCAGCATGATAATCATATAGCAAATTATGCTGCAATCCTTATATATTTGTGCAGCTGAGATCGTCCATCCATCTCCATCCAAAACTCTAGACATAATGTGTATTGCAAAATGGAAAGTATGAACTATGTGTCCCACGGACGGGTTTTAAGAAAAAAGTATTGAGTCGAGGGGTCCCGTAGTACCTCCAACGAGTGGTTAGCATGCTCGGTCTTGGATCAAGAAAAAAACTTGGGTCCTAAGGTGTCCCAAGTGGAACAAAACACCTATATATATGCAAAATGACGCATGGTTTCCACTTTCCAGCCTTTGCCTCATCCAAGTTTGTCACAAAATTATCTCCACAAGACCATAATATGAATAAGATTTATATTACATCTACAGATGGCATCATAACTAGAATAAAGCAAGACTCGAGAAAAACATAAGCAATCAAACTAGGATAGAGGAGGGTAAATACATTACAAACAAGCATAACAGGTGTAAGACAAAGGCTATATAAGAAGGAGAAAAAGAGTATGTATGAATAATAAGTATCGAAGACTCTCTACATGTTATTCTAATGCTAGCAGGAGGGAGAAGAATGATATGTAGACACATGGTCAAGACTGGTTTGCTTGCCTTATGGCTCAGTAGCTTGGTACTGGTCAAGATTCTCGGAAGTAGGCTCCTCAACAGTGGCGTCTCCTGAGAAGAGGAAAATCACCCACAAAGTAAAAATACAATGACATAAGCTTATGCAGCACTAGTCACTTAAAAAGGAGTGGGGGGAACTATATAATGTATTTTCAATAACTAAAGAATATAGGTTGAGTTAAATTTTAAAACTGAGCATCAAATTAACTGTTTGACAAATGCATGAATGTCATAGTCAGATTGTATACCTTTTTTGACAAATTTCATATACAATAAATACATTTAAACATTTATTAATGGAAATTAATTAAACACACAAATTTGTGAAGATGTGTCAATTTTAAACCCTCATTTTGTTTTTTATAACATTAGTCATATTATATGGAAGGATCAGATTTGAATTCACCAAGACATGAATAATGCCATATTTAAACGATTTTTCGAAGTAACAGATACTTTTGAAAAAACAAAAAGAACTGATTGCTACACACGGGTTTACTAGCCAGTGCCCTTGACCAATGGGGTCACGGCCTGCTGATGGGGCACTGACCTGCAGTGGCGGCGCCAGGATGTGGAGGCTGGGTATTCATTGTGAATTATTTTTTTGCTCTTAGTGGAGTATATAAACAAAAAATTGCTCTCAGTGCAATTTGCAAAGAAAAAATTGCTCTCATCTACAATCTAAATAACAAGAAAACAAGGTAAAATCAAAAACCTGCATTTAGAAAATTAGATCTACTACTAGTAGAAAATCTGGACAGAGATTAGAAGATTGAGTAGAGGAATAGAGGGGCGGAGCTGTACATGGCCGCGGGGGCAGCTAGCAGTCTGCTAGCTAGGGTTGGTGCTCTGCTCTGCCTCTGTTCGACCAGTCGATGGACAGACAAAGACGAGACAACGAGTCTGCGAGCGAAGGAGAACTCTACAACGAGCGAGCGAACGAAAACTCCAGCCTGTGGGCTGCTGGGCTGAATATGTATGAATGTTTGTTCCGCTCAGATCTTGGGTATTCACAGGAATACAGGGGCATACCCCTGGCGCCGCCCCTGCTGACCTGCAGCGAGGTGGCGCGGTTTTACACCGAAGGTGGCGCAAACTACAGATGCTAATGTGTGGGTTGTGGTCCTATATGTAGGAAAAAGAAAACCATGGAGTCAGTTGAGTCGTGGGAAAACCCTCATGCACAGGTTGAGCCGTGGGCAAAACCTCAAGTGGCAGCGTAGCGATGATGGGAGTAGAGAAGACTAGGCGTAGGGGCTAGGGCTAGAGATCTATGGGAACTTCTATAGGGCAGTGGGCGCAGCATCCGTCATCAAATCAAAGCCAGTGGCGACGTAGCCACGATATGCGCACTGTACGTAGATAGGGTACACCGAGTGGGATGACAATACATAAGGATGCCGGCTGGTGGACGCAGACTTTCGGCACACGGAGACACGCGAGGAGGGAATCCAACGGATGCTGGTAGCTTCGCGATTACTAAACAAAGAAGCGTGTCCCACCTTCCGATCGTATAAATATAGGACGCTGACATCTTTGATACAGCATCCAACAACATCTATAAGGGTGCATTTAATAAGTGAGTTAAATATGCATGTGCACTAACAGTCTAGTGGGCGGTTAATTAGTCTAATGGACGGATGTGAACAATAAATGATGTGCATGCAGCCTCACATTAACTTAATCAATAGATTAGTTATATATTATTCTATTCACCCACCCATCCTTTCAGTCTTATTTTGAATTGTTATATCTTTCGAACCGAATTTTTGATTTTTCATATTTTTATATATTTGAGATCTCGTTGAGAAGATCTTCAAAACAACATCAATATTGGATATTTTTCATTCATATTTTCAAAAAAGCTCAAAATTTTGACTTTTGAAAATGGTTTTGAAACAACAAATATTCCATGCACATATTTTTTATGACATCACAAATTTTTCAATGTTTTCTATATACTAGGTATATATCCATATTTTCACAAAGTTCATTTTAATATATATTACTATTTTTCAAAATTTCAGATTTTTGGAAATGTTAAATAATTATAAAACTGTGTCATATTAAAAAATTATAATAATGTTCAAATTTACCAAAAAAAAATACTAAAGTTTTATGAAATTGCAGATAAAAATGTTGAAATTTACAAATATGTCATCAATTTATCAATTTAACACTTTAAAATGTTTATCGATAATGTTATTTTAAATATTCATTTTTTTAAATGTCCCAAAATTAACATATATTTTTAATGTTTTCCAAAATTTCACGTCTATACAATATGTCATATTTTTTTCATTTCATTATTATTAAATATTTAAATGTTCTAAAAAATACCAATTCAGTATATATATTAAAAAACAATTTTTTAAACTGTTTAAATGCTTTCCAAATACCTCTTAAATATTCATTTTTATAAGTCAAAATTTAATAAATAGAAATATTTATTTCCGAAATTTCACATATATACAAAAAATGGCATAAAATGTTTCCAAGATGTTTCCAAATATTATTTATTCTCCACAAAAAGTTGAATTTTTTATTCTCCACGATTTTCACAAATAAATACATTTGTAAAAATAATATTTTGAAAAAATCCGAATTTTTCAATTTTGGAAAAATAGTAATATATATTAAAAATCTAACATTTTATAAATATGAATATTTACCTAGTATTAAAAAAAAATTGTGATGTCACAAATAATAATAAAAATATGCATGTAATATTTGTGGTTTCAGCACCATTTTCAAAAGTCGAATGTTGAGATTTTTTGAAAATTTGCATGAAATCCAATATTGATTTTGTTTTGAAGATCTTCTCAACAAGAGTTCAAATATATAAAAATATCAAAAGTCGGAAATTCGGTTCGAAAGATATAACAACTGTAAAATAAGAGTTGAAATGATGGGTAGGTGAATACAATAGAATATAACTAATCTTTTGATTAAGCAAATGAGGTTGCATGCGGATCATTTATTGCTCACATGGGGTGAGCTTGTGCATGTCATTTATTGATGGTTGACGTCACCACGTTGTTGCGCGGGATAGTGCATCAGCTGCGTTGGTTGGTTGTGAAGACAACGGTGAGATATCAGGTAGGGGCGTCGCCGGGTGCTCCTTCGCATTTTTGGCCGGCTGGGGCCTTTGCTTGGCTTCAAGTGAAAAGAGGGTGGTTGCCTTTCTCTATTTTACCCAGTTCCTTTTTTCTACTAGTTGTCCTTATGGAATTTCAGAAAAAAATATAATCAAGGATTAGGAAAAAAGTTAAAAAGGATTTTTATTTTGGGAAGTTCACTTGATGATAGACAAGTTTAATAAAGAATTCAACATTTATTTTGGCAATACTAAAAACATGTTTGATAAAACCATTAAAGAAAGGATTTTTAAATTCAAATATTTTTGCCAAAAATAATTTAGGTTATTTTGGTAAAGTTGAGATGATCTTAGCCATGGCCCTGAAAAAATACGGTGACATAAAATGATGAGGACGTGATGATGGTATCTATTATATACTAAAAGCAAAATGAGATAGTTTTTCGAGACACCACGTTAAGCCACATCATCTAAATTAATTTTAATAGTTAGATCTAAAATATGTGGCTAAGATTAAACAAGAGTTTTATTGTTACGTAACTAACTAATCCAGTTTGACACGTTCAGTCCAGATCTACCCAACATATATGACGTGGATCTAAAAAAAATAGACAGTTCAGATTTAATATTTGAAACGTTACACCACATATTTGTGCATACACGCATGTACGTGCCAGCATAGTGCACGGCACTGCACGCATAACTTTCGTGAACTTTTCAAGAAAAAAAAGCTGATTGGACGTTAGTTGTATGTTCAATCTAACTTGGACTCTTTTTATTTCTTTGAGAATTGTAACTGATCAATCGTGAAAAGCAAGGGAGGGCATACCGTTTCTGCCGAAACAACAAAAAAGCTGGGCCTATCATGTGCTTCTCCAAACTAAAATTGCTGCTTCACGTTAAAAAAAAAGGAATCTTCTGTTCCATCCAATACGTGGTCGTGCACGTAACAAAATAGGAAAAAACTACTTCTGTAGCTAGATCGTGATGGTACATGTATCAGTTATATGTGTAGTGTGTGTGCATCAGTTAACTACTTCATGATTTTTTGTGACCATAGAGTGTGATATCGATATACAAATAGGGGTACAGACTGCAGAAAGTTATTTTGGGAAAATATATTTAAAAGTTTAAGAAAACTTTAAAAAAACGTGCATGTTCTCAATAATATATGTTACAAGTGTGCACAATCCCAATGCGAAATTATTTATATTATGGGATACATAAAAAGTTGGAAATCAGAAACTATACTCGGATATGTACATTTGTCTTTTTGTGTAGTTCAAAACGTAAAGTATTTGCATTGAGATAATGACGCTTGTAGGATATATTATTGCGAACATGCATGATTTTTTCAAAAATTAAAACTTTTTTTTGATAGTTTTAAATAGTGAGATCACTGAATCTGGGGAGCACTCCACTGCGGAAAGATATTTTGGCTGTGAACTCCAGTGATCACACACACAATCGACAACAATGTCATTTTCCATTCAGAATATAGTCTACTTTAGTGAGACACCTCTCTAGCCATCCAACCACACAGTTTAAGACATCTACATTTCTAATTTTGAGTTGAAAACATACAAGAGTATATGAACGGTCTGAAACCGACTCATCAAAAACAATCTTCTCAAGGCTGCACATCTTAGTGCCATGATACGAAATTCGAAAGTTCCACACCAACATAAGAAACACACAATCTTCACGACTTTTAGTTTACTTAGAAAAGCATGGATCCTGTCTATTTTGTTAACATTAAGCATCTAAACCATATGGGCACATCACATTGATTAAATAGCGAACAAAAGAATGAAGAAGGTTTTTCTCAAGTTAATTATTACATGAAAATCGTAGTAAAATTTGAAATAAAGAGAGATATCAGAAATTCATAAAAAACAAGCAGGCTTCCGGTTGTCGATTTGTTGGACTTTTTAATCTTATTTGTAGACCCTAAGTAATTCATATTCGTAAGTGTCACCACCAATACATTATATTGGTAAATATTTTAAAACAGTAATATTCAAGAAAGACATGCCACAAATTAGGGGTCACATATGATGCATACCTAGAACCAACAACGATCACGGAATATACGATGGCAGCGCATACGAAGTGACAAAAGGAATGAAGAGTAGTTGTGATGAGAGGCTAAGTATGACCCAGGGTTAAAATATGTCTGACATGGAAGCCTAATGAATATCACAATTGCATGTTTATAATTATCGAGGGTGTTGAAATGTTGTAATTAGTACAAGATCCCTTCTAGCCATCCAGGCACACATTTGTTCTATAAGAAATCTACATTCAAATTCTAATTTCAAAACATAAAAGATATGAATGATGAATCTTGCGTACACTATTATGTTTGTATACTCCAAATAATATTTCTGAAAAAACTATATGTATACAAAATAACAACCATTTTTTCATCACAATTGTATTAATTACTGCACCTAAGGAAAATAAGTTCGATAAAAGATCACGGTAACATAAGCTACGCGTTGACCTGCCCTTATTGTTATTTCAGCCACAACAGGAAGACTTTCGTAGCTATATATATAATGCCACCATTAACTCTCACCTATTGATGAGACACCATATAAATATTTAATTATGTTTACTAATTTACATGAAGCATAAATGACAAATATATGTGTTTATAAAATGACACAATAATCCGTGGTCCAAAATTAAAAATTTTATTTACTATATCATTTATGTCGACGTTAGAGGCACACTATTTCTTCTCACATAATGTTATATCCATAACATAATTTCATTTCTCATAAACTTTTTAACATACTAAAGTCGATGAACTCACAATTCTTTTTGGTAATTTAACAAAAATATGAAGACTTTTGTAACTATTTGATATTAACCCCACCTACTGCACCATGTAAATAAATTTATGTTTAATAACCTAATATCAGACACAAATAACACATATGTGTGTTTAGGGAAATGATGTCATAATCCTTAGCCTGGAAATTACTGTTGATTAGAGATACTACATACCTACATATGTCATATCTGAATTTGTGGTGGTGGTGGTAGAGATGTATGAGTTCTTAGGACATAATATGATAGCTGATTAAAATAAATTTAATTCCTTAGATCTTTCAACATGCTAAAGACGATGCCCTCGCATTTGCGAGGGCCACCTTGCTAGTTAATGCAAAAAACACAATAAATAAAAAGGGTTGTTACCGTCGGATATAAAACTCGCCACTTGATGGATTCGCTCCCCGAAATTGAGCAGGGTACTCGGCTCGAACTGTATCTGTATGTTGGGCGCCTGTGCTGCATACGCTTGAGCAGGAGGAGGAGGACTATGCTGGTTTGGCGCGTGTGCTCCATAGCCTGGATCTGGAGGTGGGACCTGCAGCTTCTGGTTCGGCGGGTGTGCTCCATAGCCTTGAGCAGGAGGTGGGACATGCTGGTTGTGGTTGGGCCCGTGCGCTTCGTAGCCTTGAGCAGGAGGGGAAAACTGCTGGTTTGGTTCGGGCGCCACAGATCCTTGTGCGGACGGCGGAGGGAACTTCCCATGGTTTGGCGGAGGAGTCTGTTGCGCGAACTGCGGCTGACCCACTGCGACCACCACTGGCGCGGCGGCCGGTAGCCTGCGGTGCAGAATGTAGGAGGTAATCCCGAGGGCCGTGGCGGCGAGCGTGAGTACGGCCGCGCCAGCGAAGATGCCGTCCTTGAGGACGTAGCATAGCCTGAGCATCGTCGAGTTCCGCTCACCGGAGCGGTTCGACGACGCGCCCTGCACGAACAGCCCGAACGCGATGGTCGTTGTGATCCTGCACGTTTTTTGTCAGTACTGGTTTGTCACGCCACGCCATGCGGTTCATGTGTGCTCTAGCTAGCGCTTAATAATTCCGATGACCACTCACCATGACACGACGGCGCAGACGATGACGATGATGCGGTTGGTCTCGGAGGGGATGGCGCGGGACTTGCAACATCCGTAGCAGCCGCCGACGACAGCGATGGTAACCTGGGAAATTACCAAGAAGATGGCAGCGCAGACCCCAAGCCCCACCGCGGGGTTTTCCGGGTAATAGCACACCCCGTAGAACCATAGCAAGTCCGAATGCTGCCAGAACCCACAACAATCATACATTATCAGATAATAGAGTTCAAGAAAGGACATAGACAAACAGAAATGTACACTAAGCTATGTAATGGGAATGCTAGCTCACGGTGAGCTTTGTGCCTTCGGCGGAGAACCCCAGGATGGTACTAAGCAGGCCTAGAGAACCCACGATTGAGACCACGATGATCGTCTTCTTATCCATTTTCCTGGCTATTGCTCAGAGTCCCGATTATCTTACGGCTTATATTTGACCGCTGCATACGCGAGTTTATATAGAGAGAGGTGGCTCTCCCGTCTCCATTGAACATACACTACCCCACTGACGTACCTCCCTCCGCGTGAGGCCACTGTTGGAGAAGGACGGCCGAATAGCTGATCGCATTAGATTTTGAACTAATACTCGGTTATGACTTTCTCTTCAATCTGATGTAATGCAACTTGCCGTGCAAGTTTGCAATCCTTATCAACGACGATCAGGGACGGAGGCAAGAGCTGCCTCAATTTGCCTGGCACCAGACCAAGTTCGGTCCTAGCACACCTCCTCCCAAAACCCTAGATAAAACCCTGGCGTAAGAACGCACGCGTCACTATTACGTGGGCTGTCCGGCCCAAAAATACCAGTATCGTATACAATATTTACACACCACTAGTATCTCGTTACTATTGACGCGTTATATTAGACACGCCAACAGTAGACCCAAAAAATAGCTCCCTACCTCTCTCATCTATTCTAATCCACTACACTCACCTCTCTCTTTCCCTCCCTCTTGATCCGCGTCGCTGCCCCACCCTGGTCCACGCCGCCTCGCCCCGTCCCGTTTTGTCACGCCCTTGGTCGCCCTCTCCACTCCATCGGTACAGCGCCACCACCCTCTCTCGTTTAAGCTGCTAACATGTGTAGGATTTAGTGTAGTTCCGTAACCCCCCTTACTGTAATCCCCTTTCTCTATGCCGCTCCCCTCACGTCAATTCAAGACCATGTCGCACACTCACAAGGTCGATGGCACGCTCCGTTGCCGCGCAACTTCCAAAAAGATATCGCCGAGGAATTCACAAAGTACGGCCTCCTCGTCCATCCCAACACATGGCTTCCAACACCTGGCACATGACTGAGAGGAGGCCTCGTCGTGCCACCCCTTCGCACTGACAGCTCCGCCGACATGGAGCTCGATCCTCAGCCTCCAAGGTAGCCATCACGCACTATGAGGTCCCGCCCATCCATAACAGAAGTGCAGGGAAGGCCGTTGTCAATGGTGGGGTAGCTAAGCCATCGAGGATGTCCTCACCGACTGTTGGACTAGATGGCAACATGCAAGCCACACTCACTTGCGCCAGCGCATGCATCGGGCACTTCTTTTTCGCTATATTACATGACACACAGAGGACAGTGTACAAACTTCACAGACACAAAGTACAAAGTACACTCAGACAGATAGTACAAGTAAATAAAAACAAGAGTAAAAACACACAAAGCAGGAAGTACAAACTAAACATAACAACAAGTAAAACATATATAGAATCGAGAGTAAAAAACAGTTCATCAAAACCTATCAACATGAGATCTAATTTTAAAAATCTCGATGCAAGGAGCTCAAAGGTGAAAACAGTTTGTAATGAATGAGTGGTTTTCAATATATTTTGTTTTAAATTTCGGTTTTAAAAAATAATATGGAAAATTTGCCCTCTCACCTACATTATCCCTTTATCTGTCATCCTTCCTACTTCTATCTAATAATTGCAATATTAGGGACATGCAACCATGGAGCACCGCGCGAAGGAGAATATGAAACTTAGCGTGAGAACGAGTGTGAGGTGACCTTCGCAAAGTTTTTTTTATTACCACCAAGGCTGTATCCTATCAGAGGCATCGAATTATGTAATCAGAACCTTCTGTGACTTGACAACTACTCTCTTTTTATCCTTCTCCCTGCGTCACGCTGTGAAAATATGTGTTTGTGAAGCAATAATTACTGGATAATAGAGAGTGAGGATCCGATAATATTTTTGCATTTCGCAAGGTCGTTGACAAGAAACACACTCGATCGTACGCGTTGTCTTTTGTTAGATTATAAGCCAGTGGCCACTTCCGACATATATTGGTAACACTGGCAGCTGGTTATGACAAAATCAAACAAGCTTCATCTCTCCATATGACCCCGGAAAATGCCAAATCAAATTAACAAGTTATATCGATCAAGAAAATACGTACTGTAAGTTGAACAAGTTGCCATTTTTGTCCGGAGATAACTAAAGCGTGTCCGTAGACAACTGAGCCAGCCGGCTCATTCATGCGTACACATCTGACTCGTTAAACTCGCAAATATCCTGCGCATCACACAGTGTGATGCAGTCTATGGCTGACAGCAATACATATGCGGGTTGTTCACAGAAATAATGCTTATATACGTGAGCTGTGGGATAGTGGCTCTAAGTTGAATATCTCCAAAGTCCAAAGTCACCGCAAAAAACAATTCACGGGCATAATTAATTTGTGAATCATAGGATGAACTATTTCGTTAGTTGACAATGTATTCGGAGACACGCTTAATGACATGGCATATATCCTTTCACATGACCAGGCTTGTAGTTGCTGGGCTTCTTCCCTGCAGCTCACTACTGCTGGTTGGTACGTCGTGCTATCGTACGTCGTAGCAGCAATGACTTAGACGATGCATGTACTGCATAGGACGTGTTTGGTTCGCACCTTTTGTTCGGTAACCCGATTACATCGTTATCACATCCTGGTAATCATGTTCGGTTCAGTTCCGTCGGAAAGAGATTCCTTGTAAACGAGTTCCGGCCCAGTTGAAAACCGTTACTGGAGTCCCCACCGGAAATGAAACGCGTTACCAGATCCGGGTTGAAACGAGGCCTTCAAGCTGGATACACATGCCACGACTGTCGATCTCAATCCTCCCGCTTACCCTCGTCCTCGAGTCGCGGTGGCGCCGACGACATTGGGATATACCCCTCGATCGATTTAACCATCGACGTCCTATCCTTCAGGGCCCTCTCCAACGTTGTCGATCTGATCTAAGCAAGGAAACGGCCCTCTCCTCCAAGCTACCTTCTCCTCACTGATTGTCTTCTTCTCCGCCCAGATCCTGCCACTAGGTGCGTGTTTGGTTACCTGCACCGATTTTGGGTCTTTCGTCTCCGTGGCCCAACTCAGACTGGCCCTGAAGAAACGTGGTCTGAGCCAACATCTGCAGCCCATTTGGTTGCCCACAATGTGTGGCCAGGCCCGTTCGGTTGGGTGCAAGTTTTTTACCACGCGCTGTTTGGTCGCCTGTGTAGTGTTTTAGCGGCTAAAACACGGTATTTGGTTGTGAAACGTTCGTACTTCCAGTCACCACTTCTCACTAGTGGTGACCTTACCACGCCAAAGTTCATAGTAGAGTCCTAGCTACTAGCAAATGGTAGTTTGTCAAGGCATCATACTTAACCTAGCTACTAGCAAATGGGTAGTTCATGGCAGAAACAGCATTGGACAAAGTTCTGCTGCTTCTTCTTCTTCTTCTTCTTCTTCTTCTTCTTGATCTTCTTCTTCGGCACCTTCCTTCAGATTCTGGTGTCACCTCTAGCGGCCCAGATTGTGTCAGCCCACTCCCGCCTCTTGTTCTCTCCGACGCCATGACCAAGATCATCATCAGTATCTGGTGTAACATCCTCCTCGTCCAGAAAGTACTTATCCATACCCCGACCTAAGATCCAGTTGTGTAGAATGCAACAGGAAAGAACCAACTTAACTTGGGTTGGGAAGGGGTGGTATGGTTTCTGATCCAGGATCTTGAATTGTTCTTCAGATCAGCAAATACCCTCTCAACTGTGACCCTAAGGCTTGAGTGTCGTAGATTGAACAATTTTTGGCATCCTTAGGGTAGTTCCTCGAAGAAAACTCGTTGAGATGATACCTGGTACTCTGAAAGGTGGAAGAACGCCTGGGCGACAAGCATACCCTGCATATCCAAGGTAGAACTTGCCGTCTGGAATGTTGATCCCATCAGCTCGACTCATGCTGTCGGCAAGGATACTAGCATCATGGGCAGATCCTTCCCAACCTGCAAGGACGTAAGTGAACCTCATGTCAAAATCGACAGCCGCAAGCACATTCTGGCTCGTGTAATGCTTTCTGCCCCTGTAAGCAGCAGCCTCTGACCGTGGCACTCTAGCAGTGATACGAGTGCCATCAATTGCACCAATACAATCCTGGAACATGAACATTGTGTGAGGTAAAGACAAGGCTAATATGGAAGCAACATCTGCGAAATCATGGAATCTCACCTTGAAGAATGGGTACCACCTATGGCTCTGTCAATCTTCAGTGGAGTGTGACCAGTTGCTGGCTTGATCATCTCTGCTCTGAGCTCTCCAACAGCGTACAGAACTTGCCTGAAATAGCGAGATATAGTCTCACTAGATCTCCTGAAAGTGCTGTGAATCACTCTGAACCTTTGGTTATGACCAACAACATGAAGAAACATTGTCACTTGCTCTTCTATTGTGGTGTGGAGGCTATCTTTCAGCCACCCCCTAGACCTAAAGGTCTCAACAAGCTTGTTGAAAGGGGCTCTGCCCATTCGAAGCATGTTCACCGCCTCTACCTCGTTGTTGTTGTAGGTGTAGTTCAGATTCGCAATCCTCTCCTGGTCTCGGGGGAGCAACGGTCCATACCTGATTACGCCCCTGTAATTGCGGCGCACTACTCTATGATGGACTAAGAGGAGCCATGCCTGCATCACAGCTATGAGTGCTGCGGCTTGAATGATGAGCGGCATACGAGCTTCTCCCTAAGATCAAGCCAAAATCAGGTGCGGAATGGTGGACTACTACAAGTTCTAACCGAAATTAGGTGGAGATTGGTGGACTAGTACAAGATCTAGCCGAAATTAGGTGGGGAATGGTGGTCGAAATCAAGATACTGCTGTTCTACTACAACATCGAGCCGAAATCAGGTGGGGAATAGTTCTTACCGCCATGGCAGATCTGGGTGTAGAGACGAGCCACCGGTGTGTCTCGCCGTCGCCGAGCCTTCAGCCGCAAGCGGTGTCTCCGTCGCCGTCGCCGAAACTTTCGCTGCCGCCACTCCGCCTAGGCTCGAGATTTTGTCTCCTCTTGCCGCCTCCGGTCACAGACTAAAGAGGGGGTGAGAGTAGCGTTGGTGCCATACGCGCGCAGCAGATTTTCGTCTCCCGCAATCTCCATGGCTGCATCCCCGCGGCTCCGCGCGCACGAGATTCGCTGTTACCGTAGTGACCGAAAGGTGGCTCTGGAAAACGGCCGATTCGAGCGTTCCTATCGGGCCTGGCTGAGGGGTGCTTTAAGGTTTGTGCGCGTGCGGGCCAAGCGACATCGTGGGCAACCAAACGGCCCATTTTTGCACCCCAGGGCCTGTTTGGGGTGGACGTGGGCTACCAAACACGCCCTAGCTGGCGCGGTCTCCTTCTCTGGCCAGATCCAAACCACCTCACCAGCAGTCTTCTCTGCCTTTGGCTCTGGCGGCAAGTCTAACAGGTCTCCCGTCTGGATCTGTTAGATCTTTGCTGGCCTTCTTTCTATGAATAATTTGATACTCCATTTTTTGATAAGGTGTCTAAGTTTTTAAGAAAATGGTGTATTACAATTTATGGATAATATTACTAATCGAAAAACGAGTCACAATCTCGAATGGAGAAATTCGACGGATTTTTTTTCCAGTTTGTGACCAGTAGAGACTCCTTTCTCGTGATTTATTCAGTAAAAAGTTAGATCCACCGCATGAGAAAAATTGGTAATATATGTGCCAAAATCTTAGACATCGAATATGATTGCAAATTGTATGCTACTACTCTAAACCGACTATAATCTTTATTCCACATTAACGTCTACGTTACCACTATGTGAACCAAACACCTAACACCTTCATAGAGTTAACACGAGTTACCAGCGGACTGCCTGATCAAACGTGAGGAGGCAAATCAGCTACGTAACGATCGCCGGATCCTGCATGTTGCACATGTTAGAGCATCTCCAGCCGCGGCGTCCAAATGGCCGCCCAAAGGCCTTCCGACAGGACCACATGCACATGTTAGAGCATCTCCAGTCGCGGCGTCCAAATGGCCGCCCAAAGGCCTTCCGGACAGGACCTTTGGGCGCCGTCCGGAAGGCCTGGCGCATTTGGGCGCCGTCAATCCCCACTCGTGCCGACCAAACTAAATTTCTTAAACTTAAACTTCGACGGATTTCATTCAAATTTTAGGAAATTTTACAGATTTGAATGAAATTTTAAAAAACTAAACCTAAATCTACTGACCCCGGTAGCAGCGGTTGAATTCAAAGTACGGGTCGGCGTCCTCCTCCTCCTTCTTCACGCCTCTTGTTCCTGCGCCGTCGTCCTCCTCCTTGACGCGGCTTGGGCCGGGGGGTCGGCGGTGAGGTCAACGAACGGCATGTTGGAGATATGCCCTAGAGACAATAATAATTAAGTTTATTATTTATCTCCATGTTTATTATTAATGTTTGTATCTTTATGCTACAACTGTATTGGGTACTTGTATAGCAAATACAACGTATGCAAGAGGAAAACCTCCGATACACGTGTAGAGATATGAACGGAAAAAGAGTTCTGGTCTTGTCTCTAAACTAGCCTATCTTGTTGCTCGATGATCGTGTTTTCCTGATCATGGACTTTGTATAAATCATTCAACTATAGGAGTGGATTATCGGAATGATAATCGCACTGAACCGACCCACCGTATGATCTTGCTATGAGACAAATCGTCGATGATGAAATAGCGATTGATCATCTATCTAG
Organism: Poa pratensis; assembly: GCA_947311845.1. Taxonomy (NCBI): domain Eukaryota; kingdom Viridiplantae; phylum Streptophyta; class Magnoliopsida; order Poales; family Poaceae; genus Poa; species Poa pratensis. The sequence goes on along the minus strand of CAMZMU010000074.1, from coordinate 106,672,623 downwards.
TTATCATTAGCTGGATCCCTATGCTATGAGAATATCTTGTGACCGCTTATTCGACATTCGAGTTTGATTTCTAACAAACGTCTTGCAAGTAACATGGGACTATGATAGGTGGCTTTTGGGCTTGAACTAGAATATGTATTGGAACAGCGATCGTTCAAGAATGACACTTACTCCTCCAGACGATGGAGAGATACATCCTCTAGGCCATCTCAAGTATTAATGTTGTCACCCAATCGTCTGGCCAGACACAAGCGTGATTTATCACGGGACAACATATATACGGAATGAGAAAAGAGAATGATATTGGTACGAGAATAAATATGTGTTATGGTCAAACGGTTTGATCAAACTAGAGCACATTGTCTCAATCTCGAGATATCATTTGGTATCGTGTACGTAAGGGGATTAAGCGTAATGGTTAACGCACAGGTTCTGTTGTTCATTCACAACACAAGGTGCCAGTACGAATGCCTAACCCACTGCTGGTTATTGTTTGGTAAGCTCAAAACAATACTTTGTGATTGCTGAACCTTTCGGGTCACACACTTAAGCTGTAGGTCAATCTTTGATTGAGAGTAAAGATGTAGTTTTAGTGGGAATGAGATTGTGTCGGAATAGCTCCGATGTCGCTGGGATTTTGTTCAGGTGAATTATAAGTTAGAGAGAATGCGGACATCTAATGTCCCGGATGATAGGAATGGTTTCTATCATCAGCGGATTTAATCCGAGTGCTTATGAAGAAGGAAATATTGTTCCGATGTTTTGTCGGCGGATACTAGGTATCCCGGTTCATATAAATATGAGTTATATGATAAGTAATTAATTCCGGGAATTTTCCGTAAAAGGAAATATTCATTTAGGAATTAATTAGACGAAACAATTAATTAATTATTTAATTAATAAAGGGAATAATATTAATAGGCCCACCAAGGTCGTGGTGGGCCAAGGAGCCGTAGAGGGGGAAGTTCCCCCCCATGCCGAAACCCTAATGGGCCACGTGGCCCATGGGGGGACGGCGGTGGCATGAGGCGGTGGGAGGGGGAAGTCCCCCTCCAATCCGAGTTGGAGGTGGGGGAGGTCTCCTCCCCCCTTCCTTCTAGGGTGAGGCGGTTTGGGGGAGGAGTCCTACTCCTCCACCCAACCCGAGTTGGAGTGGTGGGAGGTTTCCTCCCCCCTTCCTTGATGGTGAGTTGGAGAAGGGGGAGGTTTCCTCCCCCTTCCTTTTGGAAGAAGTGGATTGGAGGGAGGAGTCCTACTCTCCCTCCCAATCCGAGTTGGGGAAGGGGAGGGACTCCTCCCTCCCTTCCTTGGCCGGCGCACCAAAGGGGGAAGGGCTTTGCCCCTTCCCCAAGTCCCTCCACCCCTTGGCCTCCTTTATAAGCAACCCCAAGCCCCTAGGGTTTGACACACAAGTTTGCCTCCGTGCAAGTTCTCTCTCTCTTGTAGATCTCATGTGTTGAGAATTAGACGTCTCTAATCTTCTCATATAGATCTAATCTAGTTGATTAGATCTACCACCTAAACTACGCCGCAAGGCTGACTCTCTTCACCACGTGCTAGTAGCTAGGCGGTGAACGCACGGGTGGGTTGACACGGTGTATGTGTGGATACCGCTGGAGCGGGATTTGCGCAAGTAAGTTCCTTGGACAACGGAGCAACTTCATCAAGGTCTACATCAACGACGACGTACGGCAACAATCTCACCTCCCGGCGTGGACGTGAAATTCTTCATCAGGCTTCACCGACATCTACTTCGACAAACACAAGATCTTCCGCAAGCGTGTTTGTAAGTATTCTGGATCATCGCATTATGGGGTGCAACCTACCTTCATAGAATAGATCTTGGCGGTAAGGTTACGGATAATTTTAAAAAGTTTCCCCGCAACCCAACACGGCACGCCATTTTCAATGGCGTGCTGGTACGCCGACCAGGCGCAGCCAGCCGGCCCGTCCATGGGCGGCACGTCCTTCATGGACGCGGCCTCCGCAGCCGTCGTCGTCCTGGGCTGCCTGCGCCGCCAGGAGCTCGGCGTAGAGCGGCATCGGCTCCGCCTTCACCTTCATCGGCTCCGGCTTCGGCGTGAGCATAGCGGTGGCGCAGGAGCGGGAGGAGGAGGAGCGCGACGAGGAGGACGGGCGCGAGGAGGAAGCCCGCGAGGAGGATGCCGTCAAGCGCGAGGAGGGGAGCGACCCGCGCGGCGCCCACAGGTTGGCTGGCGGCGTCTGAGGCGGAGCATGCGTCGCCGGCCACTTCAGCAGGGAGCCGCCGTTGGCGATGTGCTCCATGACGGCAGGGAGCGTGCGGCCGTGCACGCTCCAGAACGCCTCGCGCCCGAGGACGTTCGCGCCGAACCGAAAACGAAATTGGGCGGCGCGAGTGGGGAAAACACGTCAGGCACGCCCCAAATGCATTTGGGCGGCCGTTTGGACGCGCCGAGTGATGCTCTTACTCTGTCCAAGGTCAACCGGTCAGAGCTGAGCGAGGCGGCAGGCAAAAGACAGCGTCCACGCTAGTTTTTAAAATTTTCTTGAGAATTCGCAACAGGCTAGTAAGTTGGCCCAACCTACTTATCCATGTTTTAAAGTTATTTTTTTGTAGTTTTCGGCTTGTTCATAGTTTTAATTATGAATAAGCCTTTGGTCCATTCAAACAAAAAAAAATTAATTCATGGTTCAAATTTTTTTTATTTAAAATTTCATGTCAATTATTGTGTTAAACAAACGAAAAGAAAGTGAACATGATTCGCAAAAAAGTACGTGAAGAAAATTTAGGAACTTTAAGAAACAGTAGATGTGCTAAATGGGCCTAACCCATGAAACCAGCTGGAGTATGCATGTCCTCGCTAGTTGACGCGCGTCATCGTATATTAGCAGACCAACGTGATAGCAGGCGTTTTTTTTTTGAAAGATCAATTTTGGCATTTATTGATATAAGCAGGGGGAAACAGCGTACAAAGGCTCCTAAGGGCACCTCCAACGGGTGGAGCAAACGGACACCAAAATGTGTCCGATTTGGTCCGTTTGGGAACGGACCGCGGACACATTTTTGGCATTTGTCCGTTTGAGGTGTGGTGCCCCAACGGCCTGGCGCAAATGGGAAATATTGAAACATAAAAATAACTCAAATTGGCCGGAATCCAAATAGTTCAAAACCTAAATAGTTCAAAATACAAATTATTCAAAATTTAAATAGTTCAAAACATAATAATATAAATAAATAGGACATCACATGTCCTCGCGCTCACGGATCATCTTTTGCTTCTTGAGAATACATGCCCTTTGCTCCGGGTCCATGATGGTCAAGTCGGCCATCATGATCCGGTTCTCTTCGGCGAGCAACGCAAGCTTCACGCGATTCTCCTCGGCCTTGGCCTCGAGCATGAGCCGGGTCTCCTCGGCCTTGATCTTCTCTTGCTCGATCTCGAGCTTCTTTCTTGTCATCTCCACATACCTTGCCATTGCTTCCTCCTTGTCCTTGCGTTTCTCCTCATACCTAGCGGCGGTGGACTCTTCCTTGCCGGCGATCAACGTCTTCAAGGTCTCTCCAATTGTGCTTGTGCCGCCTCACGCTTCGCGTCTTGCGCCGAGGACTTGTTTCCTCTCGGCCGCACAGCCCGGCCACCCGAGCTTTGGCCGGGATTCACATCATCATCGGCTTCATCGTTGGCTCTCTTCTTCGAGCCTTCAAGCCCCCCTTTCTTCATGGCGTTGTAGATCTCTTGCCACTTTGGACAAGCCTTGATCATGTCCCAACAATGGCCCAAGGTGAACTTGGTCTTGAAGGCCACCTTGAAGTACTCCAAGGCTTGATTCATCTTGTCCTCAACCCCGAAGCCGCTCACCGGCCGGTTCTTGACATGCTCGTAGGCCGCTTGGAATTTGCAACACTCGGCCGAGATGTTATGCCACCTCTTTGTGAGTGAGCCCTCATTGCGATCACTCTCAATCCGGTAGGGCGGCAATTTCCTTTGCTCATGGAAATGCTTGTGCACCCTAAACCTAAATGCGATGCCCCTTTGTTGGGCACCCCATTTTGCATTTTGCCCACAAGTCATCCATGAGTCGCAGAGCACCTTGTCTTCCTTGTCCATGTAGGAGGCCATGCGGATGTTCTTCCGTTTGAGTCTCGCCGCGATTAGGGCGTGCTCCTCGTCGACATCGAGTGGCTCATCCTCAATGTCGACCACATCGGGCTCCGTCTCGGGCATGGTCGCGTCGGGGTCTTGTGTGTCGAGGTTGGCTGGGTCGAAGTAGGTGTTGGCCTCTTGTGTCTCGGCCTCGGCAGGGTCGAAGTAGGTGCGACCGTTGATCATGTCGTCCATGAAATCCTCGGCGAAGTAGGCCGGGTTGGCAGGCGTCGTCGGCGGGAACTCGCTCCCGTCGAACATGAGGGCACGGGCCTCAGGCATGGTCATCCTGCCACCCGCTGTGGTCTTCGATTTAGCACGGGGTCGCCCGTCACCGGCACTCGGGGTCACGTTGAGGTCGAGCGACTTCGGATCGACCGGGACCGACGAAATCTCCGGCGAGTCCTCGCGGGAACCCAGCCGCGACACTGGGTGATGGGCGGCGGCCGGGTCGACGTCGAGAGGCCGGGGGACGAGGATTTAGGCGGCTTCCCTTTGGCGGAGGAGACTGAGCTTCCGGCCGACGGAACCGTGTCGGGGGAGAGGCCGGAAGCAGCAACGACGGCCCCTGCAAAAACCTCCCCTTTGAGGAGAAGGACAGCTGGGGCGGCGGCCTGGGCGGCGATGAGGTCGGAGTTGGCCTGACTCACGATGGCGGCGAGCCTCTCCTTCTCCTTGGCCGCTGCGAGGGCGGCCTTCTCCTCTGCCTTCTTCTCCCGAATCATCTCCCTCCGGCCTTGTCGCTTGACCGAGGCCGGCTTTGGCTCCTTCTTCACCGCGAGTAGGGCGGCGCCGGTAGCGGCCGTGGATCTGGACAGCCCGTCCTCCATGAACTCAGGCGAAGGCTAGGGCGGCGGCGGCGGCGAGGGTGGCTGGGGGCGGCTGGGGATGGAATGGGCGGCCAGAGGAGAGTTTGGGGAGGGGATTGTGTGGCTGGACCTTGGGCCTGATGCGGACAGGGAGGACAAAGAGGCGGACCGAGAGCTTGTCCGTCTCGCCCCAAAGTTGGACCGCGTTTGGGTCAAAATCTGGTGTACGGGCGGACACCAGTCCGGATGCGCCAGCCCGTTGGAGCTCTGCATTTGTCCGTTCAGACAAAAGTGGCCTGGGCTGATCCGTTTGTGCCAACCCGTTGGAGGTGCCCTAACCATGTTCTAACATGTTAGGCAGCCCCAAAAAAGAAATAAACAGAATGAAATAGAAGTTGTTTTCTAAACAAGTTCAAGGAGGTTCAAAAAGGAGTTTTCTTAAAGCTTTTGCGCCTGCAAAGGCCAAGGCTCGTGCCTCATCTCGTATCCAGCTCACCAAATGTGGGCAGGGTGCAGCTCGGCGGTCAAAAACTCTTCTGTTTCTCTCATTCCATATTCCCCATGTCGTTAGGAGGAAGAGGGAGCTGAAGCCCTTCCTGTGCTTGGCGGTGAAGGCCTTTGCCATGCTTTGCCAGATGTCGGTAGGCGACGTAACTTGCTCCCATTGCAGGGTTCAAGTCCTGCATACCGCGGCCATTGAGCAAGGGCCGTCCAGATGTGGCGGAAGAAGGGGCATTCGAAGAAGAGGTGTGCTGTTGTTTCCAAGCTTCTGTTGCATAGTTGCCAGAAGTATTCATTGGGCCATCCTCGCCGCTGGAGTCGATCGGCGCACCAGAGCCTATCCTAAAGGAGCAGCCAAGCAAAGACCTTGTATCGCGCGGGTGCCCAGGCCTTCCAAACCGCAGCCGGGGCATATTCAGATTTCATCTACACTCTATGACCAATGTAGGATGTTCTTACTTATCATTATGCATACATGTGGTCCATATTACTATCTTCTATGTTACATTTGTGAACTATCATTGAACATCCTTGCATTGAATACTTGATATCACTTCATAAACTTTCTTGCATATTGCTACTCCTTTGAAGAATGAATCATTAATTTGACTCTATGTAGTAGTAGCAATCATCTTTGATATCCATTGTTAGTGTTATATTGCAAAGTCCATGTTAGTTTTATCACCTTCATACTCGAGGACGAGTATTGGTTAAGCTTGGGGATGTTGATGCATGTAAAATTCATACATGAACTTTGCACTATATCACTCATATTCCAATCATATTTGCATCATATAAGGGTTATATCACTGTTATATAATGATTTTAGGCAATAAAATATTTATTTCCTATTTTTATGGAATTAACCTGCGCAGGCAGAAAACCCTATTTTTTCCTTTTAAGTTTCAGGACCCAAACGACGTCCAAATGACCTGGAAAAATACAGCGTCAATATTTTGGAAGGAGGAAGACTTGAGCAAGGAAGCAAGCAAACGAAGGCCGGAAGCCCAAAAGAGGGGGGGCCCAAGCGGCCTCTGTACCGGCCACGTGGGGCCCACCATCTTGGCCTCGTGGCTCCACTGACGTCGATCTTTTCTCCACCGGCATCGTCTTGACCTAAAAACGCCTATAAAAGAAGTCCCACGTCGTTCTCTGGAACAAGCGCCGCCGAAACACAGACACACCGAAAGAGAGATCTGGAGCTGCAGATTGGAGGGGGAAAACTCCGGCGGGGCGCTGCCGGGGTGGTCTCCACCTTCTCCAACGACTTCTCCACCGTCTCCATGATGAACGGGGAGTAGTCCACCCTCTGACTATGGGTTTGTGGTGGTAACTTATGTATCTCTCCTCTCTTTGAGCTTCACTAATTAGTACCGTATGAGCTGCTGAACATGATTACGGTCATCTATGTAATTCTTATGGTGATATTGTGGTATGAGATGATTTGTTATGCATTTACTGTTGTGTTGGAACTTTTATGACTTGTCATACTTTGATAGAATATTGTTCTTTAAGAAGTATGATGTATGTGGGTACGGGATGGCCGATGTGACACGGCATAGGTATTGAGTGACACAGTACCGCCCAACATCCTTTATCTGGGGGTAAAAAGGAAGAGTATGATGTGGGAGTGACAACAACCACGCTAGCCTTACGAGGGTGACCTAGCAACACAAATGAGTACTTCTTTCAACTATGTGTTTTAGGACATATAGCCGTCATAAAAGCTACCATTAAAACATGACAATTGTGTGTACTTTATCTATAACATGATAATCACCGTAGATGAGAGAGAGAGGATTAAGTGAACCCATGAACCCATGTCCATTGTTCCTATAAGAGAAAACCTTTGTCTTGTCCTCTTGCATTGAAGAGGATTGGGACACTTTTACATTCTTGTTTTGTTACATTAAACTTCCATCCATTAAATCAACCACCTTGTTCTTTAAACTTGTTTAGTGCATAATCAACTAAAACTTGTGACACTTTAGTTGTAGGGAATAGATAACTTTTCCTTCTTGCTCCTGCGGATCGATACCTTACTTCCACATTGAGAGGTGCTACAGTGATCCCTGCTCTTGGGGGTAATCAAGTACTTTTCTGGCGCCGTTGCCGGGGAGCGTAGCGCTTAAGTTTCTATTCTTGTGTGCACTAGACTTTATATCTTGCAATCATCTAAGCTTGGGGAGGTTCCTTTAAACTTGTTTGGTTGTGAGTTTCTCATTAGTTTTATATATATCAAAAACCCATAAAAATTAGAAAATGGAAAACAACAAAAAAATTAGAGAGCTTTATGAAATTTATCTTGAGTTAGGACATGATGTGTTTGAGCAGAAAATTAAAAAATCTATGGAAAATTTTTGCATGATGGTAGCAATGTTATTACTATAAATTCTTTGCACACTATTGCTAATGCTATGGAAAAGCTAAGCTTGGGGAAGCTAGTTTTTATGAAAAGATCTTTTGTATCCCAGCTTTGAGGAGAAAATTGCTTTGATAATACTTTGTCTCCTATGTGATAATTCTAATGATGCTTGTGATATTCTAAATCCACCTACTGAAAGTATTCCTTTTGAAATACCTATGGAAATTGTTGAAATGGTTATGGATGAACGTTATGCAGGGGATGGAACAATCCGTCCAAGTGATCACTTGCTGAAACTTAAAGAACTTTGTGAGTTGTTTAAGGTTGTAGGTTTATCAAGAGAAAATGCCATGAAGAAATTGTTTCCATTGTCACTTAAGGACAAAGCAAAGGAGTGGTATGAGCTACTGGATGATCCTCGTCATTTGGAGTGGAAGGAGCTTGAATCTCTCTTTTACTCTAAATTTTATCCTCCTTATGAAGTGTATTTAGATAGGAGTTACATTTTTAATTTTTGTCCTCGTGATGGAGAAAGCATTGCTCAAGCTTGGGGAAGGCTGAAAACATTATTACTCAAATGTCCTAACCATGAGCTTCCTAAGAAAATAATTGTTACTAATTTTTATGCAAGGCTTTCAGGTCATTACAAGGATCATCTAGATGCATGTTCAGGAGGTTCTTTCACAAGTAAGAAGGTTGAAGCTAATTGGGATCTTCTTGAAACAATTCAACGCAATACTGAAGATTGGGATAACGACAAAGGTAAAGAATCAGGTATAAACTATGAGTATGCTTGCATTAAGTCTTTCGCTGAAACTGCTAGTTTTCATGAGCTTAGTGCTAAATTTGGTCTTGATTCTCAAATTATGGTTAATTGTTGTAAAACCTTTGCCTCTCATATTAATGTTCCTAAAGAAAATTGGGACAAGTATCACGAACCTTTTAAAGACACTTGCATGGAAAATAAAATTGTTATTAATGATTGCAATAAACATGCTCAAACTTCTGAAAATACTATTTCTTATAAGCATGTTAATTTTTGTGGAGCACTTAGACCTTGTGAAAAGAATCAAATCGAAGAAGAATATTGTATCCATCATAGGAATGAAAAAACTAGAATGTGGAGCAAGGCTCTATATGATCTTGGTGAAAAAGTTTGTGCCATATATCCTTTTGTTTGTGAACTTTGCTATAAAGAGGGGCATTTCAAATTCCAATGCTCAGCCTCTAATAAGGATATTGCGGGAGACTTTTGTGATAACATGATCACTCCTAATCAACATGATGAACTTACATTATTTTTGGGGTGTGAAGAGTTATCAAGAAAAACTTCTTCGTTAGATATGAGTGCTTTTGATATGAATAGCGTGTTACATGGATGTTATCTCTATTGTGTTAATAATTGCCATGCCAACACTTACATACAAAATATTATAAAAGATGGAACTACCTTACCAAAATATGAGAGGACTAATGTTTGTTTTACTCTTATTAATGAAAAAGAGGAAACGGTATCTCCCCTAAGCATGTTGCTCCTATTATAGTTGTTGCTGATGAGTCTGAATTCGATGATGATCCTATGCCTGTTACTTATAGTAGTGATCATGATTGGGAAAAGCATAGTACTTTTGATATTGAAAATCTCTTTGGTACTAATTCTGAAAATGATCATGCTAATAATTACAATCATCCTCATGAAACTTGTCATAGTTATGGGGGATTACCCAAAACCATCCCTTTAATATACAACTTGTCTATCATGTTCGAGTTCTTTACGATGATCCTACTCCCATTGCTATTAATAAGAAGAACTTTGTTTTGTGGAAAATATTGATACTTTTATGCATATGGATCATGGTAAGAATGTTTCATGTGATGGTTATATTGTGGATTTTATCAATGATTCTACTGAAAGTTTTTATGAGAGAGGGAGACATGACTTCATATACCACGATAATATTAAGTCTCCTCTCTTTTTGTTGAAGATTTTGAAGTTGCACTTGCTTTGCCTTCCTATGCTAGTCACTTTGTGCTTCATTGATTTATTTTCTTACAAGATCCCAATGCATAGGAAGTGGGTTAGACTTAAATGTGTTTCATATTTTCTCTTGATGTCTCTTTCCGATGTGAGCATCATTAAAACTATCAAGCCTAGCTATATGGCTATAAAGAAAGCGCTTTGCGGGAGGCAACCCGGTTATTTTTATGTGTGATTTTCTTTGTGTCCTCTTGCTGTAACAAGAGAGTTTGTTTTTAGTTTAGTTTCTGGAATTTTGAATAAAGTGCCAAGTTTTACCCATTTGGTTTGAGAAAGTTGCTTATAGCGTTCGGAGATTTTATTCCTGCACGAATCTGTGCACGGTATGATTTTTAATTCTTATTCTGTAACTCCGAATGAGCTCATATTTGAACTGGTTGCAACTTTTCATCCTCTGTATGCATGAATTTTTGCGAATTTTTCGGCAAAGTTTGGTAGGGTAGAAAAATACGTTTTGCTGCTGCTGTTTTTCTGGACAGATTCTGTCCCATTTTGTTTTATGCATGTTTTGAACTTTTATCTTGAATCTTTTTGATTCAAATGAGTTTATGAGTAGGCATACAACATTATATACTTTCTGGACATTCATATGATTTTTTTAAGGATTATATGCAGCAAGAAACCTATTTGTTTATCACTACTAATGCACCCCACAGAAAAGAAAATGGGAGAAACGGTGTTTTGAAGTTTTTTCACAGGGATTGGAGGAGATGCACCAAGAGCTATCCAAGGATGGTGAAGACCATAAGCTTGGGGATGTGAAGACAACCCCACTGGACCTACACACTCTCGGTTTTCTAACTTCTGTTTTTCGATCGAAACACTTTATCGCATAAACTTGGAGCGTCTTTTTGTTTGTTTTTTGTTTGATTGTTATTTTGTGAGACCACCACACTATCATTTATATGTGAAAGAGCTACTGGAAATATGGGTTGAAATATGTTGGATGCTTTATTGTATTGGGAAAAGGGATGTTTGAGTTGATTTTTAATGATACATATAGTTGCATGATTCATGAGCTTGTTTATGAGTAATAATTTGCAAATGCTTTATCAAGAGCTATCACTTATTCATGTTTTGATGCTGAAAGTTATTTTACTTTGTTTAACATGGATTAGTTAGTTCTATGGACACTCATGCATGCATTTAGATGGTCAACTTTCTCCCTCTTGCTAGCCCAAAAATTCCAACAAGTAAAAACTTGTTTCCAACACCTTCAACCAAAGTTATTCCAGTGAGTCCACCATATCTACCTATTGGCTTTATGCTATTCCGAGTATGTTTATCATGATATTTGTGTTATCTATACCTCTGAATGAAAATGTTTATGTTATTGATTGTATGGGAAAAGTTGGTTATATAGCTCTCACGAACTTGATGCACACTTTACTTTTATTGCATAAATAAAACATGACCCATTGTGATTAAGATTATGATGCTAGTGGCTTGATAAATGTCCGAGGTTGGGAGTTAGCCCATATGTGCTGTCACATGCAAAGCTTTCAACATGCTCCTTCATCTCATTTAGTTGATATCATGTACTTTTGTTTATGGATGCCTATCATGGTGAAATAAGGGGAAATGAAGTAGTTTAAATGAGTTTGTATAAATGGTTAGAGAGACGCCTGGGCCGCTAATCTAAGCCATGCATCATTCATGGTGGAAATTTACTTACATGCTATGGTGAACCGTCTGTGATGCACCTTATAATAAAAAGCTATTCCAATGGTAAATAAAAAGGGTGTTGAGTTGTTCATCTTGTTTGTTTGTCTTGTCATTTTGATATGGGCTTGTTCCATATCCTGGGACAAGAGGTACCCCAGTTGACGCTCTTGATGATACTATTATTACTTACAATGATATATAACTTGAACTTGCTTTGTTTCCAAGTTGAGTAACTCATGGTGTAGGTACTTGTATTCAAGGGGCATGAGACACCTAACCTTTACTTTGTCAAGCACACTACTCATATTTGCTTTCACATTAAACTTTAATCATTCAAGATGCTATGATAGGGGTAATGAGAGCTTGACACCAAGAATTCCACATTGCAATCATTAACTTAAGTAGAAGAGTTTGGAAGTTAGATGAAACTTATGCATGCTTTACCTCTACTCACATATATCTTTCCAAAGTGTCCACCTTTTATATTCAGATTTTCATCTACACTCTATGACCAATGTAGGATGTTCTTACTTATCATTATGCATACATGTGGTCCATATTACTATCTTCTATGTTACATTTGTGAACTATCATTGAACATCCTTGCATTGAATACTTGATATCACTTCATAAACTATCTTGCATATTGCTACTCCTTTGAAGAATGAATCATTTGACTCTATGTAGCAGTAGCAATCATCTTTGATATCCATTGTTAGTGTTATATTGCAAAGTCCATGTTAGTTTTATCACCTTCATACTCGAGGACGAGTATTGGTTAAGCTTGGGGATGTTGATGCATGTAAAATGCATACATGAACTTTGCACTATATCACTCATATTCCAATCATATTTGCATCATATAAGGGTTATATCACTGTTATATAATGATTTTAGGCAATAAAATATTTATTTCCTATTTTTATGGAATTAACCCTGCGCAGGCAGAAAACCCTATTTTTTTCCTTTTAAGTTTCAGGGACCCAAACGACGTCCAAATGACCTGGAAAAATACAGGCGTCAATATTTTGGAAGGAGGAAGACTTGGGAGCGAAGGAAGCAAGCAAACGAAGGCCGGAAGCCCAAAAGAGGGGGCCCAGCGGCCTCTGTACCTGGCCGCGTGGGGCCACCATCTTGGCCCTCGTGGCTCCGCTGCCGTCGATCTTTTCTCCACCGACATCGTCTTGACCTAAAAACGCCTATAAAAGAAGTCCCACGTCGTTCTCTGGAACAAGCGCCGCCGAAAACAGAAACACCGAAAGAGAGATCTGGAGCTGCAGATTGGAGGGGGAAAACTCCGGCGGGGCGCTGCCGGGGTGGTCTCCACCTTCTCCAACGACTTCTCCACCGTCTCCATGATGAAGGGGGAGTAGTCCACCCTCTGGACTATGGGTTTGTGGTGGTAACTTATGTATCTCTCCTCTCTTTGAGCTTCACTAATTAGTACCGTATGAGCTGCTGAACATGATTACGGTCATCTATGTAATTCTTTGGTGATATTGTGGTATGAGATGATTTGTTATGCATTTACTGTTGTGTTGGAACTTTTATGACTTGTCATACTTTGATAGAATATTGTTCTTTAAGAAGTATGATGTATGTGGGTACGGGATGGCCGATGTGACACGGCATAGGTATTGAGTGACAAGTACCGCCCAACATCCTTTATCTGGGGTAAAAAGGAAGAGTATGATGTGGGAGTGAGAGCAACCACGCTAGCCTTACGAGGGTGACCTAGCAACACAAATGAGTACTTCTTTCAACTATGTGTTTTAGGACATATAGCCGTCATAAAAGCTACCATTAAAACATGACAATTGTGTGTACTTTATCTATAACATGATAATCACCGTAGATGAGAGAGAGACGATTAAGTGAACCCATGAACCCATGTCCATTGTTCCTATAAGAGAAAACTTTGTCTTGTCCTCTTGCATTGAAGAGGATTGGGACACTTTTACATTCTTGTTTTGTTACATTAAACTTCCATCCATTAAATCAACCACCTTATTCTTTAAACTTGTTTAGTGCATAATCAACTAAAACTTGTGACACTTTAGTTGTAGGAATAGATAACTTTTCCTTCTTGCTCCTGCGGATCAATATCTTACTTCCACATTGAGAGGTGCTACAGTGATCCCCTGCTCTTGGGGGTAATCAATCGTGTCATCCATGCCCTCCACGAAGATTGGGGCATGGTGCTGCATCAGGCGCCATAGACTGAGGAATTCAGTCATGAGGGGAGAGGTAATCGTGGCCGGCAGGAGGGTGTTGCGGACCCATCTGTGGTTTGTGAGCGCCTGCTTGACCGTCATGCTTTTCCTTTTTGAGAGCCGGAAGAGCAGAGGGAATTGGTTGCATAGTGATGAGTTGTTGATCCAATTTGATGTCCAGAAGCATGCGCGATTGCCGTTGCCAGTTGTGACTCGAGTTGCCGTGTTGAACATGAGTCGATCGCCGTCGTCGCAGGGAGTCGGGAGGCCAACCCAGGGCCTCGTCGGCGCCGTCCACTCATACCAGAGCCATCGCAGGCGTAGGGCACGCCCAAAAAGCGTGAGGTTTATCAAACCAACGCCACCAACGGCTGTTGGGGAGCAAACCTTTTGCCAATTGACTTTGCATTTGCCGCAGCAGTCTGTCGACAAAGCCCACTTAAGAGAGGTCGTCGACACACCTTAGGCTTCGCAAATTGGCCCAGCTGCGGCTCCAGTGTTCGTCTTCGTCAGTCATGTGTCCGGATAGCACCCGCCGGGTTCGGGGCCGGGTTTGGCACCCCATACCCGTACCCGGCCTTCTCCCTGCACCCGCTAACCCGCCCCATACCCGCTGCCGGGTACAGAGTTTCCCCATACCCGTCACCTGCCGGGTATGGGGGACCCGACGGGTACCCGGTAATCTTGGGGAGCGGCAGCACAGGGGCCACAAGTGCTACGGTTCGTTAAATTAAACACCAAAGAGTACAAGGCATTGCTGACGGCTGCAGACTGTCTGAAGATTACACACGGACTCGACTGAAAACATCAAGAACTAAACAAGCATTGCTGATCCACCAACCATAACATAAGATTACAAGGCATTCTTAGGTAGAGAGAGGGGTACATCATACATGCATGCTGCACGCACAAATTAATTAAACCGAAATCAATCAATGGTTCGACTTCATGACGCATCAGCTGATCAGTTGATCTTCGCGCTACTACACCTGCTCATGTCCTTGAGGAGGCGGGGCCTGCTGGTTCGGCGTGTGGGCCGCCGGTTCATAGCCCTGAGCAGCAGGAGGAGGAGAAGCGGGAGGAAACTGCTGGTTCGGCGCGTACGCTCCGTACCCTTGAGCAGGAGGCGGCGGGAACTGCTGGTTGGGCGACTGTGCTCCGTAGCCATGAGCAGGAGGTGGGTACTGCTGGTTCGGCGCGTACGCTCCGTAGCCTTGTGCTGGAGGAGAAGGGAACTGCTGGTTGGGCGATTGCCCGTACGTGCCCTGGGGCGGCGGGGACGCCTGTCCATACCCCTCGGGCGGAGGAGACTGCTGCGGGAACTGCGGCTGCCCCATCGCAATCCCGGCGGCGCCCGCCGGCAGCTGGTCTCCTACGGGCTTGGGCGCGGCGTCAGGCTGCCTGCGGAGCAGAATGTAGGAGGTGAGCGCGAGTGCCGTGGCGGCGAGCGTGAGCACTGCCGCGCCGGCGAAGATGCCGTCCTTGAGGACGTAGCACAGCCCGAGCGCTGACGTCTCCCGCTCCCCGGTTGCGTTCGACTTCGCGCCGTCCACGAGCAGCGCGAATGCGATCACCGCCGCGATCCTGCACGTTTTCAGTCAGTACTCAGTTGCCGTTTCTCACACAGCGACATGCATGCATGCGCTCATTAATTCTGTCGAACACTCACCATGAGACGATGGCGCAGACGAGGCCGATGATCCGGTTGGTCTCGGAGGGCATGGCGCGGGACTTGCAGCAGCCGCAGCAGCCGCCGACGACCGCGAAGGTGACCTGGGCCATTATCAGGAAGATGGCCGCGCAGACCCCCAGCGCCAGCGCCGGGTTATGCGGGTAGTAGCAAAACCCGACGCCCCACAGCAAGTCCGAAAGCTACAAGCGAGACACCACATCAACCCAGTGTAAGAAAGAACACACAGGCATATACACCCTTTCTTCTACTCTACACTACAGTTCAAGTGTTCAACAAAAACGGACATAGATATCAGTTGAGCTTACAGTGAGCTTTGTGCCCTCGGCGGAGAACCCCAGGATGGCACTCAGCAGCCCCAGAGAACCCACGATCGCGGACACGATGATCATCGTCTGATCCATTTTCCCGCCCATTGCTCTCGAGTCTCGAACTCTTTCGGGTTTGATGAAGTCGACTGGCGTACACGCGTGCTTATATAGAGAAGGAGGGCTAGCTCGATCTCGAGCATTCATGTAAGCTGCCCCGCTGACGTACTTCGATAGGCTCAAGGCTATGTCACTGAGAAGCGAAGACTTCTACCTGTAAGTAAACTGCCATGTTCTGGCCATGTTCGCCGTAATTCCGCCAGCGTTAATTTTACTGGGAAGAAAGTTCAATCTATGTTTTTTTTTTTAATCTAAAAAATGTTTTATTTCCTTTCAACTAATTTTTTTAAAGTAAGATCACGTACAACGTGTGGATACATACATACGATTCCGGGTCAAAGCAACAAGAGAAGTCACTCAGGGGCTTACACTGTTACACTAATTCGTTGTTGTAGTAAATGAGGAAACACCATACATAAGGAAGTCGGTTTGAAATATGCAATGAGAGTAATATCACTGGTTCTTTTCTATGTTGGTAACGATGCATATATAATATTAATGGATAGTTATGGTGGGCTTCAGGTCTTTGGATTTTTGTTCTAGTTCTATTTCAATGGTAAGTGGTGTTGGCATCATTTACAAAAACTTCGATTTGTTCAGATTAATCTCATTGTGGGTTTATCGGTAGTCTTGAGATCAAAAGTAGTAATTAATGCTCGTTTCTTGAGAGGAAGTCTGGACTTCTTCCTTTTGATTTCATAATGTTTGACTCCACGTAAATAAATGTAATGTTTGGCTCAAAATATACTAAGCGGGGTATATTTTATTCCAAGTTTCTCTTTCTTTATCCTCAAGAACAGACACCTCAACAAGAAATATTTGACTATTTGGTTACAATGAGATACTCATTGATACATATGAAACCATCTGCATGGCCCAACACTTTTAACAAGCATTATTCTTGCCTCAAAGAGACTGATTTTCCTAATGGAAACATAACATGATTTGTAGTCGATATAAAATAGAAGCGCTAACAATTATCTAGAAAGTACTTCCATAGGATGCCAGTGATGCATTGCCTTGTCCACCAGTTCCCATGGAAGGCTGGCCTACATCAGTACCACTATAGCCCAAATAAGGATCCATCCCTAGGAATCTCCTGTTGCATGCCTGATCTGATAGAGGATAGCCCCATTGGTCATATCCTACAAGCATATCATCTATGACAAAATCATCAGCACTCCAGTTTACCAATGGTTGTGTGGCCTCAAAGTTGTCCTCACTGGTGGAGTTAGGAGATGCAAAGTTCTGTGGTGGTTGCACCATCTTGCAAGAACTTTGGTAGTTTTGAAGGTGTAGATCATGTGGTGGAGGTAGCTCCCATTGTGAATGAGTTACTGGGTGTAGCAGGGAAACCATTTGTTCCAACGAAGGTGGTGGTGGAGGTTGTAGCATTTGTGGGACATGTATAGGAAGAAGTGGTGCCAAAGTTTGGTCTAGTGGTGATGGTAGTGGAAACGAAGACAACTGATGCTGTGGAAGATGGTGAGACCAAGATGACAGCATCTGCGAGGTAGTAGTATTCAGAAAATTCAGTGATGGAACTCTTGGTGGTAAGAGGTCTTGTATCACGCTTGGGCCACCGGTATTAGCTACGCGGTCATGACGCAATGGAGGCAGACGACTTCTAATGTCCTCTTTGAGCCGCGAGAGGTCATTGAAGAGCATGTCAAGATATTCAAGACTAAGATTTTCTTCTTTTGAGAATATATGATTTGCCACTGTACCTGGGTTCTCCTCTTGGATCTGCTTCATGCGTTGGATGGAAAGTTGGTTTCTCTTGCCCGCCACCATCTTCTCCATGTCCAACTTTGCCACCTCATTCTGCAGTCGTGCAATTCTTGCAGTTGTCGCCCCATTGGCAAATGGAGATGTTGATAGAGGTCCTGATAGGAAAGCATCAACAATGGGTTCGGCAGATGGAGTCCCAAATGAGTGAACCTTTCCATTGCGCCTCTCCAGGACGATGGCAACCCTAGCACCAGTTAGGACAGAAAGGTCGGCAGCGCCTTTGAACAAACCTCCACGTCGCTTGAAAAAGGTGACTTCACGCTCTTTGTCGTTATCGATGTAAACGACACCCAACCGCTTCTCTCTCCTAGGCATACTGAGAAAAACGACTTGCAAGTAACTTACTACTACAAATAGATGGAACAAGAATCTACAAAAGGCTAGAGATTTATTGCACCGGTTGCTAACGACATATTACTGTGCTGCGTGAGGAGTTGTACTCCCCTTATAAAGAAACAAAAATTTCACACCAAGGATACTAATCATCGTGTAAGTTATTAGCATAATTTGAAAATGACATTCTATAGATACTATTAATTATTAGCCAATTATTCATATGTGAGTACATTTACGTCCTTCTTTGGAAACACGAATATATTTATTGTTATGTTGATTTCACATCCATATTTGGAACCATTAAAACGTTGCTATCATAGTAAATTGACATCGTTATCTTATCTAGACTCATTCAAACTTTAACGGGAGTTGAATCCAAGAAACTATCATCTCAATGCATAACATAATGGCGGTTAAACTCCTTTAATGATCACATTTATGACATACAAATCCTCTAGTACTAGGATCCATATGCCATCCAAAGGTGGTCATTAAATTCATAATATCTAAGTGCAATTATGGGACTTTCTTTGGGCCTTCTAGGCCTTTCCTAGAAAATAACCAACCAACTAGAAAACATAGAATGTTGTCAAACAGAAAATTGATACTCTCAATGCCAGCATCACAAGCCAACATCCGAAAGCGACAAGGCAATCATATAGACGCATACCAGGAATCTTGTGTTTTCGTTGGGGTGCACATACATGTTGTCGAAATTGTATCCAGATTCCAGATCATGGGTGATAGCCTACCCAAGACTATCTCTCGGTGGCAATGATATAGTAGAAATCTACCTTTGTGAGAATTCCCAAAAACTGCCCCGACAGGAGTCGAAATCAGGTCTCTAGGTTCGCCACTACGTCCCCAAACCAATGGGCCACTGCCCCGTTCTATAGATAATCACTTGACCACCTACTAACAGATCATTAGTCCGATACCACTAGATAGATATTAGAAGTTGGGACGTCCCCATACCACCCTGCTTCTATTCACTATTACACCACTTTAGGTACAACAACAACATATATGACTTCACGCCTTCTTAAAAAGACATCATGTGAGCACGCGTCAGAGAGCTTGGACCTCTTGCCCGTTCCCCTTCTACAGTAAAATCGGGCGATTTGTGAGCGACTCCGCGCGCACCAACTCCAAGCCGGCGTTTCGCCGGATTCCCCGCCCTTCGGCGGCCGCTTCGGCGGCGGGAGGACGGGGGATCCCCGGATCCGTGCTATGTAGATTAGGTGTGCGTGTGGGTGTGGTGGCTGGCGGCGCTGGAGTGGAAGCGGCGGCGTTGGCGTGCGTTTTGGTGGCGGCGGGCTTCCTCTCTGCGGGCGCGACTCCGGTGGAGCTCTGCCGCAGATCTGTTGCGCCGACCTCGTCTGCGGCTCCTCGGAGTACTCGGGAGGTCATCCCCTTCGCCGGATTCCGAAGGATGGCGGATCCGGCGGCTGACGACTTGAAGAGTGTGGTGCTGTTGACCAAGATGGCGGCGTCGACCAGCGTGAAGAGTGGAGGTGCTTCGGCACCGAGGAGTGTTCGACTTCCTGCTCGTGATGGGGAGCCTCCCAGTCCAAGGCCATGGAGGTTTCGCGGCAGGTTTCGCCGGCGCGGCGTTCTTCTCGGTGAAGACGAAGCCACTGCTCAGAGGGACCTTGTTGTTATTTCTTTGTTTTCTGGGCAGTTTCTTGGTTGATGTACTGTACTTTTCCTCACAAAAAAAAAAGACATCATGTGTGCCATGACTTGCACGAATATTTGCAAGGTCGCCCGATGAGAAACACACTACGCGTGGTGTACAATGGTGTGTAAGCCACTGGCCAAAAAGTGATAACGGACGACGGGTCGTTGCGCTTAATTAGTCACCGGGTTGAGTTGACTTATGACATATAAAGATGACATTGGCAGCTGGTTTTGACCAATTCAAACAAGTTATATCGATCAAAGAATATGTGGGGTGAACAAGTAGCCATGTTCGCCTCTGGTATAATGAAAGCGCAGCGCAGATATATGGTTCAGTTAATTAAGGCCAGTCATCTTCCTCAAGTCCGGTTTAATCGTGCCAACTTCTCGCCGATCCCCTCTAGGCATACGAGGAGTGGTGCTTTGATCCGGGCAGTCTTGGAGTCAAGGTCGTGCGGTAGTGGTGTCTCGCTTTGATTGTGACGCGGTCCGGTTGCTTAGTGCCCCATCTCCTCACCTTTGGTAGGAGCTTGGGCAAGACGAGCTCTCTTCGTCGGGTCGTTGTAAAGTGTGTGTTGTATACCGTTGGGCGTGGCGTGCGTTTCTATTGTGGTACCGGCCGTCTAGGCCTCTTCTTTTATGAAAGTGATGTACCTACTCGGGTGTATGCTTGAAAAAATTAAGGCCGGCCATATATGCATGAGAGCCTCTCGTGTAACCGGCTAAGGATAATTTAGGAGATATGTTTGACTTGTTTTGATTCGCCCTAGAGAGAAAACTCAGTAAGAGCATCTCCACCGGGGGCCTCTAAATGTGTGTCCGGCACCCCCCAATTGGGCCTCCTTTGGGGGGTGCCGGACATGTGTCCGGGCAATATTTGGAGGCCGCCCACAACGGCACTCCCCAAAGGCCCACCCCTCAAACGGCCCAAAATTTGAGCAAACTGTCGAACACCTTGCGGGCGCACGAACCGCCGCCGGCAACCGCCGCATCGCTCCGCATTACGGCAACCGCCGCCGGTTCGTGTGGGCGTGCAACCGCCGCCGTTTGGCAGCAATATCTAGCCATCCTCGCGGGCGCACGTCGATCTCATTCTATTCGTTTGGTACGACATGGCCGAGTGGGGTAAGCCGGAGATGTGGCAGGGCGCCACGAGCGAGGAGTCCGGCGGCGAAGGCGAAGCACCGGTGTCGTCTTCCTCGAGCGGCAATGGCTCGGATTCTGTTTCTTCCGTCGAGCCATCGCCGTCAGAAGTCAAGCAACTCGAGCTCTTCTACGGCTCGACGACACCCCTTCGCCGCGTTCCTCGTCGGACGTGGATACCCCCACAGAGGAGGAGGACGATGAGGAGGAGGACGACGACGAGGAGGAGGAGGACGACACGCCCGACGGAAACGAGGCAGCCCCTGCATCTCCGTACGAGGTGTTGAACCCGCATGGAACCCCCTCCGAGGAGGAGGCAGCCGGCGGGGAGGAGAGCGAGGTCGCGCCCGCCGCCAAGGACGCGGCCGTCGATGACAAGGACGAGGACGGCTACGACGGCGACATCGAGAAGCCGAAGGCCCCCAAGCGTCGTCGCCAAGACGGCGATCACGCGGAAGCTTCGGCCTCCAAGAAGATGAAGAAGAAGGATGCGTAGACCTAGACTAGGCGGAGAGAAGTACGCCGCATGTATTTGTAATTTTCATTTATTCAAACTTCATTCAAACGAGATTTAACAAACTTACAATTTCAAATTTAAACGAGATTTAACAACTAAACATAGACTAGGCGGAGAGAAGGGGGCCTATGCAGTTTCTCGCCAACCAATACACGCGCCGGCGAGGAGAAGAGATGCCGCTTCATGACCGGCCAAAGGAGAGGAAGATGCGAACCAAGCCAAAGAATCATCAAGAGACTTGCATGCCTTGATGATCCGGCGCCCGGGATTGCATCTTCCGTTCCCATCGGCTACGGCCTTTAGGAACGTTCCCGCCGGTTCCCCTAGATCAAGAGCTCCAGCCTTGAGGAAGTTCACGTAGCCTTTGCTGAGCCGGCTGAGGCTTCTGGTTTCGCCGGCGTGTGGCATTCGATTTACCGCCGTGACATGCGGCGGGGTGTTTGATGGGAAGCCTCTTCGGCTTGCGCCGTCCCTTTCTTCGGTGACAGCGACGCTGCTGCCCAAGATGCAACCGGTTGTAGAGGCAGATCGGGCCTCTCGGGGTCGTCGTCGTCACCGTCCTCGCCGCCACGCTCGTCGTCGTTGACGACAACTCCGGCGTTGGCTCTCGTCGACCGCTACGACGCGCCTCGTACTCCTTGTCCACCACGGCGTGCCAGTAGGGCGCCGAGATGGAGTACTTGGGGCCGAGCTTTTGCTCGTATGGCATCTTCGTCCACTTGCGCTTGAGGAACTCGACGCGGTCTTGCCCGCTGAGCCGCGGCGCCACTGGAATGTTGGCGGCGCTCCTCACCCACCCGTCTGGAAGGGTGGCGTCGTCGTCCACCGGCAGCTGGTGGCGGCTGCTCAGCCGCGCGGTCTCCAGCGAGAGCACGTAGGGAGGCGCGTTGTCGGCCTCCTCGCGCCACATGCCTCGCTGGAAGGCCTTGGCCATCTCCGCCTCCTCGTTGCGACGCCGGAGTTCCTCCAGCTACTCGTGGCGTTGCTCACCGCAACGCCCGTCGCGGCTGCCCGCCATGGCGGCCTATATTCTTGAGGGAGAGGGAGAAGCGATGGTGTGAGGAGAAAGGCTGCGCTGCGTCGGGTTTTAAAGGCGGCCGGAGGAGCGGGGTTGGGTGGCCTGCATTAACGCGGCCACCACCGCTTCGCCTGGCCGCGCATTGACGCTGACGAAGCGTCTGCAGGGCGCCGCCGCGGCCAGCCGCTGCGACTCCAGCACGCGTCGCTTCCGTCTGCGCCATTGGAAGCGGCGCGACGTTATTGCGACGCGTCGCTTCGCTCTGCGCCCGCCAGCGGAACGGGTGCGGCGTTATTGCGACGCGTGATGACAGGCGTGGCGCCGTCTTGTCGCCTCGACATTAAACGCGGTGGAACGGTCTCCTGCACAGCCAATTTAACACGGGCGCGGCGCGTCGTTGTATGACGGGCGGGCCAGCGCTGTCAGGGCCATGACCGAGGCGATGTCCGGCACCACCAGGAGGGCCTCCAAACTTGGAGGCCCTATTGGGGGTGCCGGACATAAAATAGCTCGGGGCGAGTCTTTGGGGAGTGCCGCTGGTGTGCGTTTTTGGTGTCCGGTCCCCCAAAGGGCCTTTGGGGTCGCCCCGGTGGAGATGCTCTAATGTCCTGCTGTTATCCACACTGCATAGCTGACAGCAATGCACATATTCGAGCTGTGTATGGAATGTGACTGTAAGTTTAATTGGTCCAAAGTCCAAAGTCACCTCAGCTGATCAGCTCGTTGCATCTCACACTACGGGAATCGCCCAAAACGCCGACGGCCGGATTGTACGCCGACGGCCAAATGTCGGGGCCGTCGGCGTACAGCCAGGGATAGGGCAGCCGTGCCACTGGCCGTCGGCGTACAGGGCGCCGTCGGCGTAGCCATCCAGAGGCCGACGGCCGCCGTCGGCGTATAACTGGCCGTCGGCGTAGCAACCGCCATGACGGAGAAGGAACGGAAGAATTCCCTGGGTTCATACGCCGACGGCAATGCCGTCGGCGTATATTTGTTCCTTTTTTATTTATTTCTTTATATGATATTTCTTTATTTATTTATCTACGTAATATTTAATGTAGGCATAATTTATACATAAATTGGATCTATAAGTTCCCTCCCAATTTCGGTATCCCACCCGCATAAAATAACGGTTTGAGTTTTCCGGTATCCCACCCGCATAAAATAACGGTCAAAGTTCCCGACATAGTTTATATCCCCTACAACATATACATGTAAAATAAATAAAAACAACACATGTAATATACACCTACAACACATAGTTGATGTCCCCTTTCGACGCACGTCTATGGGGGTAGATGTGCACATTAGGGTTTTTCCAGCGGATCTAGGGTTTCGCCGAAGCGGGGCCCCGGAGCGTCGGAACACCACCAAAACCTAGGTTGTGGCATACCACATGTATACAAGTGTGTTGTGTTGTAAATGTGCAATATCCTACTCCGGAAGTCTTGGAGCTTTTCAGCGTGGAGAAGCAACTGACAAATTCACACAACGGGAAAGTAAACCTCCAGCTATCTAATGACAGTTTGCTAGCCCTGAAACACATGTCTATAAGAACCATGTTGAGCAAAGAATCAGCTAACCAGATTTTGTTGTGGAAATGCAGGTTGACAACAATCTAAAGCAACAAATTTCAGATTTTGTTGTGAAATCCTCTCATCTTGGTCTTCTTATTGACCCAAAGAGCGACTCCTCAGTGTCAAAAGTAGTTCAACAACTTGGTTTTGTGGGTCTGCAGCTCTACCGTCGGCGTTTCGTTGTTTACTTTAATTTATTTTCGTATATAATATTCATTTCTTTATTTCTCTATATAATATTTAATGTAGTTGTAATTTATATATATATTGGACCTATAATATTTAATGTAGATAAGATGAAGACATTGTTCATCAGCAAAGGGTCAGGATTTTCATCTCGCAGTGTACTTACCGGAGATCCCTACATTGGAATAGATGTAGTTGGACTGCCGTCTGAAGTGGCAAAAAGAATAACTTTTGAAGAACAGGTTACAAACATCAACATTAACAAATTGAAAGAGATTGTTGACAAGGGAGACTGTTTGACCTATAGAGATCACACTTTTATTAACACTATTATTTGCTATTTTATTAACACTATTATTTGCTATTTTATTAGCACTATCTCAAATACAATAGATCACACTTTTTAATTAAAATATAATTTGATTTACAAAGTGTCTTTCACGGGGATTTTTTCAAAATTAAGCAAAACAATGGACAGAATATGAATGGACAGAAAATTATTCCGGTGCTCCGATTATCCTTTTCCAGCCAAACCCTAGTCGAAAGGGAGTTTTCACCTCTAAGTGCAGAAACTCACTAGGTAGCCCCTGTTGATGGAATTTTTGCTTCTGCATGGTTTTAGTGTAAGTTTGCAAGATTTTAGTGTGCCCAAGATTCTGTTGATCTCGGGACTCCGAGGTGTGACCGGCCTTTCGACTACTTTTCTACCCCCTTTGAACTACTTTTCGCATTGATATTAAACAAACCATGTAAATTACAGTGACAACATAAATTACACAGAGAACATTCTTGAACCGCCGATACATAATTGACTAACAAACAAGTAAACATGCATGTAGAACAAATTACAACAATCACGAACAACTAATAAATTTCTCCACCCTATGCCGTGCGTGTGTTGCCACCCTTGCCCTTTGACGAAGATTCTGCCTTCTTGCCTTTGCCCTTGGACGAAGTTTCAGCCTTCTTGCTCTGTGCTTCAACCCTCCTTTCCTTTGACGACGGCATGAAATCGTCGTCATCATCGCCGTCAACTACCCAGAGACAGGAACGACCGTACGAAACACGGTCAGCTTCAGTTCGGTAGAACGGACTATTCGTAACTTTCCTGTCAAACTTATCTGCAAGCCTGAGCATTTCTGCACGAATTTGGAGCGGGGTCCTATACGGAAACCCATCGCAGCATAGCTTCGCCCCGAGTGAAGCGAGATGACTCTCAGTGTGCAAAATTTCTTCAATTGGAACTACCCTACCATCTACCTTCAAATTGCTCGAAAGCCTAGCGAGATGCTCGGATGCGGAAATGTGAAACCCGGACACACACTTCTCGCAAGGACCAATACACACCATGTTTGCGCTCAAGTGAGTACCATGCCTACCTTCGACTGGGTTATATAGAACTACCGGTGGCGCTCCCGGATCCAACGGCTCACCAGCGCTCGAAAGAAACACACCGCTGATCCAACGGCTCAGAAGCGCACGAAGGAAACACACGATCCGTGTGCTTCTCCCGGATCCAACGGCTCACCAGCGCTCGAAAGAAACACACCGCTGATCCAACGGCTCAGAAGCGCACGAAGGAAACACACGATCCGTGTGCTTCTCCCGGATCCAACGGCTCACCAGTGCTCGAAAGAAACACACCGCTGATCCAACGGCTCAGAAGCGCACGAAGGAAACACACGATCCGTGTGCTTCTCCCGGATCCAACGGCTCACCAGCGCTCGAAAGAAACACACCGCTGATCCAACGGCTCACAAGCGCATGAAGGAAACACACGATCCGTGTACTTCTCCCGGATCCAACGGCTCACCAGCGCTCGAAAGAAACACACCGCTGATCCAACGGCTCAGAAGCGCACGAAGGAAACACACGATCCGTGTGCTTCTTCCGGATCCAACGGCTCACCAGCGCTCGAAAGAACACACCGCTGATCCAACGGCTCCCAAGCTATCGAAGGAAACACACGATCCGCGTACTTGTTCCTGATTGGCTAGCTGGAGGGAGTCACTCGGAGAGGCGGGTCTATAAGAGAGGCAGGAGTACACTTCACATCCATCATTGGCAGTACACGGGTAGCAGAGAGCAACATTTCTGAGAGGCAGGAGTTCCTAGAGCGTCGGCTGAAGGTGAACCCTCCCCTCGGTCGGATCCAAGCAGCGGCAAGGATCTCTGATGATTAGCAACATTCCCAACACTTGTTCCGACGGTTGCAGATCATCAGAGATGTCTTGCCGCTGTTTGGATCGAAGGCCGATTTGCCGAGTGAAGAGAGCAACAAAATCCTTCAATTCGTCGACCGAATACAAAGCATTCGGATTCCCGTCATACAGCCCAACGGTGCATTTGATATGCAGGCACTCGCGAGCCACCGTTGGGCTGTATGACGGGCTAACCGTGTGTTTTGTTCTATCTACAAATCCTTGAATTCTGTTGGTCACAAAAATACAAACTAAAATTCTACAGAAAGCTACTGATGTGTAGAAGACAACACAATTTGATTTGGATTAATTGGAGTTACCAAACTCCCTACACAATTGTTTTAATCCAGTAACTCAACAATCAATATTTAGCTACCAATTGAGTTCTGTTAATCCTAAAATTAAACACTTTTAGGGGTAACTAACCATGACTAAATGTGATCTAACAAAATTGGTCCTAATTAATTTGGGTTAACCAATCAACAGATTTAATTGTTTTAGTGCAGAAGGGTGTTCTAACTTATAGTTTATACTAAACAATTACCACTGCATAATTAATTCTCCCAAAATTAGGGAAGCTAGTACATCACAGTACCAAGCTAACAAAATTGGTTTGGAAATATTTGGACTACCAGAGTATCAGAAACAAACAAGTTTATAATTTAAACCTTCTGTGGTATTTGAATAATACATTTTTATTATTTATCTAAATGAAATGAAACCACTTGGGTTGGTTAAAAAATTTCATAAGCTTTCCAGAACATATTTATTTGATTTATTTGGAGCTATAAATCTCGAGATATTGCATTTCTAAAATAGGTCCAGTACTGGTTTTCCAAATTTCTAAATCCCTAAATCCCTAAAACCATAATATTTGATTTGTTTTAAGAAATAAAAAAAAAGCAAAAACCATACGCCGACGGCCAAGCCGTCGGCGTAGGCTTGGTGGAATTTTCTTACCCCACCCCGCGCGTTCCAAATCCCCAATTCCCCCACCCCGCGCGTGCCAAGCCAAACCACCACCGCACCCCATTCGCCGCCGCCGCCGCTACCTCGCGCCCTCCCCACCTCGTGCGCCACCACCTCCGTTCCACCTCCACCGGCCGCCCCCGACCCTCTCCACCGGCGGCCCCCGACGCCACCACCTCCAGTCCACCTCCTCCGGCCGCCCCCAACGCCACCACAGCAGGAGCGCCTCACCTCAAGCTCTCCAGCCACCACAGCAGGAGCGCCTCGCCTCGGAGCGTGCCCCCTCCCCGAGCGCGGTCTCGCACTGCCCGTGGCAGCCCATCACCCGCCTCTTCTCCGCCGCCCGCCTGCGCCCGTGCTGCCTCGCCTCCGCTGCCCCCCCCCCCCCCCCCCCTTGCTGGACCGGCGTCAGGACGACGCGGCGCCCGGTGCTGGCCTTCGCCGGAGCCGTATCTTCAACTCAGCCCGACCACAAGGTACCACCACCACTACTTCTTCTTCTGGTGTGCTTTAGAGTTAGGGTTAGCTTCTTGCTGTTGCAATTTAGCTTCGGTCCAGCTGCAAAAACAGTTAGTCCTTAGGCTAGGATTTCGTTCTGATGTGTGGTTGAAATGCTAAGATTTATTAGATTAGAACAAATGCAGGAAAAGCTCTAGGAAATTGTTGTCAATGGCTGCAAGCAGTGCTTCCTGAAGATTACAACTGAATTTTGAATTGTTGCTGCGTTCTTTAGACAGTGGAAAAAACGTACTGCACACTTACTTTAGACCATATGGTGCAAATTTGGCAAGGAATTTCGGAACCATATGTATCACTTTAAACAGCCTTCCGTTAGCACTTTAATGTCATTGGTGTCATATTTAATTATGCTCTATCCATTCTGATTTGCATGTATGTGCAAGTCCATTTTTCTCGAAAGTAGCCGGAGCTGCTATTTTATTGCCAATAGGAGGAAATGCCTCATATAAGAAAAACAGAGATTTAATTTACAGAGCATTAGACATATATACTATGAATAAGGTGCATGTATCATTTGTTGTCTGACTGCCTAGGTGAATAACTGCTATGCATTTGAGGATTGAACTGAATGCTTAGATCTATTCCTGCAGGTGATTGACCAAGATGAGCCAAGGCAAGGAATCATCGGCCTCCTTGGTGAAGAAGATGCGCCAGAAGAAAGTTAGTAAAAGTGGAAGAGAACATATTCCGAACCCGCGTTACCTGTCTGACAGTGGTGAGAGTAGAGGTGATGATGCAATTCTTAATTTGTTCATGTCTTTATGCTTAATTGTTCACCCTTTCTCAATGCAGGTGAGGGTGGAGATGCTGGAGGAGGGGGAGGTGCCGATGCTCCAGTTCCTCCGAGGGGACGAGGTGCAGGACAAGGACGAGGGCGAGGTGGAGGACGAGGGCGAGGTGAGGGAGGACGAGGGCGAGGTGGGGGCGACGTGTCTTCGGACATACCCTCTGCGGGCCCCTCCACGGACGTGGGGACGGGCCCCTCCACGGACTCGGAGGAGACGGGCCCCTCCACGGACGTGGGGCCGGGCCCCTCCACGGACTTGGAGGCGGGGTCCTCCGCGCCCGAAGAAGCCAAGGATTCGAGGGGAATCCCAGATCCCTGATGAGGACAAGGAACCTGCTACCGAGGAGGCGAAGATCCTCATTACGCCTAATGGGAAAGAGTAAGTGACTATATATACTAATTTTGAACATGGTAACTTCATTGTGGTCAGGACAATTTGACATGTACTAATGTTTCATTATTGTGCAGCAACTGGATACATCCTGCGGGAGCCCGTGTGCCTAACACCCTGATTGGAGCTTTGATTAGGAAGTTTTGGCCGGGCTTGTACAGTACCGTCCCCAACGGCGCGACGAAGCTAGCCACCCATTGGGTAGACTATCAGGCCGCCAATTACGCGAGCGGCGGGAAATGTTCTGACGCCGTGATCAACAAGTTTTGGGTAAGTTGAACTTTTCGAATTTCGTTCATACTTGATGTCCCCACCATGCTCTCACAATTTGTTTTTGTGCATGATTAAAGAGGTTCTATAGGGTACTTCCTGAGCAGCGGGCCGATGCGGACAGGACTTTGGAGGGGCTTGTAGGAAGTTGACACGACAGCAGTTCTACAATGCAAAGCATACCATCATCAATCATTTCAGTACTGAGACGTTACACAAGAAGGCGGTGAAGCATGAGATTGTGGAGAACCCACTTGAGGTGACCGTAGATGACTACATGGCGGTAAGTAGATTGTTAATGAGATTACATGTTGCTGCTAGGTTGCAATTGCATTATCCGTTCTTCACATGAGTATTGTTTTTTCAGTTTAAGCCCTCATGGGCCTATGGCAAGGATGACGCGTGGAGGGCGTTGGTGTCTAGGTGGGCTGGGGAGGACCCCGAGTTCAAGGCCTTGAGCGAGCGAAACAGGTTAAACCGCGGGAGCGGGGGGACACATTGTGCGGGTGCCCGCAACCATGATCGCTTCAAGGCAAAGCTGGTATATATATACATGAAACAATCTTCATTTATTTCCCCTCATGTTTCCTACTTGATACGCATGACACTTCTTTGCCATTGCAGGAGGCCGATCTCGGGGAGCCTCTTACGGACATGCAAACATGGGAGAGGATGAAGATGAAGAAGCCCAATTTTTCTGAGCCTCAGCACCTCGCAGCCCGATTACTTCGGCACTGCCAAGGAGGGGATAAAGGCATACGTCGAGACGTTCCAGGGTATAAATCCGTTGTGACAACCCTCTTCGGCATGA